>OX451735.1:997379842-997772232 GCA_948472305.1 Vicia faba
AATTGAAAAACACAACAGGAGTCCTAAAAGCCTCCTCAAAGTAAAGATGTGGAAGCTCGCCAGGTCTTGCCAGTTTGTCTGAGCGAACCAAGTATTGTAAAAAAAATAATAGCTTAAAAATACTAAGGCAACTCACACACGCGTGAAAAACTTTTTCCAAATATAAAGCCATTTAAAAAAAATACGTGGAAGTTGTGCCAAATAACTTAGGAACTCTAACAATGACCAGAGAGAACTTTTTCTAAATTAGTCGATTAAAACCTTAGTCTAATCGATTAGAAAAGATCAAACTTATGCCTCAATACATTCCTACAACTCCTAAACAATTGGCAATGAATCTATATAACAACCTTCCATTTTAAGAATCATAACATGCATATTCAATTAAACTATTCGATTAGATTAATCTATTAAATAGTTAATGAGGCCCATGGATTATTTCCTTATTGTGTGATTTTGACTTTTATATAATAGGGTGATTTCCTCCTTTGAAATCACGCCACTTTCGAATGTTTTCATGTTTTTTTTAGAATTTATCTCTCTAAGCTCTCTCCTTCTCTCACTATAAAAATTTTCTTCACTTGTGGTTGCCTTGGTGCTTTGGAAAGAAATTTTATTTGAGAGGAGAATATTTTTGTAAGTGGTCGTACTAGTCGTTTATAGTATTAGGGGTGTGATACCTTTAAGAGATCAAGTTTTTGTTCTTGAGATAAATCATAAATCACTACTATTATTTAGTAAGCTTTGTCGGAAAAAGTTTTGTTTTGGTTAAAGAGATTAACTATAAATCTAAAACAGTCTCGATATAATAAGATTGGGGTAAAATCCATCTATAGTTTGGGAATAAGCTTGTTTAAATTCAAAGATCAGGTTGTATTAAGTTTCATGGGCATAACCGATAAAAGCTCACAAGTCTATAGTAAAAAATCTCAGGAAGACCTCTTGGGGACTCTCTGGTCCAATATTTCTATCCTTACTCCCTTTAATTTCCTACAATTTATTTTATTTACTTTACTACCGTTATTCTTTACTACTCAAAAACATTATTGTTATACCCCAAAATTTTCCCTCCCATTTTTTAAAGACAAATTGATTCAAGGTGCTCAAGTACTCAAAACTACTCAAGAATTGATATGATTAACTCTCCTCCTAAGCAATGGTAAACAATTAGGGTTTTGGTTTTCTCATAGGAAATTGGACTTCTAATGCCTCAAGTGGACTTCATGGTTTATCACATGTATCAAGGTACCCTCATGTCAAATTTCAAGCCTTACATCACAAATTTGCTCAGTCAATTGCTCAGATGATTGAAAATCAATTGTATTGGGTAAAAAGTCAATTGTGGTCAACATACAGTCAAACTTCAATATTTTTGGTCAACATCAATATTTTGAAGTTAAATTCATCATTTGATCAAGTTTTGATCATAACTCATCAAGAAAACTCAAGATTCATCAAAAGTCAACAGTTACTAAATTAGGGTTTTCTTAAGGAGAAGTCAACTGAACTTTGACCAAGCATAACTTTCACAAGCTTCATCATAAAATTCCAACCAAATCTCATTTTTATGGAAATTCAATTCTCTACAACTTTGTCTCTCTAAGCTCAAGGCCAAAAAATGCTTCATTTGAGAGATATGGGCTAAAACATTATAGGCCATTTTAAAAGTCAACAAAAAGACACTTTTTGTCAAAGCAATTTACATCAAGATAAAGTTTTCAAATGAAAAAAATGATTAACATGAGAGTTGTAGGGGACATCTTGAGCTTTCCAAAAAGTCCAAGATCACCTCCATATGATGAAAATTGAGAAAGTTATGAGTTGCACAAGTTGGGCAATTTTGAGAAAATGCATGAAACTCAAATTGACCAAACTTGAATTTTTGGGATAGTGGACTTATCTCTCAAGGTCCAAACGTGTCTTAGACCTCATAGTGAACCTCTAAATCTATTTATACCCCCTTTGATTTTTATTCCATTTATTTTGATTTTATTTATTTAAATTCAAATTAAATTAAATTAAATTAAATCAAAGGCTTTCATACAAAGGTTCAAGCCCATCTTTTTGACCTAATTCATAGCCTATATATTCTTATCATTTAGACAACAAGAGAGGATGAAACCTTGCAAGAGATCACCTTCCAAAACTTCAAAAATCATCAAACTAGGGCAGACTTGAAACCCTCTTTTCACCCTTCCTTAAAGCAGGCCAGTCAGTCCAATCGATCCCTGAGGCATTGTAGGGTAAGACTTGATCATTCCTGATGATCCAGAGAGCCTGAAACTCGTAACCATGCATAACAAGTTTTTATTCTTGCATAAAATTTATATTTTCATTTTTATTGTGCTTTGATCAAAACTAACATTACTAACATGCTTCTGAGATGTATTAGTACATGTTTTAATCATCACATGGCTCCCATAATGATTGAAGCATGCATTACCATGTTTGAACCGGTTTACCACATTTGCTTTGTATCTCATCATATAGGGAGAATTATCCAAAACCAAGGCCACCATTGAAATCACAAGGGTTAAATTAGGGTGATAGGATCCTTTTGGATCACTAACGTTTCTTACTTTGTAGGAACAAGAAACGTGCTCACCGGAGAAGACGACCGGTGCTAGGACTCTGGCGCCTCTCTGGCCTAATCAATTTTGTTTATTGTATACTTAATTGATTCCATTCCCATACCAGATGAAACAGCCACCCCAATGGAAAGAGCGTGTGCGTTAAGGCATTGGTATAGGAGGGTGTGGGTTCGATCCCTGCCTTTTGTTGTTTTTTTCTCCATATTTTTCAAATTTTCACAACTTTATTATACTTTGTGTAGCACGCAGTTTACAGACACCAAGAACAACTTGGCTCAGTGGCAAGCTATGCAATAGAGAAGGCAAAGGGTGTGGGTTCAACATCCACCCCTAGCATTTTTCCTGTTTCTGGTTTTTAACCCTTATTTCATTGATTTTTCTTCCCCTAATTCTTTTTTGGCTAACCTAATTTGTTTTTAAATAACCATTAAACAAAAAAAACCTTTTTTTTAAACCCTAATTATTTAGGTTTAGGTTTTTAATTAACCTTTTTTAATTAATTCATTAACCATATTTTTATTTTAAAATTAATTAGATTTTAGGTTTTTTTAATTAATTACTATCATAAACTATTTTCTTCATAAAATCACCAAAAAGATCTTTTCACATTCCTTTCTATTTTACTTTCCTTTTTTTCATTTAAATTTGATAGATCAATTGTATAGGTTGCACGTTTTCTATGTAATAGCTTAGATCTTTATTTTCCGCTTTCTTTTTCGTTATTATGTAATTGTTTCGAGTATGTAATAGCTTAGGGTTTATTTTCCTGCATCTATACTTATGTAACTGTCCCAAAGCCTTGTAGTAGTCTTAGGTTTACATTCTGCCTTTACATCCTTCTATTATATTTTTATGCAATTGCTAGTAATTAGGGTTTGTATGGCAAGATTAAAACCAACCGATAGAAAAACCCTAAATTCAAGATAAACATAACTGAATCAAACACACTTTTCACACTTACACCTTTAGGGTAACCTCTCTTCATTGCCTTTCAGAATAATGGTCATGTCCCTCGAAAATGGGGATACTTTAGCAAAGTCCCTTCGAATAAAGATCATACTCCCTCGATGAACCTTCGATGTTGCCTATGAACAGATGAACTAGTCCCTCCGATAAATTCTTAAGTATCCTTATCAGTTGCCTTTGATGCCATACGATGACCCTCGATTGTCCCTTCATATCCAATAGATGGGGCTACCTACCAACTAATGGTACAGATAATGTTATCTCTAAAGGAGAAGGAAAATAACAAGAACGACCTTGAGTGGGTAATATTGTTAATCACTCGCTCACAACTTTTCTAAGAAACATTTTTACACATCACACTTTCGAAATATTTTTTAAAACACTTTGTACGCATTCTTGAGGACTGATACAAGAACCATTACAAAGATAGTCACACTTTGGCTTTTCTAAGTATTTTCAAACACTTACATAAAAAAGTAATTTACAAAAGTGAGCTACCGATTAAGAGCCTGTAGATAACTGCAGATGAAAAGGGTGCCAACACCTTCCCTTTTCATATCTTACCCCCGAACTCAAAATATTCAAGTTCTTTCGTGTTCTTTTCACCATTTTTTTATTGGATAAAAGAAAATTCAGTGGCGACTCTAGTTATCCGCACATTTGTGATAAAAGGCAAAAGTCAGTTCTCCCACCGTATTACAATTACTAATCGAGAAAGGGAAAATTATTCATATTTTTCAAAAACCACAATTCACCCTCTCTTGTGCTTGAGGTCACTTGTTCAGTAGTTTTGTCATGGAAATCATGTAATGAGGACTGTCATCATTAAGGAAGACCTTAATGAAGAAGAAGGTAAGAAATTAAATGAGTTATTGGAGATATTTTTATGGTTCAACCTAAACTTGAACTAGATGTTTTATCAAATCATAGTATCTGACATTGTGACCGACTAATCCAAGGGGACCAATCCCACCTTCCATTTGCAGAGGTCCTGTTTAAAGCCGTTGCAAATCTTTGTATGGACATGGCTCAACACATGAATTGTTTGCACCTAGCGGGATTCGAACTGGAGATCTTGAGAGGGCACACTTTCAAGACCTAAGTCTTAACCACTTGGCTAACTCCTGAGCTAAAAGATAATTTTTTTGGTAGAAAAATAGTCAAGGCATTTTCTTTCAGTAGCAGTTATGATATATTGACTGAGTTATGCAACTCAAGAAGTTATATTGCTAATGATAAGCTAAGCTGGCTATAAAATTTATGGATATCAAAATAACTAAGCAAAATACATTTATTTGGCTGGAGATTACTTCTCAACAGGCTTACAACTAGATTTGATTTGGATAGGATACATATTCTTCATGGTAATCACAATCGGATGTGTCCTTTTTTTTTGCAGTTTAAGAAGAGGTTCTTCATCTTTTCCTAGAATGCTCAGTAATTATGCATATTTGGAATATGGTGAGTGGCTAGATTAACATAGTTGGGGTGAAAGATCAAGAATCAATAGCATCACACTTAAAATAGTCTTGTTATTTGGTTAATAGAAAATTCAAAGAGATATTCTACTGTTTCTTTTGGATTGTTGTGTGCTGGGCCTTTTGGCTTAGTAGGAACAATATCTTGTTCAAATTTAGGTTTTTTTGGAGTGAGGGATATTGTAGGTAAGATCAAACTTCTGACATGGGAATGGTTTTTAGTTAAGGCCAAGGGTCATGTTGATCATAAATGATTGGATTGGCAAACTAACTCGAGATTATGAATGTTTAGCTGATACTTAGTGTCTTATATTTGTAAGTGTGGTTTCCTTTTTTTTTGGATTGAGTACCCCTTGTACTCATGTTTAATTTAAATCTCATCCTTACTTATAAAACAATTGTGTTAAGATAAAGTAAATAAATTGTCTAAGTATACATTTTATAATAGCCTCCCACGCAAATTGGGGATTAATGAATGTTTACAACCCTGAGTTTGGAATGAGATGGAAGAAAGGTTGTGGATCAAGGGATTTTGAGAAAAAATATGTATAAATTTAGAGCTTCAGACTTATTAACAGTAACAATTAAACCACACTTCTTATAGATTCTTCATTAAGCATGCTATCTTTAGCAGTTGACATTACCAATTTTTATTTGGAGCAAATTGCTAAGTGTCACAACAAGAATCAATTTTTCATGTGGATGTCAACTGATTCACATTGTGTCGTCATTTTTGTATTTCATATTAACCAACTTTCGAATTAAACATGCTTATTTTTCACGTTTTTATGCTTATATAACTCTTTCAATTTACTCCACATTGCATTAGTTTCGAATTCAACAAGTGGATATAAACTCAAGTCAAACCTTTCCTGATTATAGCAACTATATTTTAACTCATCTTCTTCCATTCGTCATCATATTTATCACATGGTTTACCTTCCACCCCCTTCAATAGGATCATACAAGCCTTTGTTGTATAACATGTCTTTCAGGAGAATCTTTCAAAGTGTATAATTAGTATAGTTGAACTTAATTAATGTTGGAATTTTGATTTTTCTTCATTTAAAATGCACAAAAACAGGCAAACCAAAGCTCTGATACCACTTTATTAGGAAATAACTATATAAATTGGTCACTTCACAACAAATTTTTTTACAAACATGTGTAGTTTAAATATTCAACTAGCAAAATTAATTTCAGAACATATAATAATATTTTAAAATTAAATAACAGAGAAACCATTTTTTAACATAGAAAACTTTTCTCAAAGTAAGAGAATAAAATTATAGGATCTTGTCAACTAAAATCTTCTACTATATGAATAATGGGGTTATAAAAATCTTCATAGTATGTGTTCTATCTCTGGAGAGTTATTTTTTCCTTTATTCTAATCGATCATCGGGCTGCTTTCATCCTTTATTTCTTCTTTTAGGCCTTTTCATGAGATTGAGGTTGGATTATTACTTTTGGCACCCCTAAGCTTCAGAAATGTACCTCTTTTTCTAGATTGTTCGATTTTACTCTACGTACTTGCTAAAGGATAAAAAAAGTGGTTGCGATAAATCAAAATTCACTAAGAATGAAAAAGACTACTTGTTAGATAACTTCCACGGAGTTTTACGATTCACTTTTTCTACAAAGCATTTTACCTCAAAATCTTAAGGGGCCTTGAGAAAAACTCCCCCAAGAGGAACTGATTAACCATCATCAAAATCTCATCTATGTAGATTGCTTGATACGAGTGTTCGCTAAAGAAACATCAGAAACGACATGATCATTAAAGATCTTCAGACTCCAAAATCATCAGGACTACCACGACTGTTGAACACCACCATCAATGATAACGAACATTTAGGACACACGTGATTGCTTAACACTAACATAAATGTTAGAAGGAAACATGATCAATCAATGTTGAATAGACACCGTCAACATCATCAAGTTTGATCTACAACTTGATCAAACACGTTTTCATGACACTACCATCAATGCCAACAAAGATGTGACTATTATGAACCAACATTAATTCCATAAACCTTGATCCAACACTATCAGGGATCATCATACTTCTCTTTTATATTCATAGTATACATATACTTTGCACTACTTTATTAAAATTGAAACAAGCACCTTCAAAGTTGAAAAAGCATTTTTTGCAAAATAGATCAAATTTTCACCTTTGATTTCCAAATCTTTTTGGGTCCTGATGCATAAGGGTGATAAAATGGACGGTAGTCCACCGGGCCGGCCTACATACCCGCCAAAAAAGACTTGGTTTAGGATTTTAAGCCCGAATACTCGTTGCGGTCCACTCCGTGCACCTACTACAATCCGCCACACGCATCCCTCATATCAACCCACGGACCACGACTGATTTTGTCACTCCTAAGAGTAGGACACTTTGTGTTTGTTTCTCCATTAATAATAGTTGGAGTAGTTTTAAATGGATACGAAATCTCAATTGAAGTTATATCGAAATATAATAACACTAAACTTTGAATTTTCTTCATATTTGAAACACAGGTAGCAACCATATCGTATACAATAGTATTATGCAAACTCTTGCCATTTATTGGAAAAGTAAACATAGTTACCGTGATTGTTTATTTCCATTTCCCAAACAAGGCCATCGAGAACAGTAATTGTAGCAACATGTTGGAGTTCATTCCTCAATCTTGTTATAAACTCATCTGGAATTCTCTACATTGATAAAAGTTCATATGTTATAATATTATAGGACCAAATTTTAGAGAATTGTATGTTTATGAGATTTACACAATTGGTTCACTTATATGGCTATTGGTTTCACATTTGCTTAAAATCATTTATTGTCATCATAGAACTAATCCAAGATAATTCAAGTTAGTACAGGAAAGCACAAGTGTTAACCCAACCTCAAATGACACAGTTCCAATTTATTAATTTCAAACTACAGATACAACTCAAAAAAGATTAAATATTTTTCAGGCTTTTGTATTCACCGTGGAATTTTATTACAACATTCTTAATAATATGTGATTGACATGCATGCATAATAAAAGTATACCCAAACAATCTATACACAATTTAGGACACACTATACAACAACAACACATTATTTGATCAAGTGAAAGAGTAATAAAGTAGGTTAGGCAGTGATAAAGTAGTTAGCCCTTAAAGTCTGACAGCAACTAATTAAAATTGTTATGAAGCTCTATTGTGAATGAAGGTGCAAAATCTTTGGAGATGCAACTAGTTAGAAATTTATCTCTTGTGAATGTGATACTTTTAAACTATTTGAGTTGTTTAGAAAAAAAAGTTATTTATGATTCGGTCAATAATACTCTTTCGTACGTGATTTTGTTTTGAAGTTAACAATTATATCATATTAATTTTTTATTTTATGTGTAGTCAAAAATGAAATAAGTTCTCAATTATATCATATTTATAAAAATAAGTGAAAATTCTAATTAAAATGTAAAAAAAAAAACTATTAATTTATTTTAAAAAATATAAAAATAGACGGGCAAGTCTGTCGCCCGCCAACCCGTCACTTTGACGGGATGAGCTAGATTTTAATACTCAATTTCACTTGGCGGTCTTGCCCGCCTAGCCTCTTTTTCAGACGGGCTTAAGGCAAGGCGGGGCAGGCAACCCGTTTTTTCATCCCTACTGATGCGTTAGTCACTTTATAAGATCTTGAGGTATTACCTTTATACCCTCTTAATTTAGCAAAGCATATAAGTTCAAGATGATCAAGCTTATTACAAAGTTTACATTTAAAAACGGGGTGACTAGGTCTCTTCTTATCATGCCAAACATTATTACATGATCTATTAGGTTTATAACATATGCCACTTTTATTAAAGGAAGCCCTTTGACTAGAAAGAAATAAATTGAGGTTATATTTACCCTTAGTGAATTTCTCTAAGACTTCATGTGAACATGTAACTTCATTTTTCAAATATTCACAAGAATCACATTGATCTGTTTTTAAGGATTCACTTCTTATGCTAGCAATTTCTTCACCATGAATCTTATTGCTATTTTTTAAGAATTTAACATAACCTTTAAAATCAATAATGTTCTTCTCTAATTACTTATTTTCTCTAGCGAACTTAATACTGCAAACTTAATACTGAGCTTAAACATTTGATTATGAGTCAGAGATGTTACCCCAACGCCATTTTCGTTAGAAGCTTTAAGGCACATGTGACCTTCTTCATCAAATTCTTCTTTTTGAGGAGGCAATTTGTAAGAGTCTTATAGTGTATCATCGAGTATATTCTTTAAGAGATCTCTACAAGAATATATTCATGGATCTCTTTATGTTTCCCTATTTATTCATTATTTGTTGTTGCCACTTCTTTACAAGAGATTTGATATGAAGAATCTCTGAAAATACTTCTAGAAGTTGGCTCTTCACAAAATCATATGGATATCGTCTCTTCATCATCTTTACTTTCAAAGATTATGCTTGTTGAAGCTTCTTCGAGTATTCTATTGGATGAAGATTCTTTAACAACGACTTGGCTAAATGAAGTTTATTCACAAATTTTACTCCGTGAGACTTCTTCACCATTTATTCTTGATCTAGTTTCTTCATCAAATCTATCAGATGATGATTATTCGGATGGTCTTTCATCTATCGAGATTGTTCATTCAAAGGTCATTTGTTGGGGTGATTCCACTATTTCTTCACTATATCATCTTAATGAAGATTCTTCTAGTAAGTTTGAGTTTATTCCTTCATATTTCAAGAGTTAGATCAATTCATTGAGTTTCTTGATGATCTCGTCCCTTTTAGAATCTTACTATCTTTAGATTCAAGGATTAGATCCGATTTATGATTATAAATCTTAATTCTTAAATAGTTGTTAAAAACATATTTTATAATAAAACCTCCAAGGATTCTAATGGTCGAGTATCATTTATGAGAATGATTCTCACATTCATTATGTTTCAACTTTTTGAATTTGTGTGTTCATTCTCTCTTGTTTTATATTCGAAGAAACTCCTTAAATAATCTTAAGAGTGTCTCACATTTTCTTGGTAGACTCACAAGTAAAGACATAATAAAATTCTTTGGAAGCTAAAGTATTTATTAAGAGATGTTTGACTTTAAAACCAATTTTGAATTTTTTTTCTTAAACAAATCATTGATTAAAATATCCCATATTCCAAAATCATTTGTTTTTAAAAAAAATTAATATCTATATTTCCATATTTTAAATCTATCACCATCAAACGACAGAGGTGTATATATGAAAATACATTTATTAAAAGAAAAAGTGTTTGCATTCTTCATCTTCCTCTTCAGACATTAATATTTAAACATAAGTTAAGCTCTGATGTCATTTGTTGGACATGTGACTTCAAACACAAGAGGAGAGGTGAATTATGTGGGTTTGAAAAACCATTTCTTCCAAATAAAAAAATGTTTATATAATTATTTTAAAATACGTTTATAAAACAAACAAGATAAAAGCAACGAAAAATGAAAAACCAAAAAGATGAAAATGAAACATAAATAAATAAATAAATAAAGAGTAAAGAATTAAGGGAAAAGATAAAAATACCATGGATTGTAAAGGTTTGGTCTAATAACGTGGCCTAATTATCTCTTCAAGAATTCCTTCCGGAGAGTTTCCACTATGATGTGAGATTTTGACAAGATTTACCCACGAACTCCCTTACAAAAGGATTCGAGTTTTACAACAGTTAACTTTTCAATCAAAGACCGAGTTTTAACCATAGAGACTTCCCAACCAAGATATTTTTCAACCAGGAATATCTTGAACCAACTAAGAGCTTTTAACACCTAGTTAAGCTCACAAGTCGAACTGGAGTTTCAATTATAGAGACCTCCCAACCAAATAGAGGTTTTAACTAATTTTTCTCAATAAAGAAACAAACAAACAAACAAACAAACAAGAGCTTTTAAATTGGTTTAGCTCACAACCAAAACAATTTATTTCTAATGATATTTTACAATATTTCCCTTACATTAGACCCAAACACCTCACATATGTGTGTGTGTGTGTGTGTGTGAGAGAGACAGAGAGAGAGAGAGAGAGAGAGAGAGAGATAGAGGTATTTAAAATACATTTTTGTAGCGTGAAATGAAATGAAGGGATTCCTCTATTTATAAGGCAAAATGCGGCTTAAAAAGAAAAAGATATTTGGTCCTTTTTAATGTTGATAATTAATTAAGTCAAGTACATAATCGTTTATAAACTACAAAATTAAAATATTTATTAAAAGAGATGTTATTAATCAACTATAAATTTTAATAGTTGATTATGAGACATTAAAATAAGAGATAATCGATTAGGTCTAAGGGCTAATCTCCTATACATTGTAAATTACACTCAAAAAAACTTTTTGGGCTAGTAGCCAACTAATTAGGAAAAAAAACTTTTTCTAGCTATTTTAATAAAATAATATAGGCTTTTCAATAATTTGAAAGTGCAGAAAAACTTGACAGTTCATTGATTTCTTCTAGTGTCTATTAACCAATCCTCGTGTAAATCATTTTTTTAAATAGCAAAATATAGGGTTAAATAAGTTTGTGATCTTAAATATATCAAGTTTCATTTTAGTCTTTTAAAATATATATTTTAAACTTTGATACCCACTATGTTTTTTGTCCAAACTATTGGTCCTCCAATTAACATTCGTTATTTTCTATGACTAGATGCATATGTGACAATGACATTATGGAAAATATGCTAACATGACGTGTCACATGATAGTTTGAACCATTTGATATTATTAATGTTAATTAAATATATCGATATGAATTGTGAATTTCACTATGAATCTGGATGGTATGTTAGGATCTTTATCATTGTAATGTTGACACATAAGCGTACATTCATATGAATTTTGCTATGTGGCATGCCAAGTTATCTTATGTCTTTCAAGTTATCTAAAAGGGTAAATATTGTGGACGAACTAATTCAATCCTAAAAAATATATAAATGATTAAAAAAATGAATATCAATTTGCTTTCATTGAGAGTTGAACTCAAGACCTCCCGCTTACTAAACGGGTGCTCTAACCAACTGAGCTATGAAAGCTTAATGTGTACTAAATTTATTTTTAATTACAATTAAAATACAAACATTGTTTCTTTAGTTACAAATTACATATCTCCATGTCTTTGTAGAGAGAATTCATATTTTTTTCTCTCTAACTTATCATGTCCCTCTTTCCCATTCTCCTTTCTATGGTTTGTGGTTGTCGATTTTTATATTTGAACTTTTTTATCTAGTTTTTTTTAAATCTTTTTTGCTCTTAAATTATGTGTGTGTTTCCTCTTGTCCCCAATTTTAAATTATTGTAAAAATATTCATACTTGTTGTTTAGTGGAATTTTCTTATTTTATTTAGTTAATATCATTTCTACTTGTTATGGTGTTGTTTTAGTTTCCCAAGTTTGTTTCCATAAGAATTTGCTGACATTTGAAGTCGTGCCCAGAAGTTTTGTTGGATGCTCTAGGGTTTGTACCTATTTTTTACCTCTAAGTTTGAGCTTGTTTCGAGATTGATGTAGTGGAGACTCACCTCAACACTTTGGAGTGACTAGTTATCAAGAGGAATTGAGTTCTAATAAAGTTTTGATTACTTTATTCATATGTTGGTAACGTTTGTCACAGCCCCCTAGTCGTGCATATCCTTGGTAATCATAAGAAATAAAATTTGTGAAAATTTATTTATTCTCAATGAAAAAAACACTACTTTATGATGAATGTATATAGCAAAAAAGGAAACTTAATCAAACAACTAGATCGCTGCTTATTGCCCTTTGGGTGTATGAGTCATCCTTTGTACCTGTCAGATCAAAATCATTCATACCATACTTGTTGGTCTCTTCCTTTAGTTTGATCGTCATTTCTTCCAATTGATTGGTGAGTGAAGTCACATTAATTTCCATCATATTCTGTTTTTCTTTCCCATTTTTATCATATTGAAAAGTTTTTCGTATTGTTTATGCTGCAAACATGTTGGCTTATATCGTCACCGGCTTGTGATATTTTATTTTTAAGTGCATCGGAGAGGTCACGAACACGACGTCCATCGATGCTACGAAGGATATTCCAAAATTCATGTGTATGTGCTTCTGGAAGAAACCACATAGAACTATATGCTACTCCTAGTACATAATAGCAATATTACGTTAAAGGGTTATACATCGTACCAAGACAATAAGGGAATTAAAAAAAACTATATATAATCCTCTTGCAGAATAAAATCAGGTATGTCTACTGTGGAACGTGTGAGTTTGAAATTTATCACTTACTTATTTTTAGGTTTCTTATTGTTAATTACTTGGATTCTAAGTTACATTTAGTTGTTATATATAAAATTTCATGTAGCGGTATCATTGTTTTGAGCCTATACATGAAAATTTGAATTTTTTATTAATATATGGCGTAAGTGAAACCCTTTTATTAAATTTAAAAAATTGAAATATTATATTTCATAAATCAATAAACAATAATATAATTGTATTATTACTAGTATAGTGCATACATTCAAAAGCAATTAAATTGAAAGATGAAAACACTTTGTATTTGTAGTTTAGTTGGTAGTTATAGCTTATAATTATTTATAGATGTTAGAAGTAATTCATATTTAGAAGAATCTATTGTTAGAGTCAGAAGTTTTTGGATTTGTTAGTCAGAAACAATAGTTTATGAGGATGTTAGTCAGAAGGAGTTTCTAAGGGTGTTAGTCAGAAGTTGTAAGTTTTTGAGACTATTTAGTCAGAAGCAGTAGTTAGTTATTTTTTTAGAAGCTACTCTTAGTTGTTAGCTTAGATATTAAGCATACTTTTGTTTGTGCTTATGTGCCAATTTATTATGTGTAGCTAGGGTTTTTGTAAGTTAGTAAGATTTTTAATAGAGTTTATTTCTCAACAAGTTTGTTACAACCGTTTTCTCTCTCTTCTATTCTCTGTCTCTCCTTACATCTTCATTTTCAACCTTATGCACAATCAATTGGTATATAGAGCTCCTGTTCAATTCATAGGAAACATGAGTGTACGTGAGGCGTGCATAATTGATTTTGTTATTTCTTGAATTCACGTTGAATTCACGATCAGAATCATAATAGAATTGCATTTCTTGATTTTGCGATATCAGGAAACACAAGTGTTTGGTGAGATTTGAGATCTGTTTGAGTTTTTAGTGCATAAGAACAAAGATGAACAGTGTAAATAGTTTGAATACGAAGCTTCCGGTGTTTGACGGAAATAATTGGAATCGATGGATGATTCAAATGTGTGTGTTGTTCGGGGCTCAAGATGTTCTTGATCTTGTTACCAACAAGGGTGTCACATCTTCGTAAAAAACATCAATGTAAATCATCCTGCTCCGTAACACGGGTTTTCAATATTTTTTTAAACATTTATTTATTTGATAACATCAACAAATAATTTAAACTTCACAACGAAATCATAGTCTCAAAATAACTTCATTTAGTTCATCAATATCAAAACATATTGGTTAATGTCAAAGGTAATAATTAAATTAACCCATCATAACAAAACTTAAAGGAAACATGTTTATAAAACAACTGAAACTTCAACTCAAGCGTTTCCAATCCGATGTTACAATATCAAAGCAAAAACCACTAACATTATGGAAATAAATAAATAACTTCAGGCTATCCCCAAACTTCTACGAGCTATTCTTGATTACCTGCAAGTTATCCACATATAGAGGCAACATTTCCAAGCAGAAAGGATGAGTAATCGTAAATTATTATAAAAGATATATGGAATAGATATAGTAGCACAATAACAATTCATCACAAATTTCACATATCATCATACTTCATATATTACACTCACATTTTCGCATCATCAATATGCATCAATTATATCATTATATCATCACATTAGCATATATCATCAAACACCACATAGATCATAACATCATTAACATCACTTAATCAATCATTATGCAATGTCACAAGTAATGCAATGCAACATCATTGAGTCATGCATGTGGTACCAAAAATTCACTGATGACCAAGTCATCTTCCTCCAAAGATCCCCACCATAAAATCGATCTCCGCTTGGAACTTGACAACTTCACAATAATGCACTCAATCTACACTATGGTATTAAGGCCATCACTGGATCAACGTCCTATCAACATTACTGACCAGTCGTCCTAACAACATCATTGGACCAAAGTTCTAACATATGCCATGAATGTGTGATGTACAATAACATGATAAAACATGACCATTGCTAGTCAAAATACATCACCATCCATGAATTCATCATAATACATCGTAATTCACATGGCATCATCATAACAATATCAATACATCATACAAGCATACATCATGTTACATCAGTCGCATAATCACATTGATTCATCATAGTATCATTAGAGTTCATCATTTAAAGGTCTAGTTTAATCATAGAAAGGTACTGGAAATATACATCATTTTACTCATTTATCTCGCCTAATTATGGTTCATCGCGTTAGCTAACCAACGCTTAGAACGGGGCATCAAACAAATTCTAGAAACTCAAGTTATAACATTTAAAAATAATTTGGAAGCAATCCTGCTCGTTATTACCTCGCCCTGCGAATGGGTCTGTTCGCCTGATGCTCGTCCGACGATGCAGAGGCGACAGGATCTCGCCTCTTGCTCGCCCGATGAGGCTGGAATGAAGATCCTCCTCCCATACATTTTCCAGGAGCACCCATTTTCCATACATTCCTTCTCTTCTTGTCTCACCCAACGAAGACCAAGCTAAATTGCTACACCCAGCAACGCTTGCCTCTCCCGACGACACGTACCAGACATCAACTCCCTATTGCGATTCTGTACCTATTCAGTCTCAAATTCTCTTGCAATTTCATACCAATGACAGTCCAAATTCATCCCAATTCAACATGTTTTCATTATACAACCACAATACAACCTGATAGGCATTATGTGCATCAAATCATAACAAAATGACATAGTATTCTCACCAATTTCATCATAACACTCATCACATTCAACATATCATCAAATTCATCATAAACTTCAACAAATCCCTTCATACATATAAACCCTATATTAATCATAATTATAGGGATAACCCCTCTTACCTCAGATTCTCCTAGACATCAATTCTTGTTCCAAGCTCTACAAATGGTTCTCTCTCTTTCTTCCTCTTCTTTCCCTAGTTCTTCACAGTGTTCTTCTCTCTTTCATGACTGCACAAAATAAACACGGACACTCGCTTTTCCTTGTTTAACCCTTAAACCCTTTCCATAATATTCCCATCTTACCCTCACTAATCCTCATAACATTACAACCTTGCCCTTAATACTTCTATACCATATATCCTATTTATGTTATTAATAAATAATAATTTTAAATAATTAAAACCAATTATCTAAAATATAAATAATCCTCATATTCATATTAATATACTCTACCCCACAACACAACTTAATAAACAATAATCGCACATTAAATCATCAATAATTCACCAAAACATCATATATTCACTAATAATTCAGAAATACTCATAGTAAATCAATTAAATAAATACTCTAACTATTTTGGGGTGTTACAACTCTCGCGCACTTAAAAGAATTTTCGCCCCGAAATTTAACTAGAGGAAACAGAAATTGATAAGACTCTCTTATATGATCCTAACGTTCCCAAGTCCAACTTTCTCCAGCTAGTCTACCCCATAATAACTTCACTAAAGCAATGTCTTTACCCTATAATTGCTTCACTTCTCGACCTTCTATCCGCACAGTTGATGCTTCGACAGTCAGGTTATCTTTCACTTGTACATCGTCCATATGGATCACACGCGAAGGATCCTGAATGTATTTTATCAACTGACACACATGAAACACATCATGAAGATTCACAAGAGACAGCGGTAAAGTAATCCGATAAGCCACCTCACTTATCTTCTCTAATATCTTATATGGACCAACAAAATGTGGTGTAAGATTTCTTGACTTCAAAAACACATGATTATCCTTTTGGAATTCAAGTGCCTTCCTCCTCTTGTCGTGATAACTCTTCTGACGACTCTGAGAATCTTTCATCCTCTCTTGGATCAGCTTGATCTTCTCAGTCGTTTCCTGCATAATTTCAGGTTCGAGCACAACACTCTCGCCTGAATCATACCAGTACAATGAAGTTCTACACCACCTATCATACAATGCTTCATACGGCGCCATTATAATGCTAGAATGGAAACTATTATTATAAGTAAATTCAATCAAGGGCAAGTGGCGATCCCAAGGTACTCCTTCTTCTATCACACTATCCCTCAGCAAGTCCTCCAAAGACTGAATAGTCCTCTATGTCTGATCATCCATCTAGGAATTATATGAGGAACTCAACCTCAACTTAATGCCAAAAGCCTTCTACAAAACTTCCCATAACTTCGACGTAAACCTCGAATCTCTATCTGATATGATACTCAAAGGTATCCTGTGCAATTTCACAATCTCCTCAATATACATCTCAGCTAACTTCTCCATAGGATGATTGATCTTTATCGGCAAGAAATAAGCTGACTTAATCAACTTGTCCACAATCACCCATATCGAATAATTTCCCTTAGAAGTCTTCGGTAAACCCGACACAAAATCCATAGAAATATTGTCTCATTTTCATTGCGGAATGTCTAATGGTTGCATTAGATCCAAAGACTTCTGATGTTCAATCTTCGAATTTTGACAAGTCAAACAAGCATATACAAATTTGGCAACTTCCTTTTTCACACCAAGCCACCAAAACAACTTCTTCAAGTCTTGATACATCTTTGTATCACCGGGATGAATACTTAACCCACTTCTACGTCCTTATTCAAGAATACTTCTCTTAAGATCTGGAACATCCGGAACACACACTCTATTGCCTAGAAGCGTAAGGAACAACCTATCCATTTTGCATCAGCACACCATCAAGACCCATCTTAGATGCATCAGAATACACCACAAAAGACTCACTCGGATTAGGAAAAATTAATATCGGAACAGTCATCAATTTCTTCTTCAATTCTATGAAATTTTCTTCACATGCAACATCCCACATGTAAACTTGACCCTTTCCAGTCAATTGAGTTAACGATAACACCAACCTAGAAAATCCTTCAATGAACCTTTGATAATAACCTTCCAAACCAAGAAAACTCTGAATTTCAGTCGCAGACTTCGGAGTTTCACATTGCAACACTGCATCAACTTTAGAAGGATCCACAATAATTTCACCACTATAAATCACATGGCCAAGGAAACTCACTTCCTTCAAGCAAAACTCACACTTCGACAATTTTTCATACAACTTATTTTATTTCAACACTTGCAACATAATTTGCAAATGCTCAACATGTTCTTCTTCTGATTTAGAAAAGATCAGGATATCGTCAATGAAAACTACAACAAACTTGTCCTGGTGCGAATGAAATGTTCGATTCATATACTCCATGAAAACACTTGGCACATTATATACACCGAATGGCATCACAGTGTGCTCATAATGACCATAACTTGTTCGAAAAGTCGTCTTTGGAATATAATATGATTTAACACGAATCTGATATAACCCGAGAAATCAATCTTGCTGAAAACACAAGCACCCACCAACCAATCCATTAAATCATCAATCCTCGGGAGTGGATACTTATTCTTAATAGTCACTTTTTTCAATTATCTATGGTCCATACACAATCTAGTACTTCCATCTTTTTTCTTAACTAACAACACAAGTGCACCCCATGAGGAAACACTCGGTCGAATGAGCTTCTTCTCAAGCATCTCTTCCAGTTGTTTCTTCAACTCACTCATCTCGAAAGCTGACATTCTGTAAGGATTCATTGACACCAGACTTGTACCTGGTACTAGATTGATGGCAAACTCTACTTCACACTCTTTAGGTAAATCACCATTGTCGTTTGGAAACACTTCTGGAAATTCACAGACAACAGGTAATTCAAAACTTGCAGCTTCATGATCATTTGCAGCGAAGCAAACATTGCAAACATCAAAGCTTCATCTTCTAAAAGTTCCTTCACTTGCTTAGCAGACAACAACATTAATTCTCCATATCATCAAACATAGAGAACCTCAAAGTTTTATTGTAACAATTGATATGAATATAGTTGAACTCCAACCAGTTCATCCCAGGGATAATGTCAATTTGGTGTAAGGGTAGACACACCAAATCCATCGTAAAACTCTTATCATAAATGGTCAAAGGACATCTTTAACAAACAAAAGAAGTAGTGACAAAACCATCCGCATGAGTATCTATTACCATATTACCATTCATATCAGAAAACTTTAATCCCAACATATTAGCACATTCACACGAAATAAACGAATGAGTTACCAATATCAATAATAGGAACCAATTCAACATTCTTAATAAAACAGGTACCTCGAATTAAGTTGTCCTTCTTGGAATTCTCTGATCCACTCAAAGAAAACACTCTACCATTGGTCTGAGAAGCAGTGTCCTTATTTGGCCTCTGACACTGGGCACTGATATAACTTTGTTCTCTATAATTAAAACAAGTTGGACTATCGTTCTTGCACTCAGGAGCATGATGACCCGTCTGATCATATTTGTAACATCTTAGAACCTTATTCTCATATTCATTGGAACAGTGACCTTGTTCCCCACACCTATAACACTTGACAAGAGTGAGATCTCCTCCCTCACTTGTCTTTTTCCCATCGAAAAACTTATGTTTCCCTTTATCAGCTGGAGTATCATAAGGCTTCCTATGGTCTTGATGTTGTTTTCCTCTCTTCTCATTCAGAGTCTTGAGCCAAATGGGCTTTTCTATATTCTTCGTAGATCCAACAGTTGTTCACAAACTCTAGAAACCTACAGATCCGTTGATATCCAATTGCCTGCTTGATTTCTGGAGGCAACCCATTCTCAAACTTGATACATTTCGAGAATTTAGCAGTCGCTTCACTGTAATGTGTATAATACTTTGCCAGTTCCACAAACCTCAAAGCATACTCACTCACAATCAGGCTCCCTTGCTTCAACTCAAGGAATTCTATCTCCTTCTTCTCGCATACATCTTCAGGAAAATTGTTCCTCATAAATTCTCAGATGAACACATCCCAAGTGATAACGTCACCCACCGCTACCAGTCTCTGACGGGTTCCGAACCACTAGTCATCAGCTTCCTTCGCCAACATATGCATACCAAACCGCGCCTTTTGTGCCTCTAATAAATCCATGACCCGGAAGATCCATTCAATCTCCTTGATCCAAGTCTTCACTCTATTAGGATCGTACCAACCCTTGAAAGTATGCGGATGGTTCCTCTGAAACGTCTCCAAGACACGGGATCCATCATTCCCTCCAGCATTAGGCTGATGTTGCAAAGCTTGGGCAATAGCTTATAAAGCAGCAATAATTGCATCATCGTTTCTTCCATCCATTCTACACACAGAAAACTAACGTCATAAAGGACAAGGTATCAAAAGTGTACTCACACTAATCGATCGACATGATATACATCATAAGAAAATCTGGTTAGACCAATCTGCTCTGATACTACTAATGTAACATCCTTCTAAACCAAACAAATAATTCACAATTAATTATAATACTAATCAAACATAAAGCACCAGAAATAGTGTCACATCTTTGTAAAAACATAAATATAAATTATCCTTCTCCGTAACACGGGTTTTTAGTACCCTTTTAAACATTAATTTATTTCATAACATCAAAAAATAATTTAAACTTCGTTATGGAGTCATAGTCTCAAAATAACTTAATTTAGTTCATCAATATCAAAACCTCTTAGTTAATGTCAAAGGTCATTATAAATAAATCCATCATAACAAAACTCAAAGGAAACATATTTATCAAAACAACTGAAACTTCAACTCAGGTATTTCCCACCCAATGTTACAATATCAGAGAAAGACCACTAGCATTACATAAATAAATAAATAAATCTAGGTTACCCTCAAACTTCTAGGATCTATTCTTGATTACCTGCAAGTTACCTATGTATAGTGGCAACATTTCTAAGAATAAAGGGCGAGTAATCACAAATTATTATAAAAGATATATGGAATAGATATAGTAGCACAACAACAATTCATCATAAATTCCATATAACATCATACTTCATATATTATACTCACATTTTCGCATCATCAATGTGCATAAATTATATCATTATATCATCACATTAGCATTTATCATCAAACGCCACTTAGATCATAACATAATCAATATCACTTAATCAATTATTATGTAATGTAATAAATAATGCAGTGCAACATTATTGACTCATGTATGTGGTACCAAAACTTGACTGATGACCAAGTCATCTTCCTCCAAAGATCCTCTCCATAGGATCGATTCCTGCTTGGAACCATAGCACTTCATAATTAAAAGCTCTAAAGATTTGACTAATTTTGATAAAACTAGATGATGAACAAGATGTTAAAATATGTGGAAAACAACATGTCGAACAAGATGTTCTACAATGATGATTCGACATCCTAGACTGCTACAACAGGTTTTTAGTAAATATGTTCCAAGATTTAAGGAGCGCTTTAGTAGTGGATCAAGGAATATTTTAACAGAAGATTCGAAGCCCGTGGACAGTTAAAGATTATAAAAGGAAGACATAGACCTAGGTAAGTTTAACTAATCCTTGTGTAAAACTTTTAAAAAGTAAAAATAAGCATTTAGGATTTTGAGAGTCGTGTACTTTCTTATGTTATAAGCCACCCTCTGTATCGGTTTGATACATTGTGATAGACATTGTTTCTATACAGATTCAGAAGCCTTTCGGTAATGAGTTATATATTTTTCTTGGATGAAGCTTTGAAGCAAATCCAAATATGTTTGTTAGTCAAGAGTCTTGGCTGAACTTTATTTGAAAGGTATTTCTTTCAAGTAGTTTGGTGCAGTCACTAGAGGTTGTTATTGTTAGATATCAATGAGGTGATTTAGGGAGTAAGATAAGTTTCTATTATCTTATATGGGGTTCTGAGATAAAGATTGCATTGGGTAGCGATTAGGTAAAACATAGGTTGTTTACCTGTGAACTTGAGGTTGTTTACATTAAATAATACTACTGATACTGGAATCTTCTTCTTGGCTTGGAAACCCCCATAGTAGGTGTTGTTACACCGAACTAGGTCATCATATCTTTGTGTTATTATTATTCTGCATTGTTCAGTTTTTGTTTCTTGGTTGATTGATATGTCATATAAATATGTTGGAACATTTGTCATGACGTTGTTCTGATATGTATTATATCAGTGTGCTTTATCTAGTCTAGGTGTTGTTACACGGAGATTTTTGTCTCAACATGTATTAGGATATTGTTATTTGTATACCAGAATTTCAACAATATTGCACTCAATCCTCATTATGGGATTGAGGCCATCACTTGACCAAGGTCCTATCAACATCACTGGACTAATTGTCCTAACAACATCATTGGACCAAAGTCCTAACATATGTCATGAATGCGTGATCTCAACAACATAATAAAACATGACCACTTCCAGTCAAAATGCATCATCATCCATGAATTCATCATAATACATCATAATACACATGACATCATGACAACAACATCAATCCATCATACAAAAATACATCATGTTACATCAATCACATAATCACATTGATTAATCATAGTATCATCACAGTTCATCATTCAAAGGTCTAGTTTAATCATAGCAATGTATTGGAAATATACATCATTTTAGTAATTTATTTCACCTAATTAGGGTTCATCGCGTTAGCTAACCAGCGCTTCGAACAACGCATCAAACAGAGTCTATAAACTCAAGTTACGGCATTTACAAAATTTTTGCAAGCAGTCCTGCTCGTTATTACCTCGTCCCGCGAATGGGTCTGTTCGCCTGATGCTCGCTCGACGACGTAGAGGCGACGGGATCTCGCCTCTTGCTCGCACATCGTGGCTGAAGCGATGCTCCTTCTCCCATATATTTTTCAAGAGCACCCCTTTTCCACCCATTCCTTTGCTTCTTGTCTCGCCCGACGAAGACCAAGAGAAATGGCTTCGTCCGCCGACGCTTGTCTCGCCCGCCGATGCATACCAGAAAGTAACTCTCTGTTGCGATTCTGTACCTGTTTAGTCCCAAATTCTCTTGCAATTTCATACGAATGACAGTCCAAATTCATCCCAATTCAACATGTTTTCATTACACAACCACAATAAAATCTGATAGGCATTATGTGCATCAAATCATGGAAAAATAACATGGTATTCTTATCAATTTCATCATAACACTCATCACATTCAACATATCATCAAATTCATCATAAACCTCAACAAATAACTACATACATCTAAACCCTATATCAATCATAATAATAGGGATAACCCCCCTTACCTCATATTCTCCTAGCAATTGATTCTTGTTCGAAGCTCTACAAATGGTTCTCTCTCTTTATTCCTCTTCGTGCCCTAGTTCTTCACATCGTTCTTCTCTCTTTCATGACTGTATAAAATGAACACTGACACTCAGTTTTTCTTGTTTAACCCTTGAACCCTTTCTATGGTCTTTCCATCTCACCCTCACTAATCCTCATAACATTATCACCTTACCCTTAACACTTCTACACCATATATTCTATTTATTTTATTAATAAATAATAATTCTAAATAATTAAAACTAATTATCTAAAATATAAATAATCCTCATATTCATCTTAATACACTCTACTCCACAATACAACTTAATCAAAAACACATCACACATCACACATCACACATCAAATCATCAATAATTCACCAAAACATCATATATTAATCAATAATTCACAAATACTCATAGTAAATCAATTAAATAAATGCTCTAATTATTTTGGAATGCCCTAAAGTTTTTTGTCCACACTATTGGTCCTCCAATTTACATTAATTATTTTTCATGACTAGACGCATATGTGACAATGATAGTACAGTAAATATGCTAACATGGTGTGCCACATGACAGTTTGAACCATTTAATATTATTAATACTAATTAAATATATAGACACGAATTGTGGATTTCACTATGAATCTCCACCTTCTTCATCTTATGCGACGAATTTAATGACCAAATTATTATCTCTGTATATTTACTCAATATTAATGTCAGGATCTTTATCATTGTGTTGTTGACACATAAGCATACACTCATATAAAGTTTGCCACGTGACATACCAAGCCATCTTGTGTCACTGAAGTTATCTAAAGGAGCGAATAGTTTCGATGAAAAAACTTTAGGAGGACCTAAGTTTGAAGAAGAAATATAAAGGGATTAAAAGAGACTAAAAACAAAAAAATGGTATATTTAAGAGGACCTTAAACTTATTTAACCCCAAAATACATATAATAAGATAAATAATAAAAAGTATTTTGTTTACATTGATAGTTGAACTCAAGACTTACAGGTGCTCTAACCAACTAAGCTAAGAAAGTTTGATGTATACTAAAATTTACTTTTAATAACAAATAGAAAACGTACCTAGAAGAATTTGTTATGGTATTGTTTTAGTTTTGAGTTTGTTTCTATAAGAATTTGTTCACATTCGAATTCGAAGTCGCATCTAGAAGTTTTGTTAGATGTCTCCGGAGATCGTGCCCAGTCAAAGATCTATACCTCTTTCTTACCTCTAAGTTTAAGCTTGTTTTGAGGTTGACGTAGTGGAAACTCACTTCAGTGTTTTGGAGTGACTAACTGCTAAGAAGAGGTGAGCTCTAATTACTACTTTATTTCATGGTATGTGATATTTATCCGTGTGACTTCCATATGTTGCTAACGTTTGAGACAACACCTCTAGTCGTGCATATGCTTGGTGATCATAAGAAAAAAAATTGTGAAAAATTTATTTATTCTCATTGAAAAGACACTACTTTATGATGCAGAGTGTCATGTATATAGCAAAAAGAAAACTCTACCAAACAACTAAGTCGCTATTTATTGGTCTTTGGATGCCATATTTGTCGGTCCCTTCCTTTGACAGTTTGATTGTCATTTCTTCCAATTGTAAAATAAGGTATGTCTACTGTGGAACGTGTGAATTGAAATTGATCACTTATTTATTTTGAAGCTTTTTATTGTTAATTATTTGAATTCTAAATTACAATTAACATGAATATATAAAAATATTCATGTAACGATATCACTGTTTTGAGTCTATAATGAATATGTGAATTTCTAAATTAACATATAGCGTAAGTGAAACCCTTTTATTAAATTTTAAAAATGGAAATATTGGTTTTCATAAATCAATAACCAATAGTAATAATTGTAGTATTATTATTAGTATAGTGCATACATTCAAAAGCAATTAAATTGAAAGAAGAAAACAATTTGTATTTGTAGTTTAGTTGGTGGTTATAGCTTGTAACTATTTATAGACTTATCAGATTGTGACCAAAATCTGGAATTTTGTTTGGTTAAAATTGGTTCCTTCAATTATAGGATATTAAATATTCTGTGACTACACAAGAAAAAATGGTTACTAGAAAAGTGTAGGCAATGTCACGATCAGAAATTAAATAAAGCATTTGAATTTAAAGAAATTTGTTTGTATACATAAACTAATAAACTAACAAAATACCTATTTAAATTTTATTTAGATACACATGTAAATATAATAATAATAATAATAATAATAATAATAATAATAATAATAATAATAATAATAATATCAATTTAATTATATTAAAAAATAATATAAAAAAAGTTGTAAAATAAAGAAAAGAAAGAAAAAAAATAATATTTAAAAATAATAATTTTATATCTCAAATAAAGGCAATTATTAATTAAAATAAAATTGTTTTTTTGTTGATAGTGGCTGTAAAAATAATAATTTAACATTTAAAAAATAAGAATTTTATATCACATATAAAGGTAATTGTGAATTAAATTAAAATAGATATTTTACTGATAGTGTTTTGTGGGAAAAAATTGACATTTAAAAATAAATTTTTTGTATTTTAAATAAAAATAATTTTAATTAAAATAAAATAGGTATCTTATCGATAGTGCCTCGTAATAAAAATAAATTTTTTGACATTTGAAAATAAGAATTTTATATCTCAAATAAAAGTAATTGTTAATTAAAATAAAAAAGGTATTTTGCTTATAGTGACCTGTGAGAAAAAATAAATTTTAACAATTACAAATAAGAATTTTGTGTCTCAAATAAAGATAATTATCAATTAAATAAAATTGATATTTTGTTGATAGTAATCTGTGAAAAAAAATTGATATTTAAAAATAATTTTTTTATCTCAAAAATTAAAAAAATTATTAATTAAAATATAATATATTTATTATAGTGATTTGTGAGATAAAAAGTTAATTGTGTGTATAGTTATTTAGTATTATTTAATTTGATAAATTGAAATATTAATTTTATTAAAGTTTAATATAGATTACTGAATATATTTAATAATGATAAATAAATAAAATTAATTAACTTTGTCATAAAAATAAAACTAAATATCAACATTATATATAGACATCAATAAATATTTAATATGATAATCATATATTATAATTATACATTTTAATATATTATAAATAATTAGGAGAAAATAAAATAATTAGGTAGAAAAGATAGAATGGTGAAATTAAAAGAGAAAAAAATATAAAAGAAAAATGAATTTAATTTGAAAGAAGAATGAGATAGTGAATGAAAGAGTGAGAAGTAGAGGTGTAATCAGTGCGGTTTGGACTAGTTTTTGGTTAAAAAAGGTCTGAACCAATGACATATCCATCGGTTTGCTTCGATTCGGTGTTTAATATTTTTCAAAAATGAAACTAAACCAAACGAATATGTTTGGTTCGGTTGATCGATTTACAATATTTTTTAAATATTATATTTATTAGTGTATTCTCCATTGTTGTATTTTTTGGTGTATGTTATGCTATTATTTTTTAAAATGGTATATGATCTTATCGAATCAGAATGGGCCGTCACAGCTGGCTCGGGCAAAAGTTGAATGAGATGGGGGAGGGGGGATTTACCTGCAAGACACTCCAATGGCAAAGTAAGTTGCAGAATGAACAAGCAAGCGTAAGAGTTAGAAAGTGTTGAATACCTGACCCTCTTAGAAGAGAGGATATTTATAGCCTCCAGCGCTGGGTCAAGGTTCCCATTATTGGGCCAAGTTGAGGCCCAATAACAGAAACTTCCAGGGCTTACGTGTGTATGAAGTCCAGCAAGTGGACTCCTACCTGGTCAACTGCTCCGCGAGAATAGGGGTTGGACTCGTGATTCCCAGAGGGCAGTTAAGATGACTGACATGAGGACGTGGGCCACGTTCCCCAACGAATATGTGGGGAGTTTCCCAACAGTCCTTAACTTGAGTTGTCTGTTCGGGCCTTATGCAAAGGTATTGGTTTGGGCTTCTTATCCGAGGGGCAAGTGTAGGCCCAGTCCAGATCAGGAGCCCCCCAAGTTATTGCCCTTGAGCGAAAGGGTGGTGGCTTATGTTCAGCTCTCTGGGCCGGAGACTTGATCAAGGAGGACGGTCAGAGTCCTTTGAACGGAATGAGTTGTTGCCCGCTGTTACCTTGGAAAATCTTGAGGAATTCAAGTGCATGTGATAAATGAAAATACTCTCATAAGTTAAGAGGCACCCTCCAAAATAAGGGTTTTTTTGGAAACAGGAGATAATGTGTGAAAAGTTGGTTTTTATTAAGTCAGAGATAATGTTAGGAAGGAGCCATATTGAAACTGTCGAAAATTGGATCACGTCGACTAGGAAGAAATAATAGAATATATCAGGAGGATCGAATTAGTTTAGTCGACCAAAAGGGTAAAAGAGAAGGACTTGGTCGAAGATGGTGTTAGTCGACAAAGAAGGGTATCTTGGACTTAGAGAAAGCGTGATTATTCTTTGCCAGAAAGAAAGCGTCGAAGCAAGGCAGATGCGGTTTATGTTCAAGAAGCTTAGAGGAAACATGGGCAGTTACCGACAATCCACGACGTGTTCAAGTGCCAAATAAGTGGAACTTCAAAATTATGAGCCGTTACTGGCAATCCACGACGTGTTTGAGCGCCAAAGAGGTGGAAACATCTAGTGAAGCAATTACCTCAAGATGTTAATATTAGCGTAGATTTTATTTAGGTAGTTACTTTGTAAACACTATAAATAGGCAGATTTTGTGTAGTTTAGGGGTGTCCACTTGTACTCTCAAATCACTTGTCAAACTCTCTCATTCCAAGCGTTAGGAAATCAAGAGTTAAGAGTGCTTGATGTACGTGAATCACCATATTTATTTCAATGCAAATCTTTTATTTTTCAGTTATATCTCTTGAGTGTTTTATATGTTTTCTCTTTGTTGTCGAGCAAGATCTATACATTATCTTCTATTTTGCATGAACAATTCGACACTATATGTGGGTCACGAGTCACCTGTTAGTTAGTTTAGTGAGTCTCGTTGTTTGTACGATTATCTCCTGTCGGTCACGAGTTACCAGGCAGTCAATTAAACCATAGTGTGGAAAACAATTGCACTCGTTTCTCTAGTCAAAAGAAAGTCGCTTCCCTTGACTGATATTTCGATGGAATAGGTGTGATAAAAAAAAATCTTAGCACATGTTTTGAGATCAACTGGTCGATCTCGCAAGTTACCCTCAGTTTTAGGACTCTGGGAGGACCAGCGGTTGTTTACCATTTTCCACAGTAAACAAATTGGCACACCTGGTGGGGCACAGTGCTAAGAATTGGTCTTGAGTATTTATAAGTGAATGCAACTTAGAAATTGGAAGTTAACCAAAGAGTATAATAAACTATTATCTAGGAGGCAAATATCAAGAATGACAAGTCCTGATAATCCAAACGTAGATGAAATACCGTCACGAACTTTAACCTCTACCGATCCAGTAGTTTCACAAGTAGAGTTTTTCCTACAGTAGGGTCGACTGTTGCGGTTTCTGTACAAATGTCTCAGGCTCCACCGGGAAGCCCAAGGCCAGTAATGACAACGACTACCATACCTAACGTGCCTCGTTTTGGTAATGTAGATCCTGCTTATGGAATGCCGTATTCCATGATGCCAAGATATCAGTCGACATTGAATACAACAGTGGCGTCAGATAATGTTCAAAATTTGAACTCTCCTTTACAAGGATCTGTGCCAGGAGGAAATAATAGAGGCAACCAAAATAGGGTAGCGCCTTCTCAACCCTTAGTAATTCCTTTTACTAATACTTCAATAGCAGTATTAAGGCAACAAATAGATGATAATAACCATGAGTTGGTTAATATGTTAACTGACCAGATGGGTAATGTATTTAATCCCATAGTACACGAGTCAGCTGAGACTAATAGGCAGTCCACTGAAACAAATCGATAGGTGATTGCCCAATTAACACGTTTGTGTAACTTTTTAGGTGCTCCCCCAACGCCTATGCGACAAACACCACCTGTTCTACTAGATGCCCCCTGGTCAAATAGACATGGGGGAAATACAGGATGAAACTGTCCATCAGAGACAAATGGTAATGCCTCCAAGGAATTTGATGGTCGATCCACCAAGGGTATTAGTAGATCGACATCAAGAGGCTGACCAAATTGTCGAGCAAATGCGACAAGAAAACTTAGCCGCTGAAAATAATTTAACCATCATTGTCGAAAGAATTATGGCCAGAAATCACATGAATACCGCACTTCAAAGGCCAACATATTCCTCCCCTTTGTCTGAATATATTTTATAGACTGAAAACCCTAGAGTATGGAAAATCCCTAACTATACGAAATTTGGGAGAGAATCTGGAGAGTCGACGGTGGAACATATTGCCAGATATCTAACTGAATCTGGGGATATGTCGAATAATGAAAACTTAAGGGTTAAGCACTTTCCTTCTTCCCTTACTAAGGCAGCTTTTACGTGGTTTACCACTCTACCCCCAAATTAGATTGACTCATGGACGAAGTTGGAAAAAAATTTCCATGAACAATTTTATGAGGGTCATTCGAAAATTAGTTTGGTCGAATTATCAAACATTAAAAGAAGATTTGCTGAAACCATTGATGATTACCTAAATAGATTTAGGTATTTAAAAGAAAGATGCTTTACTCAAGTGTCAGAACATGAGCTTGTTCAAATGGCTGCTGGAGGTTTAGATTATTCCATTAGGAAGAAGATAGATCCAACCTTCGTGAAAAGTATGTCACAGCTAGCTGATAGAGTTCGACATCTAGAGCATCTGTAACTAGAAAAAGTCAGACATACTAAGGCTAAGACTAGAAAAGAAAAAGTAGCCTTCATAGATTATGATGACACAAATCCCATTTGTGAGGACGACTATACCTCACCAACAGAGGCAGAGGTCGACTTGGATGAAATGAAGCCAGAGCCAGCCTATGAATGTAAATCATTATTTTCTTCTAAGGGAAAGAATACGGTCGAAAATAACCCAAAATTTGCTGCAAAAATTTATACGTTTGATGTCACTAAGTGTGAAGAAATTTTTAATTTACTAGTTAAAGATGGTCAAATCTTAGTACCCCCAGGTGCTAAATTACCACCATTAGAACAAAGAAGGAAAAGAGGTTTTTGTAAATTTCATAATTATCTTGGTCATACAACCTCTCAATGTTATCTTTTCAGGGATCTCGTTCAAAATTCGCTGCAAGAGGGGAGGCTGAAGTTTGCTGCAAGAAAGATGAAGATTGATACGGATCCTCTCAGGCAAGAAGAGACTTTGTTTCTCAACCCAGTGAGCATTAATATGGTAGAAATCACTGAATTTCCTGAATACAATATGGTCAAAGAGGGCACTGGAGAAAGTCCTGATGTCGGCCTAGAAGATGTGTACCCAAGGCCCGAGGAAGATTTGTTGGACTTTCTTTACCGCTGTAAGAATAAAGGTTCACAAGCTTGATTGTGTCCTGTATGTGGCGCTTTGACCAACAAGATAGCTGCTGAAAATTTCCAGAAGTTACAGTTAGATAAGAACATGACCAAGCCACACAATCAAAGGTTCCCTACAACTAGGGACCCAAGGAGAGATATGGGAAACTCACATGTTAATCCTAGGAGTTATATTCCCTTATTAAAAGCTCCTAATGGGACCTGGATTAAACCCCAAGGGAGAAAAGGGGCACCAATTGAGGGGGCACCAAACAGGGGGAAGTCGGCGATTGACTACCGACAAGAATTCAAGTCAGAGAAGAAAAGCCACATCTTTGAAAACTACACGGGGAAGAATCTCGTGAATAGAACCCAATGGAGACGCTTCTAGCGTCGAAAGAAAACTGAGAGGCAAGCGGCTGCTGGCCAGTTTGCTGCGAACAAAGGTGAAAATCAGAGGCAGTACCAGGTGAAAGTCGATTCCTTCGTGAAAGAGAGAATCAAAGAATTCGTGAATTGACCAGCTGCCAAATGTTCTGAAGAAGCCACTGACGATTTTGATTCTGACTCTGAAGAGAGTTTGAATATTTTAGTCAACATGGTATCAATTCTGCCAGCAAAATACGATTGCTTGACAGAAGTAGAGGATTTCGCAGACAGGGATGCTAAGGAGAAGGATTTACACAAGACAACATGCTATTTTGTCATGAACAATGGTTCCATTGAGAACAAGGATGCTTTCTTCTAGAAAATAGATATGGCGATGAGAATCCATTTAAAGCCCCTTTTAATAAGGGATAGAGTCGAAGGGGTCGCTATCAACAAAGTGTTGGTAGATTGTGGCGCTACGGTAAACATTATGCCACACCACATGTTACGGAAAATCCGTAAATATGACACCGATGTCAGATCATATAACATAGTCTTATCAGACTATGAAGGAAGAACTAGGAACACTATGGGTGTAATCCAAGTGAACATCATTGTCAGCTCAGTTACCAGGCCGACTATTTTCATGGTGATTCAAGGAAAGCCAAGTTACAATCTCCTAGTAGGGAGAGAATGGCTTCACGGAGTGGGGGCTGTGCCATCCTCTATGCATCAACGTTTAGTGATCTGGAGGGAAGATGGCATATTCGAGAATATTGAAGCTGATCAAGGGTACTTTATGGAATATGTGAACAATGTCGAAAAGAAGCAGTTCAACAGGAAATTGGATAATATTTCCCCATGTCAACCTGCTGAAGAAGTTTATGCCAACGTTGATGAAGCATTTGTGTCATTGAAGTTACATGAAACCCATGGTTTTATGTGGGATGTGGAACCTCTCGAGGATCCATACTGTGTTAACCGGTCGACAGGCTGGGGAGACATCAGTGGTGATGTCTGAGCTAGATGCTCTAAATAGGATTTCGGTGTATATCGCCGAAAGAAAAATAAATTTGGCACTAGAAGTTGAAAAAAATATGGATGTCAAAGCCAATAAAACACAAGTTATAAATGAAGGAACTACTTTGGCTATGGAGCCAAAGATACTACATATACTAGAGATGGTCGAAGAAAACATTGATAAGTAGCATCTGGACTGCATATATGACGAAGAACCTTTAGGCTTCGAAAAGGATCCAATGGAACCTGAAAAGATGCAGCCACAAGACCCTTTAGAAGAAATAGATCTTGGCGAAAAGGGGGATAAAATACCAACTTATATCAGCGTCAACATCGACCCAAAGTTGAAATCTAAGGTAATATCTTTATTTAAAGAATTTAAAGACTGTTTTGCTTGGGACTATAATGAAATGCCAGGTTTAAGCAGAGAATTAGTAGAACTAAAATTACCAATAAAAGCTGGAAAGAAATCAGTAAAGAAGACGCCAGACCTTTTGCTCCAGCCATAATGTCGAAAATCAAAGAGGAGGTAGAAAGACTCCTCAAAAGCAGATTCATAAGAACTGCAAGATATGTCGACTGGTTGGCAAACATTGTGCCAGTAATTAAGAATAATGGAAAATTAAGGGTGTGCATAGATTTTAGAGATCTAAATGCTTCTACCCCAAAAGACGAGTATGCCATGCCTGTGGCAGAAATGTTGGTTGATTCAGCCGCTGGATTTAAATATCTAAGTATGATTGATGGTTATTCTGGTTATAACCAAATTTTTATTGCAGATGAAGATGTGTCGAAGACGACATTTCGCTGCCCTGGGGCACTGGAAACCTATGAATGGGTTATCATGCCATTCGGCTTAAAAAATGCCGGAGTGACATATCAAAGGATAATGAATTCTATGTTTCATGATTTTATTAAAGATTTCAAGCAAAATTACATTGATGATATTGTAATAAAGTCAAACAGTAAACCAACTCATCTGCAACACCTTCGAAAGTCTTTCGAAAGGATGAGAAAACATGGATTAAAAATGAATCCATTAAAATGTGCTTTTTGTGTGCAGGCAGGTGACTTTCTTGGCTTTGTGGTGCATAAAAAAGGCATAGAAGTAAATCAAAGTAAGACCAAAGCCATCATGGATGTCAGACCACCGTTGACCAAAAAGGAACTTCAATATTTGTTGGGCAAGATAAATTTCCTAAGGCGGTTCATATCCAACTTAAGTGGAAAAACCAAAGTATTTTCACCACTACTTCGACTAAAAAATGAAGATTTCATTTGGCAAGAAGAGCATCAAGAGGCTTTCGACAAAATCAAAGACTACTTAGTAAAGCCTCCAATATTGGCACCTCCTGTTAGACATAGGCCTATGAAGTTATATATTGCAGCCTCAGATGAGACTATATGTAGTATGTTAGTCCAACAGGACGAAAAAGGTGTCGAGAGACCTGTGTATTATCTTAGTCGAATGTTAAATAATCTTGAGGCTAGGTATAGTGATATAGAAAAACTATGCCTTTGCTTGTACTTCTCTTGTATTAAACTAAAGTAATATATAAAGCCTGTTGACGTGTATGTATCTTCTCATTTCGATATTATTAAGCACATGTTATCCAAACCAATTTTACATAGTCGAATTGGTAAATGGGCTTTAGCATTAACAGAGTATTCTCTGACTTACATACCCTTAAAAGCCATGAAAGGCCAAGTAGTGGCAGATTTTTTGGTCGACCATTTAATGGTTGGTATACCTCAAAATTATGTAGATTTAGTGCCATGGAAACTATACTTTGATGGTTCTATCCATAAGAATGGAGTTGGAATAGGAGGAATTATAATTTCTCCCAGTGGAACTCCAGCAGAGTTCAAGTATAAAATTGACAGTATGTGCACAAATAATGAAGCGGAATACGAGTCCTTAATAACATGACTTGAACTGCTTCTAGATTTGAGGGCAAGGAACGTCGAAATTATGGGAGACTCTGAATTAATGATTAAACAAGTATCGAAGGAGTACAAATGTGTTAAAGAAAATTTGATCATGTATTTTGTGATTACCATTAGATTACTAAAACAATTCGAGCAAGTGAGTATTCGACACATACCTCGAAGAGAGAACGAAATGGATAATGACTTAGCACAAGAAGCCTCAGGATACAAGAGAGATCAAAATGAAGAACTTACCCAAGTGAGAGAGAAAGTTTGATCAATTATGTTATCCCCTTCAGATTTGTCGATCATGAAGTTAGGGGGTATAGACGCCGAAAATTATCAAATTTTAACCATTGACAATGGACAAGATAATGATTGGCGAAAGCCATTGGTTGACTATCCGCGTATACCCACAGGGTCGACAAATCGTAAGATCAAGTATCGTGCTCTCAGTTATATTTTGATAGAGAACAAATTATTTAAGAAAACTGCTGAAGGAGTTTTGTTAAAATACCTTGGAGAAAGTGAGACATACGTGGCAGTGTCAAGTGTGCATAGTGGAGCATGTGGTGCACATCAAGAAGGACATAAAATGAAATGGATTTTGGTGCGTTCAGGCATATATTGACCTTCAATGCTAAAAGATTGCATCGAATTTGCTAAAGGTTGTCAAGAATGCCAGATGCATGGGGGCATACAACATGTCCCCGCAAGTGAATTGCATGAAATTATAAAGCCGTGGCCATTCCGAGGATGGGCTTTAGATGTGATTGGAGAAATAAAACCAGCATCATTAAAACAACAAAGATATATTTTAGTCGGTATTGATTAGTTTACAAAATGGGTCGAGGCAGTAGCTTTAACTAACATCGACCAATAAGTTGTTATTAATTTTATACAAAATCACATCGTCTATCGGTTTGGAATTCCAGAAACAATTATGATCGACCATGGATCAGTGTTTACCGAACGAAAAATACAAGAATTTGGGCAAGAAGTTGGAATTAAGTTGTTAACTTCTACCCCCTACTATGCTCAAGAAAATGTCCAAGTAGAAACTGCCAATAGAGTGATAATTAGTCTAATTAAGAAGCATGTAGGAAAAAAGCCAAGGAATTGGCATAAAACATTGGATCAAGCCTTATGGGCATGTAGAACTTCCCCTAAGGAAGCAACATGAACTACTCCATTTCGACTTGCATATGGGCATGATGCAATATTACCAGTGGAGATACATGTCCAATCGATTAGAATCCAAATACAACATAAAATACCATCTGAGGATTACTGGAATATGATGGTAGAGGAGCTTGTCGATATAGATGAGGAAAGTATGTTGGCCCTTGATTCGTTAATAAGACATAAAGAAAGAGTCGCCAGAGCTTACAACAAAAAGGTAAAGGATAAAATATTTGTTGTTGATGATCTAGTATGGAAAGTAATATTGCCTATGGACAAAAATAACATGGTTTTAGGGAAATGGTCCCCAAATTAGGAAGGACCTTTCAAAGTGATACAAGTTTTTTCAAATAATGCGTATGAGCTTGAGGAGTTAGCCCCAGATCGACAGATCTTAAGGGTAAATGGAAAGTACTTAAAAAGTATAAGACCATTCTTCAAGAAATAAAAATCTCGACGAAATAAATATTCGTCGAACCAACGAGCTGGTAAAATTTTGTTGAGACCAGCAAATTCAAAACACGCATAAAATATGGAGATTACATATAAAACGAACAAATAAAGGATTCGTTAAAATTTGTCTTACAGCCATGAAGAAATTACAAAATTGTTGTTACAATGGTTAAAAATGCTTAAATTTGGCTTGAAACGACTGCAGTTCTCCATGGAGGTTAGTGGCCTAATACTCAAAACCTTCTGCTTGAATCTTAAGTCTTTTAAGTTTTGTTTCAACCGAAGAAATTGTGTCACTTTCCGCCACGACATCCACAACCATTTGCTCAGCTTTTACTTGGATGGAATTAATCACATTGTTAATTTCTTCCTCTTGCTTGGTGATTAATTATAATTCCTTATTGAGAGCGGAAATCTGGTTGCAGATTTCAGCAGCTCTGTTTCGTTTGGGAATCAGTTCCTATTTTTTCTCTTCAACCATTGCTAACAAACCATTAATTTCTTTAGTAACCTGCACCACCATATCCAAATTCGCTTTCACAAAGGCTTCCTTCGACTCAACTGATGCCTCATTTGCTCGAATTCTTTCAACATTTTGGCATAGAGGGATGCAAATTTTCTCAAACGCCGTGATCATCAACCTGGCTGATTCAGACATATTGAGTTCCTCCATTTGAGCAAGAAATTCTAAGAGTTATGGCCCAAGAGTTGGATCATAATGGAGAAGATTAGGCAAATCAGGATTTAAAGCATGAGTCTGAATTTTAGCCATCAGATTCTTGGCTTTAACTGCTTCAAGACTCATCTTGTCATTATGTGCTTGAGATGGGTTGGAGTCAGAAGAAAGAGTGCGAGAGCTCACAAAGCGACGCAACTTAGCAATTGCCTCTAGACTAGAAGGATTGACTCCCATGTTTTTTAGCTTAATGGGTGAGTCAACCTTTGTTCTCCCAGAAGAAAGGATAGGCCTGCCTTGCATGTTTTCAAGGGGGGAGGGGGGGGGGGGGGGAATTCGGGAAGTGGTGGCATTTTTATTTACTTCTGAATCCTGCAGGGAATCTGAAAGGCTAGAATCAAAACTAGTCGGACTATAACCCTTATGTTTAGTAGGACTAGTGACTGAGTCAGAGTCACTAAGAGTAGACGGAATAGTCAGGTCGATAAACTCACCATCAACAAAGTCAAGATTTTCATGATGGTGAGGGGAAGAAGCTTCTGAAAAAGGGGTGTAGTCAGGTACACGTTGTTGTTGATTAGAGGTGTTGGCCTAAAGAAAGTAAGAAAAGGTATTAACCGAAACAAATTCAACAAGAAGAAAATGAAAGAAACTAGAAAATAACAAGCTAATACGTGTGTCGACGGATCAAGATCGACAGACACGTCCTTAGCTGAAACGTCAGTGAGATTTCTCGCTGGGCTTTGAATCTCATCAACCCTAGGGGCACAAGTCAGAGTAACCAGAGCTGTGTCGACGGTGTCAACGCCCAAATCCAAAGTGGCTTCAGGATTTTCGACCAAAATAACATTATGTCTCCTCCTTGTAATAAGAGGAATTTCGACGTCAGCTGGCTCCTCTGTTTCATCCACAAGTTTCAAGCCAACCTTTGCCTCAGCACCTTGGGGTATAGGTTCCTTTGTATTCTTCTTCTTATTCGTCGCCTTGCCTTCGGTGGAGGAATCTCTTTTCCTCTTGTGACTTTTGGATTTGTGGGAATGTTGAGAGGGCTGAACATCAGGTGATGACTACAGTATCAAAAAAATATGTAAATCAAAGAAATGGTGTTAGTCGATAATGGAACTTTTGAATCGACCGAATATACCTCATCCCGCTTAGGAGTATGTTTTTTGTCCTTCTTGGACCTTTTGGATTTGTCAGAGGAAGCAGCTAAATTCACTGAGTGTTTTTGACTCTGGCAAACAAGGGAAATATTAATACAAGTTTAGGGTATAAACAACATGAAAACAAGAAGCATATAAATATAACCACCGAAGAAACCCTCTTGAGTGAAGAAGAAATGGGTTCTTCGTCGGAAGGTGTGTTGTCAGGAATGATCTACAAAATTAAGCTGAGTCAGATATGCCAAAATCAAGAATGGTAGCTGACAGAAAGTTGAAGTTTAAACCTGACGCGTTGAAGGTTTTGGTTTACCGACAGAAACGGCTCCCGCCTGATCTATTGGTATAGCTGTAAGACAAGCGTAAAACAATCAGATAAGCAACCAAAGTAAAATAGGCAGGGGGTAAAACTTTCCAGAAATCGTTACCAATTTGTGTAGTCGAAAGTACTCTAACATATCGGAGATCATAATGAAGATTCCACGAATAGTTAGGTAGGTAATACTTCGTCGTTAACACTCAGTCGGCCTTTATCCTATAGGCATTTTTCATATCCAGTATAGAGCAATACCATCAATCAGGAATAGGTGGGCCAAAGGCCAAGGCCAAAGGGCTGGATGGAAAAGGAGGAAATTTGATATTTCCAAAATGAAGAGCGTAAAGTTATTTATCTTTCGTATAACCAGGAATTTTAGTGTCGAGATTCTATCGGTTACCTTCTCCTTTAATTCGACAGCAGCCTCATAGATGGTCTGACGAAGTTCATTAGGTCAATATACAATACAGAAGTGATTCTGGAAAGCTCGAATTTGTTTAACATGAGTAATCTTACATTTGGTCGCCTTTGCCTGCAAGTTTGAGAAAGCTGTGGTTAGTTCAGTCACCTTAGCATTAGAATCACCAATGAATGTAACAAAATATGTCTGCCACTAAGTTTCAAATTCTTTGGTGCAGTAAAAATATAGTTGGAAAGGAGTGAGAGTGAGTGTGGACCTCGGTGCCCATAGATTCCTTATATCATCCTTGACCATTTCGAAGGGTTGGTCAGTTGTGATGTCGACTAGCAGCCCATGTGAATTGAACAAAGATTTAGGAACAAGTTGACAGAGGCAAAATTGTTGAGCCACTAAGTTAGGCTGGTAAGCGACCAAACCTGGATTTACACCGACAATCACAGTAGATAAAAATTGAGTAGTCAAGTAACGCCTCCAAAGTATTAAATTATTTTTCTTGTCCTCTTCTCACGTGGGTGGAAAAGCCCTGGAAAACCATTATGGGCCATCTTGTCTAGCATAAAAAGGGGCCATCGACGGGGTGAAGTCGGCTCTTGTCAACATAATGGTGAACAGTAGCCTGAAAACTTCAGGATTTGGGGAGCCTTTGTCGATAGGAGTCAGTGGGAGAAGGCGTTGCCAGACGATATGGTTATGAGATGGAGGACATGCCACCTTTCTATTTCTAAAAGGCTTAATCTCCCCAGAGAAAGTGGCATTCAATCATAGCTGCAAGAGCCAGAAGGGACCATGGACTAGGACGTTCTTTTTCTTTGGATTATTGGGGTCGAAACGCTTTATTTGGTTAGCAGCATCAGTCAAAGCTCCATAGAGAGAGGCAAAAATCAGCTGGCCTAGAGCAACATTTTCACCCATATGCAACTGGGTAGCCAGATAAGAGAATTGTTTGGCCACCTGCATTGACCTGGAACAAAAAACAAAGCGAGATAGCCACAAGGACAGAAACGCCACATGCTCTTCATCAGTTATAGGACCAGAGGTTTGAGCATGATGGTCGATGAAATTGTTATACGTTAGCTTTCCAGCTTCACCCACATCAAACCTTATTGGCACAGTGTTGTACCCCAAAATTTTCCCTCCCATTTTACTCAACAAATGTCAATTGAGGTCCCCAAGTTGCTCAAGGAAGTCCAAGAGTTGACCAGACAAACTCTCTCCTAAGGCAGTATACCTCAAATTAAGGTTTCCCTTTTCATCAAGATGTGTGAACCACAAAGGACTCAAATGCTTCCCAAGGTCCTAATATGTTCCCAAGATCATCCATGTCAAGTTTCATGCCTTGCACAAAGAAGTCTGCTCAGTCAACTGTTTAAATGCTTGAGAATCGGCTGTATTAGGTCAAAAGTCAATTGTGGCCCACATACAGTTAAGCCTCAAGAGTTTTTGTCAACATCAAAATTTTGAAGTGACTTCCATCATTTGATCAAGGGTTGATCATGATTCCTCAAGGAATGCTCCAAATTCATCAAAACCCAAAAGTTGCTAAATTAGGGTTTTGCAGGAAAAGTCAACCCAACTTTGACCAAGCATAACTTCTACATGCTTTATCAGAAATTTTCCATCCAAAGCTCATTTTGAATAGGAAGCAATTCTCTACAATTCATCTTCATCCCACAAATTCAAAATATGCACTCATCAAAATATATGAATTTCTACATTATAGGTCCTTTTGAAAAGTCAACAAAAACACCTTTTGGGTCAAAGCTTCATACATCAACATGGAAGATCCACTTGAGATGAAACAAAAAGAGTTGTTTAGGGGACATCCTAAGATTTCTAAAAAGTCCAAGAACACCCTCCTAGGGTCAAAATTGAGAGAGTTGTGCATTGTCAAAGTTGGCAATTTTTGGAAAATTGTCAAAAGTCAACATTGATCAAATTTGCATTTTTTCCAAAGGGGCCCATGTTTTATTGTTTGAAACATGTTTCTAATAGGACCCAGGACCCCTGAGCTTTACCACCTATTATTTTATTATTTTTATCATTTATTTTGATTTTTTATTCATTTAAATCAAAATAAATCAAATTAAATGGTAAAATAATAAAAGCAAATCAAATCTTGGGATTTTTGTGCACATTTGGAGTCTATGTACAGCTAGCATGATGATCAATTCGTGCAAGACTCATTAGGATTGAAAAATATTGGATTGAAGCTTGTTTTAGAAATATATCATACAAGAGCAAATCAAATCCAATTTCCATTATTTCTCAAGATTCATGCCAATTTTATTGACCTAATTCAGTCTACTATAAGTGCATAACAATTGCAGATCAAAAGGAGAGGTTTTGCAGTCGTGGGGAGCAAGAACAAAAACTCAAAAATTGGATAAAAAGTGTGCATTTGATTTATGCCCTAGAGGACGATTCCAGGCCATTCAAAGACCCTAATCACTTCCTGGCCATCTCCTTAAGCCAACAACATCATTTGCAGCCTTCAAAACATCAAGAACCATCGCCTAGACACATCATGGTTTGCATCCCAAACTCAAATTCGATTTCTATGTTTTACGCATTATAAATCCATTCTATTCATATATTCTTGCTCATAATCGTGTTTGCAAGCTTTCTGTATCCTTTAATTGTATTAACAGTATATGAATCAATACTTACCATTGTTAGGGTTTGAGGTCACAATTTGGGGATTTCTGGTACAAGTTAAATTAGGCAAAAAGAAGGGTACCATGGTGTTCACGAGATCACCACGAATGGATCTATGTAATTAGAAATCATTTATCGTGCGTATTGTGTATTTTGGAAATTTGCAAGGGCTATAGCTACAGACTTGTGTCTGTAGGTAAAAGTCTTTTCCCTAAAACGACGGTTGCAGCAAAGAAGATGATGCGTGGCAGCCCATGACTGGCTGATTTGAATCTCGCGCGCTTTTCTGGCATATTATTTGTTTTTAACTTTTCTTTTATTTATTCATTGTATGTACAAGTTGACAAGCTAGCGCAGACGGTTGAGGAGCGTGCCTTTGATGTACACATCCTGGGTTCGATCCCAGGCGTGTACATTTTGTTATTTTCCTATTTATTTCAGGAAGATCCGGTGTTTCTCATCAAAGAAGCATACCATGGGCCTACGCCTCATCACCATTGGATGGCACACTTCCTAGATCCAATGTCTCTAGATTGCATCCTCATGATGGACCTCATGAAGGCCAACTCTACAGGATCCAACGTGGTTGACTGGGCTCAACATTATTGGGCTTGGAATTTCAGCTTCACACCCCCTTCAGCAATTCAACAACAGGCCCATTTTATTATAGTTTTATTCTTTTTTTCTTTAATTTCTTTGTTTATTTTCTTTAATTATTTTCTTTTTCTTTTAATTAACACAAAATTATTTTTTTAACAAATCACAAAATTCTTTTTTTAATAACATTTTTATTTTTTTAAAATTAGTTAGTTTAATTAACTTAGGGCAATTTAATCTTTTTATAATTAAAAATAATTCGAATTAGGATTTTATTTGTACATAACTTAGCTAATTTTCCTCAAAAATACACCAAAATCATTTTTCTCATAAATATTTGTTTCTTTAATTTAATTAGTAAATTAGGTTAATTTAATTTCTTTCATAATTAAAAAAAAACAATTATAAATTAGGTTTAATTAATTTTTAATTTAATCGTTTTCTCAAAAAATAACTTAATCATTCTTGTAATTAGATTCTAGGGTTCTCAACTTCCCTCGTATTTAATTTACCACGCGCACTTTTATTTGTTTCATTATTATTGTAATTGTTTCGAGGTTGTAATAGTTTTAATTAGGGTTTTAAATTTCACAAATTTTATTTCCCATCAAAATAATTATGTAACTGCCAAAGCCTTGTAATAGCTAGGTTTATCTTCTCGCATTTTTAATTCCTGCAAATATTTAACTATTTAGATGTATGCTAATAGGATTGTATGGCAAAAATGTCTGAAAATTCAAAATGATAGATCACCTAATGTGGAAAGACTAAATAACTGAAAAAAGTTCACATGCACATGTTCACTCCTGGGGTTTGCCTCACTCTGGTTGCCTTCGGTAAACAGTCATTAAGCATAGGAAATTTTAGTGGTCGCCCTTCTGTCTAAAAGATCAAAATGTCCCGTTTGAAGGTTGCCCCGGAAATGTTGTCTCGGAAAGATCTTAAGACTCTAGGGTTACTACTAAAGTTTTCTAACTATTGCTTTAGTGATTGTACTTGTCCCTTCGAATGTCCCTTACAACTCCAACAACGGTGCTACCTACTCCTTAATAGTAGGATAACACTATCTAAAGGAAATAGAATGAACAATCTTTTTTTCGAGTAGGTAGAATCTTAAGTACTTGCTCAATGAAAACTTTTCACACAAACACCTTTCAAAAAAAAAAATTTCAAAACAAACTTCGTCACACCCTTGAGGACTGATACAAGGGTTATCACGAAGCAAAACATTTTCAAAGCAAGAAGACGCACAAGCAATTTTAAAAAGATGAGAAAGTACCTAAGGGCCCATGGAAAACCATGGATAGAAAGGGTGCTAACACCTTCCCTTTCTATAATCTACCCCCGTACTCAGAATATCTCAAAAAAAGGTTTTTTCTGTTCTTTTTCCTTTTCCATGATTGGATGAAATAAAAGTCGGTGGCGACTCTTGCTTACCGCGACATTTTGCAAACAAAAAACGCAAAACACAAACCAGTAAAAACAGTTGGTTCTGCCACCATATCACACACAGGTTCAACATCTATATAGTTGAAAACCGTGCCAGATGGTTTCAACCAAGTGATGGCGGTGACGTCGAGCAAGGTAGGAGTGATCATACCGCATTTAGTATGAAAGATGTTGGTCGACCCCTCCCAGAAATATATGGCAGCTAAGAGCATGCCACTAGAATAGGGTTGACCATAGCGAGAAAGTTCCAGCAGGGTATAAATACCCATCTTTTTCCACTGGTCTCCTTTGACAGTTTCTAAACGTGCCATCCAAGCACGAAATTTAGGGCAACGTAGAGGTGGTGCGGTCCTAAAGTTCCTGTCAATATATTTAAGTGATATAGGGTTTGGAGAAGAGATTATGGGTCTGGTAGCGGTGCTAGTGGGAAAAACGCCTCCTTATCATCTACGTAGATTTCAGAGGGTGCATCAGCTAGAAGCGGTCCTAAAAAGGCTAAGGGTTTCTCCTCAAGAGAGAAAGGGATAAGTACCTGAGATTTCCAGATTTTGGCTTTCTCCTCAGCAAATGGAGGTTCTGGTACATAGGCTTTACCATAGACAAGGCGCAGTTGAAGAGCGACGGCTGGAGAAGAGGTTTGATTTTCTACATTCGCCATTGTTGAAGGTTGAAGGAAGATGAAGATGAAGAACAACGATGGTGTGTAGTTTCTGGGTTTTTGCTTTCTTGTAAAAACAGTTGGTTCTGCCACCGTATCACAGAAATGGCGACTCTGTTGGGTATTTCTATAAAGTGGGGTATACCTTAGGATTTAGACCATTTTTAAATTGCTTCTCTTGATTGTCTTGATTGCTTTACTTTTGAGGGTTTGTTTGGGGTTACTATAGATCCTACACCCGGATCTTGGGAACACCTTTTAGGTAAGTAGCAATAAACTGTGAGGGACATATGCTGGGGTATACCGGCACGGTTGAAGCAGTAGCTACGTTGATGTGGCACTTTGGTTGGTATTGGTAACCCTTAAGTCAATCAGGGAGAGTACAGGGCCGCCGCGTGGTGTCGTGAAGCATCAACTGACCTTAGAACCTTTAATTTCACAACTTGGCCAATAGGATGTAGCGAGGTGGCCGGCTTTGGTGTATTCCCAAGGTCGACAGATACTCGATGCTACACTCATTGAGGCCTGACTCTTGAGCTTCGTTTGGTTGCGAGTCAATCGCCTATTGAACGAAGCTGGGAGAAAGATCAATGATATTGAGATCCCTTTTAGAACCCGATTACTATTTATAGGACAGGTTGAACCAATCTAACTTCAAGAGGGTATGACCTTAAAATTCTTGCAAGCCTTAAAACTAAGGACTTGATGTGACTTGTTTGTTGTTTGCTATACCTGTGATGTTCTAACCTAATCATGACATCATAAGCATGGGATATCATGACTAACCATTTCAAGGATTCCCTAGGGCTCATTTTTGCTCTGTTTTGTAGGACATGGCATCTGCCCGTAGGAAAACTATACAGATCAACCTTGTGAAAGTGTCTCTCCAACTAAAGGATCTGGAATTAAGGGTTCTTGAAGGTTCTCATTTCACTAGAAAGCATGGCCAGTTGCTCAATCTGGTCACTACAAAACTTGATGAAGAGTTGTTAAAAGTGTTGTTTCAGTTCTTCGACCCGGTGCACCATTGTTTCACCTTCCCGAATTATCAGTTAGTACCTACTACGGAGGAATTTTCTCAGTTATTGGGAGTACCTATTCTTGAGCAGTTTCCTTTCAATGGTACGGAAGAGCATCCAAAGCCTAAAGAAATTGCTAGAGCTATGTCTTTACAACGGTCTGACATAGTGGTAAATTGGGAGACTAGAGGGAGTGTCCAAGGAATTCCGGTTAAGTTTGTATTTGAGAAGGCCTATCATTTTTGGGATACCTTAGATTTACAAGCTTTCAAAGAGGTGCTGGCACTTCTCGTTTATGGGACAGTACTTTTCCCTAATGCCGATCAACTCGTAGATGTGAGCACTATCAAGATTTACCTGTCTCATAATACAATACCTACATTACTCGGGGACATTCTGCACTCTCTGCATGCTTGCACTCTAAATAGAAGGGGACCCTCCTGTGTTGCACTCCTCTATTGGCTAGGTGGTTTATTTCGCACCTACCCAAGGCTGTTTTGAAGAATGAGCAGGGTTTGAAATGGTCTCGCAGGCTGATGTCCCTTAAGCATTCAGACATTCACTGGTGTTTACGATTCTCGGAAGATGTTACCATCATCGATCACTGTGGTGAATTCCCTAATGTCCCCCTCTTAGGAATTAGGGGAGGAATTACTTACAACCCTTGTTTGGCACTGCGTCAGTTTGGTTATGCGAGAAGAGATGGTCCTCATGATACGCTTATCCAAGGAATCGCCTTCAATTATGAGAACGACGTTCAATGCTATCGTAGAAGGTTCATAAAAGCTTGGGGCATGGTACATAAAATTGATAGAAAGACTCTAGGGCACAAGAATTCCATTCCTTTTGAGCCTTATCTGCGATGGGTACGAGCTCGCGCCCAAAGTCTGATGATGCCCTACCCTGCTGTCCTACCAATAATTGTGGAACCAGTTGCTGAAGGAGACACTACTTCACTTGGTCATCATCCCGACATGCCAACTGATCATGAAGAGTTACAGAAGTCCTGGGTTCAACTCAAAGAGGAGCGGGACACATTTGAAGCCCAGTTCTGTGCTAGAGAGAAGAAGGTCCTGGAGCTCACTAGGCTACTTCATGAAGAAAGGAACATAAATGCCTACATCGCACCAAAGAGGATGCGCTCCTGGGATACCTAGTTTCTTTTTGCTTTTAGTTTTGTTTTGTTTATTTGTAAGCCTAAAGGGCATTCTCTGTAACAATTCGAACTTATCAATGCAATTAACGTGTGTTTCTTTTGGTTAAACGAATCCAAGCCTTTAAGAATACTTGAAATCATTGCATACGCATATCATCCATGACATTGCATAAACAGGTACCATTACAGGTTTCTCATCTTCTTCGCTGTTTATTTTAGAAGAAATGTCTTCTATTCAAAGTATCAAGGAAATTCAGGCACAGAACGCCCAGTTCCAACAAATGTTCATCAGTCTGGCAAAAGGGTAGGAGGATCTGAAAGCCCTTATCCTGAAAGAAAAGAAGAAAAAGAAGAAGGCTGCTGGTATTCTGAATATGGGCAGAAGGTTTGGAGAGCGGTTAAATCGTCAAAATGATCTGACCTCTTCATCCAAGGAAGGGGAGAATCAAGAAGAAGAGAATGACTCTAGTCCTGCAGTCTCTGACAATGATACTGATTATAACAATGAACAATATCCTCCTGCTGAGGATAGATACAAACAACTAGAAGACCGTTTGAGTGCCATGGAAGTTTAGAGGATACCTGGAATAGATTTCGAAGAACTAGGATTGGTGTCGGGAGTAGTCATCCCGCAGAAGTTCAAAGCTCCAGTTTTTGCTAAATATGATGGGGTGCCCTACCCAAAACTCCATCTCTGTTCTTATGTCAGGAAGATCCATCCCCACACAGCTGATAGAAATATGTGGATTCACTTCTTTCAAGATAGTCTGTCAGGTACTCAGCTTGAATGATTCTACCAGCTGGAGGGAGCCAATATTCGAAACTGGGAAGATCTGGCTGCTGCTTTCTACAAGCAGTATCAGTATAATGTCGACCTTGCTCCCACTTGTACTCAACTCCAGAGTATGTCCATGGGTGCAGGTGAAGGTTTTAAAGATTATGCACAAAAATGGAGAGACTTGGCTGGGAGAGTTCAACCCCCGTTGTCTGATAGGGAGTTGGTTTATATGTTGCTAGGGACGCTATTTGGTCCATTTTCAATCATTTGATCGGCAGCTCATCAGCTGGTTTCATTGAGCTGATCCTAACTGGGGAAAGAGTAGAAGCTGGGATTCGAAGCATTAAAATACAGAAGGATGCCTCTCTGAGTTCAGTAAAGAAGCCTTTTGCTGGTAAGAAGGAAGCCAGTGCCATCTACAGCCCGAGGGGCCAAAACAGGGCTGAACATCGTCAGACAGTAAGTGCCATGATGATACCTAGACCTGTAGTTGCTCCACAATGCAACAATCAACAAAGGGTGGAAAGACCGCAACAAGAGTTTACCCGCATCAACATGACATTGGCAGAAGTTCCACCTCATCTGCTGAGATCCAACTTGGCAACCTTGAGAGAGGCCCCCAAGAATCCAAATACTACATCTCCCCAATATAATCCAAACGCCTGGTGTTCCTATCATTCTGAGAGTCCTGTCCACGATACAAATGACAGCTGGGCTCTGAGAAACAAAATACAAGACTTGATTGAAGCTAAGGAAATAGATTTTGATGCTCTGGAGAAGCCAAATGTCATAACTGCTCCCATGCCTAAGCACGACCGTGGAGTTAATGCTATTGATACTGATTTGTTTGTTACCTATGTTGATGAAGTGTCTACTCCTCTCACGACTGTCAAGAAGAATTTGTTGTTGGCCGGTTTATTTCCTGGTTGTGGTGAAGGTTGCCACATGTGTTCGTTTCTACCTTCTGGTTTCCGTTTGCTGAATTTAGGTGTCCAACGCCTGATAGATAGCCAAGAAATTCTGTTTGAGAAAACTTTGGTTCCTGTTGTTCCATCTGAAGACGTCGCTATTATAACCATTTCCGCCAATCCTTCCAAGGTTTCCCCGAGAAGACCTGTTAGAATTACATCTACTACAAGAATTTCTCCACTGATAATCATTGTTCCTGGTCCTGTCCCATAAGTCTCGGATAAAGCTGTCCCATGGCATTATGGTGCCGATGTGTACTATCATGGCATCAAACAAGATCTGAAAGATGAAGAGGCTGATCCTGATATTAATAAAATTGTCGGAACCAGCAAAGTTACCCGAAGTGGAAGGATCTTCTCCCCCGAGATTTCCCCTAAGACTGTCAACAAGCCTATTATTATTCCATCTGCTGTTCCTACTAGTACATCTGCTACTGTTCCTGTTCTTACTCCAGTTATTACCCCTGTCGGCAAATTGTCTGATACCCGCGGCAAGGAAATTTTAGGCGAGCCTTCCCGGACGGAGGCACCTAAGAAAATTGTCGTGGAAGCCTCTAAGCAAGAAATGGAGGAAATACTGAAAATCATTAAGAAGAACGACTACAATATGGTCGAGCAGCTGGGGAAGACCCCATCAAAGATATCCATGTTGTCTCTGCTGTTGTGTTCTGAAGCCCATGCGAAGGCTTTGATTGCATTCCTCAAAACTGCGCATGTACCGCAAGAGACTTCAGCTGATCAGTTCAAAGATTGTGTGGCCAGCCTGACTGCTGATAATGGGCTGGATTTTCAAATGTGGATTTGACTCCGAAAGGAAGGAAGCATAATGATGCTATGCATGTCTCGATGGAATACATGGGCACCACTATGGCTCATGTGCTGGTAGATACCGGGTCTTCACTAAATGTTCTGCCGAAGAAGGCGTTGGACCGGTTGGATTGTGAGGGTTTGACTCTAAAGCCTAGTAACATTGTGGTAAGGGATTTTGACGGATCAAAGAGAATGGTGCATGGGGAGGTGGATATCCCTGTCAAAGTGGGTTCTCAGACTTTTAGGTCCACATTCTATGTGATGGATATCAGGCCGTCATATTCTTGTTTGCTGGGTCATCCTTGGATCCACGAGGCTGGGGAAGTTACTTCCAAACTCCACAAAATGATGAAATATCCGGTGAAAGGAAAGATTGTCACAGTGCGAGGGTGAAGAGGAATATATGGTGAGCCACCTCAATTCCTTCTGCTACGTAGAGATGGACGGGGAATTCATCGAAACTCCTTGTCAGAATTTTGAAGAGGTCCCTCAGATCTTGGCATCAACTGAAACTACTAGCAACAAACCTCCTTTGAGGATGACTTCTCTCAAGGACGCCAGGGTCGCGGTTGAAGAAGATGGGTGTGCCAATTGGGGTCAGCTCCCTGATTTCAATCATAAAACTGATAAATTTGGTTTGGGCTTTACTACAGGGGCTCAAAGGGCTGTTAGACGCGCTCGGGCTGGATGACCTCCCCTATGCATCAGCAATCGTGGGATTAACGCCATTGAAGATAATGAAGAGGAATCAGACATTGACAACTAGATCTACCGAACTACCAACGGTGGACCGAGTAACTGGACGGCTAGGGACTTCATACCTGTTTCTTTTATTCCACAGTAATTGACTTATTTGTTTTAAGATTTGTAATAATCAATTTGAAACTTTACGGCCTAGTGCCTTGCCCAAGGCACCTTGGCTCTGCTTGTGAGGGCTATTATTTGTCATTTAATAATCATCAATAAAGCATTGGACGTTTCTTGCATACAAATTTTGCGGTCTCTGTTTTTCTTTACTGCTTTCACTTTATCAAAACAACTATTTCTCTTACACACACTCACGTATTATAATGCAGATCCATATCCACTCTGGATCCCATTGATAACAACTCTTTTATTGCCAGTTACGACTTCAAAAATCCGATCAACCAAGCCAAGGACGAAGGTGAGGATGATTGTGAGGTTCCTGGAGAACTTGATAGACTGTTACAACAGGAAGAAAGGTCCATACAACCCCATGAAGAGCCGGTTGAGACAGTGAACTTGGGTACTGAGGAAGACAAAAAAAGGTTAACATAGGTGAAAATCTGGAGCTTAGCGTCAAAGAGAGGTTGATACAGATTCTGCACAATTACGTTGAGATCTTCGCCTGGTCCTATGAAGACATGCCTGGTTTGGACGCTGATATTATTGTACATCACCTACCGACTAAAGAAGACTGTCCTCCGGTTAAGAAGAGGGTCCGCCAAATGCGCCCTGAAATGTCAGAGAAGATCAAGGCAGAGGTCATGAAACAGTTCGTTGCAGGATTCTTAGCTGTCACTTCCTATCCACAGTGGGTTTCCAATGTCGTCCCAGTACCTAAGAAGGACGGTAAGGTACGGATGTGCGTAGATTACAGAGATCTGAACAGGGAAAGCCCCAAGGATGACTTCCCACTTCCTCACATTGATGTTCTGATTGACAACACCGTGCAACACAAAATATTCTCCTTCATGGATGGTTTCTCTAGCTACAACCAGATCAAAATGGCTCCTAAAGACATGGAGAAGACAACCTTTGTTACACAATGGGGAACTTTCTGTTACAAGGTGATGCCTTTTGGGTTGAAGAATGCTGGGGCAACCTATCAGCGCTCCATGGTCGCTTTGTTCCACGATATGATTCACCATGAGATCAAGGTCTATGTTGATGACATGATAGCCATGTCTCAGACTGAGGAAGAGCACCTTGATCATCTCCATACATTGTTTGACATGTTGAAGACATACAAGCTGAGGTTGAATCCGAACAAGTGTACCTTCGGGGTAAGGTCTGGTAAGCTTTTGGGTTTTGTCGTCAGTGACAAGGGTATTCAGTAGACCCTGCGAAGGTAAAGGCCATACAAGAAATGTTGGCTCCCCACACAGAGAAAGAGGTTAGAGGTTTCTTGGGACGTCTGAATTACATCGCTCGATTCATTTCACATCTGACTGCTACTTGTGAGCCAATCTTCAAGCTTTTGAAGAAAGATCAAATGGTAAAATGGAATGATGAATGCAAGATCGCCTTCGAAAGAATCAAAGAATACCTTCAAGAACCGCCAATTCTGATCCCTCCAGTTGAAGGAAGACCTTTGATATTATACTTGACTGTGCTAGACAATTTAATGGGGTGTGTGCTGGGGCAGCATGACCAGGCTGGTCGAAAAGATCATGCAATTTACTACCTTAGCAAAAAGTTTACCGACTGTGAGACACGATACTCACTGCTCGAGAAAACTTGTTACGCTTTGGCATGGGCTGCTCGCCGATTGAGACAGTATATGCTGACTCACACTACCTTGTTGATATCGAAGATGGATCCGATCAAGTACATTTTCGAGATGCCCGCTCTCTACGGAAGGATAGCAAGGTGGAAAATGATCTTAACCGAGTACGACATACAATATACAACCCAAAAAGCAATCAAGGGGAGTGTATTATCCGATCATTTGGCTCATCAGGCCGTGGATGACTACCAGTCCATGAATTTTGAGTTCCCGGATGAGAATATTACATTGGTGACTGACTATGAAGAACCTGGACCGGATGAAGGACCTGAGGAGGGATCCCGATGGTCTATGTATTTTGATGGAGCCTCAAACGCACTAGGTAACTGCATTGGCGCCGTAATCATATCTCCTGAGGGCTGTCATACTCCGTTCACTGCCCGATTATGTTTCAACTGCACCAACAACATGGCGGAGTATGAAGCATGTATTATGGGTCTTCAAGATGCTATCGACTTAAGGATCAAGTTCTTGAGTGTAATCGGGGATTCCACTTTGGTGATAAGTCAGATCAAAGGCGAGTGGGATACGAAGCACCCAAATCTCATTCCTTACAGAGAGTGTGTACTGACATTTCTCCCACACTTTGAGGAGGTAACCTTTGAACATTTCCCACGAGAAGAGAACCAATTGGCAGACGTGCTAGCTACCATATCTTCTATGTTTAAATTTAGGTGGGACAATGAAGCTCCCCAAATTACCATTGAGAGGTTGTATGAACCAGCACACTACTGTGAGATCGACACCGAAGAAGTGGGAGACAAACCCTGGTTTCACAAAGTCAAAAGGTATCTCGAGGTTCAGGAGTATCCCAAAAGGGCATCTGTCAACGATAAGAAGTTTCTGAGAAGGTTCGCTGCAAAGTTCTTCCTTAGTAATGGGATCCTCTATAAACGCAACCATGACTCCACACTACTACGGTGTATAGACAAGAGCGAAGCAGAGAGGATCATGACATATCTACATGAAGGAACCTTTGGAACCCATTCTAGTGGACATACCATGGCTAAGAATATCCCACAGGCAGGATATTACTGGTCCACTATAGAAGCCGATTGTTATCAGCACTCTCGAACTTGTCATAAGTGCCAAGTCTACGTTGATAAGGTGCATGTGCCTCCAGTTACTTTGAACGTCCAAATAGCTCCTTGGCCCTTTATGATGTGGGGCATCGACATGATCAGCGAGATCATACCTACTGCGTCTAACGGGCATCGTTTCATCTTAGTAGCCATTGATTACTTTACAAAGTGGGTTGAGGCATCCTCTTTTGCTACTGTGACCAAGAACGTCGTGGCACGGTTTATCCAACACAATCTGATATGTCGATATGGTGTACTAGAGAGAATTATTACTGACAATGGTACGAATCTCAATAACACAATGATCACTGAGCTCTGCAAACAGTTCAAGATACAACACCATAATTCTTCTCCCTACCGACCGAAGATGAATGGCGCTGTTGAGGCAGCTAACAAGAACATCAAAAGGATTGTACATAAGATGACGGTGACATATAAAGACTGGTATGAGATGTTATCATTCGCTCTTCATGGGTACCGTACCTCAGTACGGACGTCGACAGGGGCAACACCCTACTCTCTGGTATATGGCATGGAGGCAGTCCTACCCATCGAAGTCCAGATACCTTCTCTCAGGATTATGAAGGATGAAGGTTTGAACGAGGACGACTGGATCTAAACCCGACTTGATCAGCTGAATCTAATCAATGAAAAGAGACTTACTGCTATCTGCCATGGTCAGACGTATCAAAAGTGAATGATTAAGGCTTTTAACAAGAAAGTCAGGCGTCAAGAATATCAAGTCGCGGATCTGGTGATCAAACGCATCATACTGCCGCAAGGTTGTCCCAGGGGAAAATAGAACCCCACGTACGAAGGGCCATTTGTGGTTAAGAACATTTTCTCGGGAGGAGCTATAATTCTAACCACCATGGATGGTGACGACCTTCATCACCCTATCAATGCTGACATAGTGAAAAGATACTACGCATAATCAAAGACCCGCTAGGTCAACTGGCCTAGGAAAAAATAAGGGCTTCCCGGAGAACCAAAAGGGTTCGGGCAAAAGTAAGCGATAAAAATGAAAAAATCTCTACACCCGGCAAGTCGAAAACCCGAAAGGGAGGCTTGGGAAAAAAAGGGTATCCCGGTGGATTAAAAACCCAAAAGGGCAATCCAGGAAAAAGTTAGGGATTGAAGCGTATCATTATGTCTCATTTTGATCATCTTGCGACCAGACTTCGGTATCAACTATCAAGCTCGGACGACGCCAATCAATCTGATCAACCTTCGGCCAAGTAGTAAAGTGATGAGACGCTTGAAGATATAAAGGCAATAGTAGAGTTGGAACCCAATGGGGTTGTTTCACATAGCTGTTTTTCTTTCTTTTACACAAATTGTGTAATTTTCATCTTTCGGCGGTGTTCTCTTACTAGGACGTCAACCTCTTTGTACAAAAACGCCTATTACGGGCCGACTTCAAAATCAATATAAGTAATTTTCACAAAAAACTTAAATTTGTTTTTCTAATTCTGTTTTGTTTTACAAGAACGTCCAATGATTTGTTTTTGATATATGCATTTGAAAATGATTGCTGCTCATAAGAAACAAAAGACAATTACTTGTAATTCCAGAAACAGGAAAAATCAAGAAGTGCCAAACCCGACAGTTCCTCTACCCAGTAGGTATCAGGATAGAGTCAGCTTGTGAACATAATTGTTGGTACATACACTCCCCACAGAGTAAAGGTATCCAAAGGCATTGATGTCAGCTTTCCCGAAATAGGACATAACTATTCCCAATCGAAGTTCGTAATCGCAGGCAAGTCAATAATTCTTATCCCCCAAGCGAGTTTATTTCTACAGATATAGAAGCTCAATCTCCAATAGAACTCATCACTTCCAGCAACAGAATTTCATCCCCAGCTAAGTTTGTTCCTCCAGATCAGCAGGTCTACCAACAGAGTATCTCTTCCCCCAAAGTCTGGTCCCCGCAGAGTTATTCTCCAACATCTCTTCCCGGTAGAATATTCGCAAATCTCCAGCAACCGTCATGGATTTATTTTCCCAGACGCAAGCATACCCCGACAACATTTCATGAATATACATCGTGACATACGCATACATATCATATACAACATAATCTCGTTTATTTTGAGAACATCATCTCACCCTGCATTTCATGCATCGCATACAACTAACCTTGATATCGTTTACAGGAAAAGAGGATTAGCTTCAACAAATTCAGCAGTTATACAGATCATATCTACACACGAATAATGGAAACTCAGTTCCCGAAATCAAACTGGTCAACTAATCTACATTATCGCTTCGAAGTAACCTTACCCCGGTTCCTCCTAAAGTTTTACACAAACTTATAACCTTACCCCAGTTCATTCTGAAGTTTTACATGAACTTATCCCAAAGCAATCTTACCCAGGTTCCTTCTCAGTTCAGATGTAGTTTTACCCAAACTCCTCACAAAGCAACCTTACACAGGTTCCTTCTTACAACCCTACTATCCAGGCTTTCATATCGAAGTAACCCTACTATCCAGGTTCCTTCTCACAACCCTACTATCCAGGCTTTCATATCGAAGTAACCCTACTATCCAGATTCCTTCTCACAGTCCTAATATCCAAGCTTTCATATCGAAGTAACCCTACTATCTAGGTTCATTCTCACAACCCTACTATCCTTGCTTTCATATCGAAGTAACCCTACTATCCAGGTTCCTTCTCACAGCCCTACTATCCAGGCTTTCATATCAAAGTAACCCTACTATCCAGGTTCCTTCTCACAGCCCTACTATCCAGGCTTTCATATCGAAGTAACCCTACTATCCAGGTTCCTTCTCACAACCCTACTATCCATGCTTTCATATCGAAGTAACCCAACTATCCAGGTTCCTTCTCACAGCCCTACCATCCAGGCTTTCATATCGAAGCAACCCTACTATCTAGGTTCCTTATCACAACCCTACTATCCAGGCTTTCATATCGAAGTAACCCTACTATCCAGGCATTCATATCGAAGTAACCCTACTATCCAGGTTCCTTCTCACAGCCCTACTATCCAGGTTCCTTCTCACAGCCCTACTATCCAGGATTTCATATCAAAGTAACTCTACTATCCAGGTTCCTTCTCACAACCCTACTATCCAGGATTTCATATCGAATTAACCCTACTATCCAGGTTCCTTCTCACAACCCTACTATACAGGCTTTCATTTCGAAGCAACCCTACTATCCAGGTTCCTTCTCATAACCTTACTATATAGGTTCCTTCTCTCTTATCTCCAGACGACAGTCCATAACACTGTAAGATCTGTACCTAATCAAACACGATTGGTTTCGCATTTCCCCAGTAAGTCGTGGTGCAGCTTGTACCCTGACCAGATATACAGTTCACTTCCGCTTCCTCAAGCAGGAGTTATTTCCCTAGTAGAGTAACGGACAACTGAAGCTCCTAAAATTCTATTTATCCCAAGACAGATACCAACATTCCTCAGCAGATTCCTCCTCAACAACAGCAACAGGGACTCTCGTCAAAGGAATATCTCAGGAAATCTACATTCTCTAGATGGCATCTTTAAGCCCATATCCGACAATTCTCCGTCGCATCCAGGATGGCCTCTTTAATCCCATATCCGGAAATCTTCCATTATCGACCTCCAAATGGCATATGTAAGCCCATTCCCGATATCACAAATCAAGTGCCACTTCATGCGAGTGCAAATTTCTGGGCACTCTAGTGTTCAATCATCTTCCACCTTCAAATCACGAAAGGCAGGCTAGCCAATCTACATCCTCAGGTTTAAGAGGATTGAACAGGGGCAACTGTTGTACCCCAAAATTTTCCCTCCCATTTTACTCAAAAAATGTCAATTGAGGTCCCCAAGTTGCTCAAGGAAGTCCATGAGTTGACCATACAAACTCTCTCCTAAGGCAGTATACCTCAAATTAGGGTCTCCCTTTTCATCAAGATGTGTGAACCACAAAGGACTCAAATGCTTCCCAAGGTCCTAATATGTTCCCAAGATCATCCATGTCAAGTTTCATTCCTTGCACAAAGAAGTCTGCTCAGTCAACTGTTCAAATGCTTGAGAATCGACTATATTAGGTCAAAAGTCAATTGTGGCCCACATACAGTCACACCTCAAGATTTTTGGTCAACATCAACATTTTGAAGTGAATTCCATCATTTGATCAAGGGTTGATCATGATTCCTCAAGGAATGCTCCAAATTCATCAAAACCCAAAAGTTGCTAAATTAGGGTTTTGCAGGAAAAGTCAACCCAACTTTGACCAAGCATAACTTTTACATGCTTTATCAGAAATTTTCCATCCAAGGCTCATTTTGAAGAGGAAGCAATTCTCTACAATTAATATTCATCCCACAAGTTCAAAATCATCAAAAGATATAAATTTCTACATTATAGGTCCTTTTGAAAAGTCAACAAAAACACCTTTTGGGTCAAAGCTTCATACATGAACATGGAAGATCCAATTGAGATGAAACCAAAAGGGTTGTTTAGGGGACAGCCTAAGATTTCTAAAAAGTCCAAGAACACCCTCCTAGGGTCAAAATTGAGAGAGTTGTGCATTTTCAAAGTTGGCAATTTTTGGAAAATTGTCAAAAGTCAACATTGATCAAATTTGCATTTTTTCCAAAGGGGTTCATGTTTTCTTGTTTGAAACATGTTTCTAATAGGACCCACGACCCCTGAGCTTTACCACCTATTATTTTATTATTTTTATCATTTATTTTGATTTTTTATTCATTTAAATCAAAATAAATCAAATTAAATGGTAAAATAATAAAAGAAAATGAAATCTTGGGATTTTTGTGCACATTTGGAGTCTATGTACAGCTAGCATGATGATCAATTCATGCAAGACTCATTAGGATTGAAAAAGATTTGATTGAAGCTTGTTTTATAAATATATCATACAAGAGAAAATCAAATCCAATTTCCATTATTTCTTAAGATTCATGCCAATTTTATTGACCTAATTCAGTCTACTATAAGTGCATAACAATTGCAGATCAAAATGAGAGGTTTTGCAGTCGTGGGGAGCAAGAACAAAAACTCAAAAATTGGATAAAAAGTGTGCATTTGATTTCTGCCCTAGAGGATGATTCCAGGCCATTCAAAGACCCTAATCACTTCCTGACCATCTCCTGAAGCCAACAACATCATTTGCAGCCTTCAAAACATCAAGAACCATCGCCTAGACACATCACGGTTTGCATCCCAAACTCAAATTCGATTTCTATGTTTTACGCATTATAAATCCATTCTATTCATATATTCTTGCTCATAATCGTGTTTGAAATATTTTTGTATCCTTTAATTGTATTAACATTACAGGAATCAATACTTACCATTGTTAGGGTTTGAGGTCACGATTTGGGGATTTCTGGTACAGGTTAAATTAGGCAAAAAGAAGGGTACCATGGTGTTCACGAGATCACCACGAATGGATGTATGTAATTAGAAATCATTTATCGTGCGTATTGTGTATTTTGGAAATTTGCAGGGGCTATAGCTACAGACCTGTGTCTGTAGGTAAAAGTATTTCCCTAAAACGACGGTTGCAGCGAAGAAGATGATGCATGGCAGCCCATGAGTGGCTGATTTAAATCTCGCGCGCTTTTTTGGCATATTATTTGTTTTTAACTTTTCTTTTATTTATTCATTCTATGTACAAGTTGACAAGCTAGCGTTGATGGTTGAGGAGCGTTCCTTTCATGTACACGTCCTGGGTTCGATCCCAGGCGTGTGCATTTTGTTATTTTCCTATTTATTTCAGGCATATTTGGTGTTTCTCGTCAAACAAGCATACCATGGGCCTACGCCTCATCACCATTGGATGGCACGCGGCCTAGATCCAATGTCTCTAGATTGCATCCTCATGATGGACGTCATGAAGGCCAGCTCCACAAGATCCAACGTGGTTGACTTTGGAATTTCAGCTTCACACCCCCTTCAGCAATTCAACAACAGACCAATTTTATTATTTTTCTATTCTTTTATTCTTTAATTTCTTTGTTTATTTTCTTTAATTATTTTCTTTTTATTTTAATTAACACAAAATTATTTTTTTCAACAAATCACAAATCACAAAATTCTTTTTTTTTTTAAAATAAAAATTAAAAATTAGTTAGTTTAATTAACTTAGGGCAATTTAATCTTTTTATAATTAAAAATAATTCGAATTAGGATTTTATTTGTACATAACTTAGCTAATTTTCCTCAAAAATACACCAAAATCATTTTTCTCATAAATATTTGTTTCTTTAATTTAATTAGTAAATTAGGATAATTTAATTTCTTTCATAATTAAAAAAAACAATTATAAATTAGGTTTAATTAATTTGTAATTTAATCGTTTTCTCAAAAAATAACTTAATCATTCTTGTAATTAGATTCTAGGGTTCTCAACTTCCCTCGTATTTAATTTACCGCGCACACTTTTATTTGTTTCATTATTATTGTAACTGTTTCGAGGTTGTAATAGTTCTAATTAGGGTTTTAAATTTCACATATTTTATTTCCCGTCAAAATAATTATGTAACTGTCAAATCCTTGTAATAGCTAGGTTTATCTTCTCGCATTTTTAATTCCTGCAAATATTTAACTGTTTAGATGTATGCTAATAGGATTATATGGCAAGAATGTCTGGAAATTTAAAACGGTAGATAGCCTAATGTGCAAAGACTAAATAACTGAAAAAATTTCACATGCACATGTTCACTCCTATGGTTTGCCTCACTCCGGTTGCCTTCAGTAAACAGTCATTAAGCATAGGAAATTTTAGTGGTCGCCCTCCTGTCTAAAAGATCAAAATGTCCCGTTCGAAGGTTGCCCCAGAAATATTTCCTCGGAAAGATCTTAAGACTCTAGGGTTACTACTAAAGTTTTCTAACTATTGCTTTCGTGATTGTACTTGTCCCTTCGAATGTCCCTTACAACTCCAACGACGGTGCTACCTACTCCTTAATAGTAGGATAACGCTGTCTAAAAGAAATAGAATGAACAATCTTTTTTTCGAGTAGGTAGAATCTTAAGTACTTGCTCAATGAAAACTTTTCACACAAACACCTTTCAAAACAAATTTTCAAAACAAACTTCGTCACACCCTTAAGGACTGATACAAGAGTTATCACGAAGCAAAACATTTTTAAAGCAAGTACACACACAAGCAATTTTAAAAAGATGAGCAAGTACCTAAGGGCCCATGGAAAACCATGGATATAAAGGGTGCTAACACCTTCCCTTTCTATAATCTACCCCCCGTACTCAGAATATCTCGAAAAAAGGTTTTTTTAATTCTTTTTCCTTTCCATGATTGGATGAAATAAAAGTCGGTGGCGACTCTTGCTTACCGCGACATTTTGCAAACCAAAAACACAAAATGCAAACCAGTAAAAACAGTCGGTTCTGACATCATATCACACACATGTTCAACATCTCTATAGTTGAAAACCGTGCCAGATGGTTTCAACCAAGTGATGGCGGCGACGTCGAGCAAGGTAGGAGTGATCATACCGCATTTAGTATGAAAGGTGTTGGTCAACCCCTTCCAAAAATATATGGCAGCTAAGAGCATGCCACTAGAATAGGGTTGACCACAGCGAGAAAGTTCCAGCAGGGTATAGATGCCCATCTTTTTCCACTGGTCTCCTTTGACAGTTTCTAAACGTGCCATCCAAGCATAAAATTTAGGGCAACGTAGAGGTGGTGCGGTCCTAAAGTTCCTTTCAATATATTTAAGTGATATAGGGTTTGGAGAAGAGATGATGGGTCTGGTAGCGGTGCTAGTGGGAAAAAATGCCTCCTTATCATCTACGTAGATTTTAGAGGCTGCATCAGCTGGAAGCGGTCCTTGAAAAGGCTAAGGGTTTCTCCTCAAGAGAGAAAGGGATAAGTACCTGAGATTGCCAGATTTTGGCTTTCTCCTCAGCAAATGGAGGTTCTGGTACATAGGCTTTACCGTAGACAAGGCGCAGTTGAAGAACGACGGCTGGAGAAAAGGTTTGATTTTTTACATTCGCCATTGTTGAAGGTTGAAGGAAGATGAAGATGAAGAACAGCGATGGTATGTAGTTTCTGGGTTTTTGTTTTCTAAAAGGCAAGGGATTGAAGAAGTGAGGGAAAATATAAAAAAATGGGGAATAAGGGTATTTATAAACCCCGAGGAAAGATGAAATAATGGGAAAATCTTTTGTGATTTCCAAAAGTTCAAATCACGTCAGTTAGTGGGATGCGTGCCACAAGACCAACGCAAGTTAGTGGGACACGTTTCCCCACTAAAAGAACAATGATGACAAGCAATTAATGTCATAAGTCTTGAAACTGAAAGGTGTGGGACACTACCATGATTGCGTGACGTCACGAAAAAGACAGAACAATAATGTTCACTTTTTGAGAAATGGAAACAATTTGGTTGAATGGTCAAGCCAACGCTTCAGAGATGCCATGATCTCATATTAGTTGAAATTCAAAAATGGCATCTCTGGGGGGCATTTTGTTACCTTGGAAAATTTTGAGGAATTCAAGTGCATGTGATAAATGAAAATACTCTCATAAGTTAAGAGGCACCCTCCAAAATAAGGGTTTTTTGGGAAACATGAGCCAATGTGTGAAAAGTTGGTTTATATTAAGTCAGAGTTAATGCTAGGAAGGAGCCATATTGAAACTGTCGAAAATTGGATCACGCCGACTAGGAAGAAATAATAGAATATGTCAGGAGGATCTAATTGGTTTAGTTGACCAAAAGGGTAAAAGAGAAGGACTTGGTCGAATATGGTGTTAGTCGACAAATAAGGGTATCTTGGACTTAGATAAAGCGTGATTATTCTTTTCCAAAAAGAAAGCATCGAAGCAAGGCAGAGGCGGTTTATGTTCAAGAAGCTTAGAGGAAACGTGGGCAGTTACCAACAATCCACGACGTGTTCAAGCGCCAAATAAGTGGAACTTTAAAATTATGAGCGATTACTGACAATCCATGACGTGTTTGAGCACCAAAGAGGTGGCAGCATCCAGTGAAGCAGTTACCTCAAGATGTTAATATTAGCCGTAGATTTTATCTTGGTAGTTACTTTGTAAACACTATAAATAGGCAGATTTTGTGTAGTTTAGGGGTGTTCACTTGTACTCTCAAATCACTTGTCAAACTCTCTCATTCCAAGCGTCAGGAAATAAAGAGTGAAGAGTGCTTGATGTACGTGAATTACCATCTTTATTTCAATGCAAATCTTTTATTTTTCAGTTATATCTCTTGAGTGTTTTATATGTTTTCTCTTTGTTGTCGAGCAAGATCTATATGTTATCTTCTATTTTTCATGAACAATTCGACACTATCTGTGGGTCACGAGTCACCTGTCAGTTAGTTTAGTGAGTCTCGTTACTTGTACGAATATCTCGTGTCGGTCACGAGTTACCAGGAAATCGATTAAACCATAATATGGAAAACCATTTCACCCATTTCTCCAATCAAAAGAAAGTTGTTTCCCTTGACTGATATTTATACGGAATACGTGTGATAATAAAAACTCTTAGCACGTGTCTTGAGATCGCTGGTCAATCTCGCAAGTTACCCTCAGTTTTAGAACTCTGGGAGGACCAGCGGTTGTTTACCATTTTCCACAGTAAACACCCATTGGGGACAATATGTTCAAGTGTGTCGGGGACAAGATGGGTGAATGAGCAGTGAGCCCGAAGGGGTCATTCACTTGCTCGAGAGGCCCGTATTAGTTACGAGGAGCCTCCACGAGAGCTATTTTGACGTGCTAGTCTTTGAAGTGTCGAGCAATATTTCTTTTTTGAGGTAGTTGAATGGATGTGCCTGCGCACGCGCCATATTGTCGAGCATTCCCTTGCGGGGGTATCTGCCTCATGCCTGTATGGGAATTATGCCTTGGAGTCGGGGATATGCTCGTTGATCTAGAAGGGAGACGTGGTTGACTGTTGAGCCACGTGGCTAATGCCTTGGGGTGCCACTCCTTCAAGGGGAAACTCAAAAGGCTCAATCAAATGATGATCTTTTATGATGGACCTCATGGGGCATGGGTCACCTATAAAAGGGGGCTCATGGGCCTCATTTGTCATCTTCTTAAGTTTTCTTTCAACTTCTCTTGCTCGTTGTGTGAAACAATCCTCCCAACTTTCCCAGATTTTTTCTTTGAGTTCTTCATCCAAGTAAGTTACAACCTCTTAACACCACGTTTCTTCAGTGTTTCTGGATTAAAATGTCTAAAATGTGCCTTGACTGGATGAATATTCATGAGTTCTATGATGAACACTCAGGGATGTTCATTGAAGTTCATAAGTTCTGCGACGAACACTCATGAACGTTCATTGATATTCGTTAGGTATGAGGTCAGGGAGATCTCCCCGGATAGTAACCATGATACGTGGGGCGTTCTCCTCGGGTAACGGGGGCTAACTCGGGCTTCTTGATCGTTGAGTGAATATCCCCCCGACAATGTAATATCTCAATGAAAACATAGTCCACTTTAGCGTGTAGTCGAGGGCTTGGGTCGAGTTCGCCTCCCTTTCGCTTGATCTGCGGTTGAAGGGTGGATTTGATAATGTCAAATTCACTGTTTCCCCTGCTTTTCAGGTATAATGGCGCACTCAGCTGGGGATGATGTTCTGGCCGATAACTTTGAAGACGAGCTACACGGTGACGAGGATCCTTTTGCTTGGGTTTCTCCTGAGTCTCGCAGTAAATGGTCGTGCTTCTCTCAGGACGCTACCGACTCGTTTAATTGTCCGGAGGAACAGGCGGAAGGCCCCTGCTAACTGGATGCTTCAGGTTCCCCAACGTAATCGGAGAATATGCTCAATGTACCCGAGAAAACGCATTCCTATGTATGAATTTGCATTCAAAGAGGCGGAGATGCGCTTTCCCTTTAATGATTTCCAAGTCGGGGTTTTCTAGTGGCTTCATTTGGCGCCCTCTCAACTTCACTCGAACGTGCTGGCATTCATGCGAGCGTTCGAGCTTGTATTCCAGTACCTGCTGTTGTACCCTAAAATTTTCCCTCTCATTTTACTCAAGACATGTCTATTGAGATCCCTAACTTGCCCTAGGATGACTAAGAATTGACCAGACAAATTCTCCTCCTAAGGCAATAAACCTCAAACTAGGGTTTCAATTTTCATCAAGATGTGTGAGCTCCAAGGGTATTAAATGTTTTCCATGGTCCTAATATGTCCTCAAGATCATCCATGCCAAATTTCATGCCTTGCAAAACAAGTTTGCTCAATCAACTGCTCAAATACCTGAAAATCAACTATACTAGGTCAAAAGTCAATTGTGGCCTATATACAGTAAAACTTCAAGATTTTTGGTTAACATCAATATTTTGAAGTAATATCCATCATTTGATCAAGGGTTTATCATGATTCCTCAAGAAATGCCCCTAACTCATCAAAAGTAAAAAAATGGCAAATTAGGGTTTCATACTTTAGGAAAAGTCAACCAAACTTTGACCGGGCATAACTTTCTCATACTTTATCAAAAAAATTTCCACCAAAGCTCATTTTAAGAGAATTCAATTCCCTAAAACATCTCTTCAGCCCTCAAGATCAAGAAATTCCCCAGTTAAAAGATACAAGCTCCAACATTATAGGTCCTTTCAAAAAGTTAACAAAAACACCTTTTGGGTCAATGCTCCTTAAATGAACATGGAAGATCCAATTGAAATTAAACCCAAAGGGTTGTTTAGAGGACATCCTAAGCTCTCTAAAATTCCAAGAACACCATCTTAGAGTTAAAAATAAGAGAGATATGCATTTCTAAAGTTGACCAATTTTTGGAAAAGTGCATGAAGCCAATATTGACCAAACTTGATTTTTTTCCAAATGGGCCCATCTTCTCATGATTGAAACTTGTTTCTAACATGGCCCATGACCTTTGAGTTCATTCATACTTTATATTATTATTTATACTATTTATTTTGATATTTTATTCATTAAAATGCAAAATTAAATAAATAAACAATAAAATTAATGGAAGATTTGATTTGGAATCTTTTTCTTATCAAATAATGGACAAAATATGCTGGCATATCAAGGTAAAAACGTGCAAGCCAAGATGGGAAAGGATGTCCAAAATAAGAAATATTTTCAAGTGAATATTTGAAACAAATCTTGCACTCAATGCCATGGATCTTTTCCACATTTGTTAACCTAATGTGATTTACTACATATACACAATAATTCCAGACCTAAAGGACATGCGCAACTGCCTCTAAAATAACTCTATAAATTTTCAAAAAAAGTCAAAGAGAAGGTGAAACTTGTATTGTACGATCCAACCATTCTCCATCAGATCCAAGCACTCCATCACACTCCTGAAGGTCCCAGGAGTCCATCCCTATCATTCTTGAAGCTCGTAGCACCCCAGACCACTGTAACCAAGCGCCACCAGTTTGTTAAGGTTTGACAAATTCAAAATTAATAATTAATGCATTGTTGACATGTATGATGTGTTTTTTTGTGATCAGGACGTCCATTATAACATGTTAGACATTTCGCATGAGAGCTTTGATGCTTGAATCAAAGGATGCCATTGTTAGGGCATTACAAACTAAAACCTTTGAATCCTTACAATACAATGACTTTTAGGCCAAATGGATACCACCATTGAACTCGCAGCGTATGATTTAGGGGGGGGGGGGGGGGGGTAGGCCTAATCTCTTGCTTTGATTCTTGTTATTTTATAGGGTCCAATTTTGATATCACCGGAGAAGAAGGAGTTGACCCACCGTGAGGGGTGGTCAGACTCACCGGTGCAATCGTGGCTATCTCCAATCTGTCTATCCAAATACCAGGGCCCCACTCCATGCGTGCGTTTTATTTATTAATATACTTTACCTAATTTTGCATATTATATTATTGCTTCATTTATGTTCACGAATGAGAAGGATGAATGGGTGGTAAGGAAGAACGCGTGTGAAGTGAAAGACCTGGGTTCAATACCTAGGTCAGGTGTTTTAGTTTTCTAACATTTATAGCAGATCCAGCGCTTCAAGCTCCAGCATGCACACTATGTGTCCTCACACCATCACCATCAGATCCCAATGGCTTGGATCCAGCGCCTCCAAGCGTGCAGCCCCATGGTTGACCTTCTAGATCCAACACTACCAGATCCAATACATTGGTGGGTCAACAGATCTGGGCCTTGAAAATTCCAGCCAGCACCCCCCAATTTGGTTCCTCACCCCCATGCCCATTTCTCTTTTTTAATTTACTTTATTTTCTTCTTTTTTAAATTAGTTTATATTCTTTTAATTACCTTTTTTTAATCATAAAATCAACAAAAAATCACAAAAAAATAGGTTTAGGTTTTTTTAATTAAAATTAATCCTTGCAAATTAGTTTAATTTAATCGATTTTAACTTGTTTTCTTTAATTTAAAATTAAATAGAAATTAGGTTAAATCTCAAAAAAAAATTCATAAAATACCAAAAATATTTTTAATAAGCAATTAGTTTTTTAGGGTTTCAAACTGATTCCCGTTTTAATTTCTGCGCGTTGTTATTTTTTCGTATGATTATTTTTTTAATTATGTAATTGTGCCCGATTTGTAATAGCCTAATTAGGATTTTTAATTTCTGCACTTTACATTTCAGTCAGATATAATTGTTATTACCCCGAAGCCTTGTATTAGTTGTAGGTTTTACTTTTTGTACTATATTATATGTCTGTATATAAACTGCTAGTAAATTAGGCGTGTATTGCAAGAACTAACCAATCAATCTTAGATCACTAACATAAAGATAAAAATATCTGAAAAAAGCACACTATTGCACACTCTCACCCCTAGGGTATTTCCCACTTTGGTTGCCTTCGGAAATGGTCATGTCCCTCGAAAGTAGGGATACTTTAACAAAGACCCCTCAGTTCAAAGTCATCATAAAGATCATAGTCCCTTAATGTCCCTCGAGTTGCCTACGAGAAATGATCTTGTCCCTCGATGTTGCCTACGAATCTATGATGACAGTCCCTTCGAACTGCTAAGGTATCTCTACAAGTTGCCTTCAATGACCATAAACGTCCCTTTCGATAGTCCCTCAACATCCAACGAAAGGGCTACCTACTCACTAATAGTAGGATATAACTATCTAAAGGAAAGGAGGAAAAGAACGCCTTTTTCGAGTAGGTAGATAGCTGTTAAGTGCTTGCTCAAATCTAATTCATTTTTTACACCACACTTTCAAAACTATTTTCAAAAATGCTTTATCACACTCTTAAGGACTGATACAAGAGTTATCATAAAGCAAACAAAACCTTTCAAAACACACAAACACAAAAACAGTTTTAAAAAATGAGCAAGTACCTAAGAGCCGATGGAAAACCACAGATGGAAATGGTGCTAACACCTTCCCTTTCCATAATATATCCCCCTTACTCAGAAACTCTCGAAAAAGGTATTTTTCTGTTCTTTTCACCCTTTCCTTTGTTGGATAAAAGAAAAGTCGGTGGCGACTCTTGCTTACTGCAACATTTGCGAATACAAAATGTAAACCAGTATAACAGTCGATTCTGCCACCGTATCACAGAACTGGCGACTCTGCTGGGGATAATTATAAAGTGGGGTTGACCTTAGGGTCTAGATCATTTTAAAATTGCTTTCTTTGTTTGCTTTGACTGCTTTATCTTTGAGGGTTTGTTGGGGTATTCTTATATAGATCCTATACCCGGATCTGAGGCATCTTTTTAGGTAAACAACAATAGATCGTGGATATTGTACGGCATAGACCGATATGGTTGAGCGATAGCTGTATTGGTGTGAAACTTTGGTTGGTACCGGTATCCCTTGTGTCGAATCGAGGAGAATACGGGGCCGCCGCATGGTGTCGTGAAGCACTAACGAACCTTAGAACCTTAGTTTAACAAACTTGGCCATTAGAAAGTAGTGAGATAGCCGGTCTCAATGTAAAGATGGGAATCGGTTGATACTCGATACTAAACTCATTGAGATTGGACTTTCAGGATGTTTCGGCCGCAAGAAAAGATTGCTAAGTTGAAATAATACCGATAAAGAAATATTAGTGATATTGAGACTCCTTAGAACCCGATTACTATTTCTAGGACATGTTTAACACCAACTAAACTTCAAAAGGGTACTTACCTTAAACCTCATGCAAGACTTTTAACTTAAGGTCTATTGGGTGCTTTGCTTGTGTGTGATTAATTTGCTTAAACATGACATCATGCATCATAAACATTCATTCTTCATTACACTAGCCATTTCAAGGATTAGGGGAATTTATCTTTGTTCTGTTTTGAAAATCATGGCTTCCGCTCGTAGAAATACCATCCGAATCAGATTTGTGAGAATACCTCTTCAACTCAAAGAGCTAGTGTCAAGGGTTTCTGAGACTTCTTCATTCACCAAGAACTATGGTCGACTTCTCAATCTGGTTACCTTAGGTTTTGATGAGAAGATGATGAGTGTGCTCTTTCAATTCTTTGACACTAAGCACCATTGCTTCACCTTTCTAGACTATCAGTTTGTACCCACCATGGAAGAGTTTTCTCAGATATTGGGTATACCTATTTTGGATCAGTTGCCTTTCACCCGTTTGGAAGAAGCTCCAAAGCCAGAGATCATTGCAGCAGCTTTGCACCTAAAACGGTCCGACATTGTATCCAACTGGGAAACAAGAAGCAGAGTTAAGGGTTTTCTAGCCAAGTTCCTAATAGAGAAGGCTCATCTGTTTTGGGATGATTTGGACATCCAGGCTTTTGAGGAGGTCTTGGCCCTTCTAATATATGGGTTAGTACTGTTCCCTAATCCATACTTACTCATAGATGTTAATTCTATCAAGGTCTTCCTCTCTCGTAACCTGTGCCCACTTTACTCGGAGACATCTTGCATACCTTCCACACTCGTACCACAAAGAAAAGAGGGATTCTTATATGTTGTGTACCATTGCTTTTGAGGTGGTTTATTTCTCACCTCCCTAAAATAGTACTGAATAATGAAGAAGGTTTGGGCTGGTCGCAAAGGATAATGTCACTTTCTCACGCGGATATTCTCTGGTATTGCCGATCTATGGGAGATTTTCTATTATTGACCGCTTCGGGGAGTTCCCTAATGTCCCACTACTCGGTATTAGGGGAGGCATAACCTATAATCCTTCTCTGGCTATGCGATAATTTGGTTACGCTCGAAGGGATGGTCCTCACGAGATGCTTGTCCAAGGCATTGTGTTTAACTATGAGGATGATGTTCAAGGGTATCGTCAGAGGTTCATACGAGCTTGGGGCATGGTAAACAGATTTGACACCAAGACTTTGGGGCCGAAGACTTCCATCCATATGGAACCTTATCTCCAATGGGTATGAGATCGTGCTCAGAACCTTATGATGCCATATATAGCCATATTACTAGTGATTGTGGAGCCCATTACTGAAGGGGATGTTCCCTATACAGTTCTTCATCCTGATATGCCCACTGATCTTGAAGATTTGCAGAGATCTTGGATTCAGCTAAAGAAAGAGCGGGATACTTATAGAGATCATTTCTATGCCCATGAGAGGAAAGTTTTGGAGCTCACAAAGTAACTTCACGAGGAAAGAGATCTTAATGTCTATCTCGGCACGAAGAGGAAGTGCCCATGGGAAACCTGATTTCTTAGTTTTTGGAATTTTCAATTGAATGCCTAAAAGGCAATTGTATTTTGAATTCTACTAATAAAATCTTTGTTTCATTTTGGTTCACAAATTTAAATTTCCCAAAATCCTTGAAATCATTGCATACACATATCATACATATCATTGCATAAACAGGTTTCATAGCAGGTTTCTCATCTTTTTCGCTGTTTATTTCAGCAATAAAGAAATGGCTCTCGAACAAACAATGAAGGATCTATAAACTCAAAATGATCGATTACAACAAATGATCATGGCTCTGGCCAAGGAGCAAGAGGAACTGAAAGCCCTGATTTTTAAAGAGAAGACCAAGAAACCCAAGAAGCCAACTGGTGTGGTGAATTTGGGAAGGAGGTTCAGAGGACCGTTAAGGCACGTTGTAGAGCTAGTATCTTCGTCAAAGGAAAGAGACAATCAAGAAGGGGAAATAAGAGAGGAAGACCCCAGTCCAAGGGAATCTGATAATGAGACTAACTATAATGAGGAGCAGTATCCTCCGGCCGATGAAAAATACAAACATCTAGAGGATCGCCTGAATGCAATGGAAATCCAGAAGGTACCTGGGCTGGATTTTGAAGAGCTGGATTTGGTTTATGGGGTTGTCATCCCGCAGAAGTTCAAGGTTCCGGTGTTCTCCAAATATGATGGGGTCTCATTTTCCAAGATACATCTCCGATCTTATGTGATAAAGATTCAACCTCATACTGCAGACAAGGACTTATGGGTCCACTTCTTTCAAGACAGTCTATCTGGGACTCAACTAGAGTGGTTCTACCAGCTGGAGGGGACCAATATTCGTAACTGGGAAGACCTAGATGCTGCTTTCTACAAGCAGTATCAGTGTAATGCAGACCTTGCTCCCACCCGTACACAACTCCAAAGTATGTCTATGGGTTCGAGCGAGGGTTTTAAAGACTATGCTCAGAAGTGGAGGGACTTAGCAGGAAGAGTCCAACCCCCCTGTCTGATAGGGAGTAAGTGGATATGTTTTTGGGTAACCTATTTGGTCCAGTTTTCAATCATCTGATTGGAAGCTCCTCAGCTGGCTTTACTAAGTTGATTTTGACAGGAGAAAGAGTGGAAGCTGGGATTAGAAGTGGCAAGATTCAGATGGATGCCTCTTCAAGTGAGGGAAAGAGACCTTTCATAGGAAAAAAAGAGGTCAGTTCTATTGACAATCAATGAAATCAGAGCAGAACCGAGCGCCATCCAACGGTAGGGGCTGTTATGACATTCAAGCCTGCAGCTATTCAACAACGAAATAATCAGCCTAGAGCGAAAAGACCTGTAAGGAAAATCACCCGGATAAATATGACTTTGTCTCAAGTCTTGCCTCACCTACTGAAATCTAATCTGGTTACCTTGAGGGAAGCTCCCAAGAATCCTAACACCACATCTCCTCGCTATAACCCAAATGCTTGCTATGCTTAACATTCAGAAAGTCCAGGCCACGATACAAACGACTGTTGGGATTTGAAAAAATGTGCAAGACCTTATCGAGGCGAAGGAGGTTGAATTTGATACCCCTAAGACTCCCAACGTCATAATTGCACCCATTCCCAAGCATGGCCCAGGAATCAATGCTATTGATGTTGTCTCTGCCACAGAAGATGCTGACAGTAGCTATGACATGGATAGCTGGATCTTCCATACTACCAATGATGGACCCATTAACTGGACGGATAAGGACTTTGTACCAATTACTTTTATTCAGAAGTAATTTTCTTTCTTGTTTTCGGATATGTAATAATTAAACAATATAAACTCTATGGCCATGTGTCTTACCCAGGGCACAATGGTTTATTTGTGAGGTTTATCATGTTTCAATATCATATGTCATTAATAAAGCATTGGACGTTTTGCATAAAAATTTTGCACTCTCTGTTTTTATTTTCTGCTTCTTTACTTTGTCTGTACAACTATGCTCTTACACACACTCACGTATCAAACTGTAGATCCATATCCACTCTGGATCCCATTGTTATCAGTTCTGCTATTGCCGATTATGACTTTGAAAATTCGATCAACCAAGCCGAGGGCGAAGGTGAGGAAGATTGTGAGGTACCCGAAGAACTTTCTAGACTGTTACATCAGGAAGAAAGGGCTATACAACCTCATGAAGAGCCAGTTGAGACAATAAACTTGGGAACAGAAGAGGATAAAAAAGAAGTCAAGATAGGTGCAAATATGGAGCTTAGTGTCAAACAACGGTTGACCTAAATGTTGCATGATTATGTCGAGATCTTTGCCTGGTCATATGAAGACATGCCGGGTTTAGACACTGATATTGTGGTTCATCGTCTGCCAACTAAAGAAGATTTCCATCCAGTAAAGCAGAAGGTATGTCGTATGCGTCCTGAAATGTCAGAGAAAATCAAAGCAAAGGTTATGAAAAAATTTAACATTGGGTTCTTAGTTGTCACCTCCTATCCATAATGGGTTGCTAATGTAGCCCCAATGCCTAAGAAGGACGATAAGGTACAAATGTGTGTGGACTATGGAGATTTGAACAGGGCAAGCCCCAAGAATGACTTCTCGCTTCCACATATTGACGTTCTGGTCAACAACACCGCACAACATAAGATCTTTTCCTTCATGGACAGTTTCTCTGGTTACAATTAGATCAAGTTGGCACCCGAAGACATGGAGAAGACAACCTTCGTCATGCAATGGGGCACTTTCTGTTACAAAGTGATGTCATTTGGGTTGAAGAGTGCTGGGGTAACCTATCAGCGAGCCATGGTAGCTTTGTTTCATGACATGATTCACCATGAGATAGAGGTCTATGTTGATGACATGATAGCCAGGTCTGAAACTAAGGAAGAGCACCTTGATCATCTACAAAATCTGTTTTATAGGTTGAAAACGTACAAGCTGAGGTTAAATCTGAACAAGTGCACCTTCGGGGTAAGGTATGGTAAACTTCTAGGTTTCATTGTTAGTGACAAGGGCATTCAGGTAGACCCTGCAAAGGTGAAGGCTATACAAGAGATGTCGGCTCCTCCCACTGAGAAGGAGGTTAGAGGCTTCTTTGGACGCCTAAATTACATTACCAGGTTCATTTCCCATCTAACTGCTACTTGTGAGCCAATCTTTAAACTCCTGAAGAAAGATCAAGTGGTAAAGTGGAATGATGAATTCCAGACTGCCTTCGAGAGAATCAAGGAATACCTTCGAGAGCCTCCAATTTTGATGCGGCTGATTGAAGGAAGACCTTTGATAATGTACTTAACAGTGTTAGATAATTCAATGGGGTGTGTGCTGGGGAAGCATGACGAGTCTGGTCGAAAAGAGCATTTAATATACTACCTTAGCAAAAAGATTACCGACTGTGAAATAAGATACTCACTGCTCGAGAAAACTTGCTGCGCTTTGGCATGGGTTGCTCGCCGACTAACACAATATATGTTGACCCACACTACTTTGTTGATATCTAAGATGGATTCGATCAAGTACATCTTCGAGAAGCCCGCTCTCTCCTGAAGAATAGCAAGATGGAAAATGATCTTGACCGAATACGATATCCAATACATGACCCAGAAAGCAATAAAGGGAAGTGTATTAGCTGATCATTTGGCTTATCAGGCTGTGGATGACTACCAATCCATGAACTTTGAATTCCCGGATGAGAATATTATGTTAGGGACTCACTGTGAAGAACCTGGAACGGATGAAGGACCTGAGGAAGGATCCCGATGGACTATGGTTTTTGATAGAGGTTCCACCTCACTCGCCAATGGCATCGGTGCTGTAATCATATCTCCTGAGGGCTGTCATACTCCTTTCACTTCCAGATTATGTTTCAATTGTACCAACAATATGGCGGAGTATGAAGCATGCATCATGGGTATCAAAGCTGCTATTGACCTAAGGATCAAGTTCTTGAGCATTTTCTGGGATTAAGCCTTGGTAATAAGTCAAATCAAAGGGGAGTGGGACACGAAGCACCCTAATCTCATCCCTTACAAAGAACATGTGCTGACATTGCTTCCACACTTTGAAGAAGTCACCTTTGAACATTTTCCACGAGAAGAGAATCAGTTAGCGTACACGTTAACTACTATGTCATCCATCTTCAAGGTCAGATGGGACAACGGGGCTCCTCAGATCACTATTTAGAGGTTGGATGAACCAGCATACTGCTATGAGATTGATACTGAAGAAGTAGAAGACAAACCTTGGTTTCATGAAGTGAAAAGGTATCTCGAGGCTCAAGAATATCCTGAGGGGGCGTCTATCAATGATAAGAAGTTTCTGAGAAGTTTCTCTGCAAAGTTCTTCCTTAGTAGTGGAATCCTCTACAAGCGCAACCATGACTATACTTTACTTAGGTGTGTAAACAAGAGAGAAGTAGATAGGATTATGGTAGATTTACACAAAGGTACCTTTAGCACCCACTGTAGTGTACACACCATGGCTAAAAAGATCCTACGGGCAGGATACTATTGGTCCACTATGGAAGCAAACTGTTATCAGCATTCCCAAACTTGTCACAAATGCTAGATCTATGTTGATAAAGTACATGTACCTATAGTTCCCTTGAACGTCTTGAAGGCTCCCTGGCCCTTTGCAATGTGGGGAATTGACATGATCGGAGAGATTAGACCTACCTTTTCCAATGGGCATCGCTTCATCCTAGTCGCCATTGATTACTTCACAAAGTGGGTTGAGGCTGCTTCTTTTGCTACTGTTACCAAGAATGTTGTGGCGCGCTTCATCAAGCATAACCTTATCTGTCAGTATGGTGTGCCAAAGAGAATCATCACAGATAATGGTATAAATCTCAACAATACAATGATCACCGAACTCTATAAACAATTCAAGATCCAGCATTATAACTCTTCTCCCTATCGGCCGGAGATGAATGGCGTTGTGGAGGCTGCTAACGAGAACATTAAGAAAATCATACAGAAGATGACGGTGACATACAAAGACTGGCATGAGATGTTACCATTTGCTCTTCATGGTTACCGCACCTCAGCACGTACGTCAACAGGGGCAACACCTTATTCTCTGGTGTATGGTATGGAGGTTGTCCTACCTATTGAGGTCCAGATCCCTTCTTTGAGGATCATGAAGGATGCGAGTTTGAACGGAGATGATTGGATCCAGACTCGACTTGACCAACTGAATCTGATTGATGAGAAAAGGCTTGTTGCTATTTGTCATGGTCAGATGTATCAAAAGCGAATGATCAAGGTTTTCAATAAAAAGGTCAAACGTCAGACATATCAAGTGGGTGATCTAGTAATCAAGCGCATCATACTGCCACGAGGTGATCCCAGGGGCAAGTGGAATCCCACGTATGAAGGGCCATTTGTAATCAAAAGCATATTTTCCGGTGGAGCCATGATTTCGACCACCATGGATGGTGACGATCTTCCTCACCCTGTTAATCCGGACATAGTGAAAAGATACTACGCATAAATAAAGACCCGCTAGGTTGATTGTCCTAGTAAAAAATGAGGGCATCCCGATGAACCAAAAGGGTTTGGACAAAAATTAGGGATAAATACAAATAAAATCTGTACACCCGGCAAGTCAAAAACCCGAGAGGGCGGCTTGGGCAAAAAAGGGTATCCCGGTGGACTGAAAACCCGAAAGGGCGGTCCAGGAAAAAGTCAGGGATTTAAAGCGTATAACTATGTCCAATTGGATCACCTTGTGACCATACTTTAGTATCAACTATCAAGCTCAAACAATACCACTCAATCCAGTCAGCTTCGGACAAGCAGCAAAGTGATGAGACGCTCAAGGACATAGGGGAAATAGCAGAATTGAAACCCAATAGGATTAATACACATAGTTATTTTCTCTTTGTACACTATTTTGTATAGTTTTCATTTTCACGGCGGCGTTCTCCTACTAGAACATCAGTCTCTTTGTACAAAATGCCTATTATAGGAAAACTTCAAAATCAATGTAAATCACTTATTTGAAAGTACACAACTATTTGTTTTCTATTTTTCTGTTTTGTTTTACAAAAACATCCAGTGATTATTTTTGACATATGCATTTGAATATGATTACAGTTTACAAATACTTGCATATGAAACAAGAAGACATTTGCTAATGACTTTAAGAAACGGGGCAAAGTCTAAAAAAGCCATTTTTAGTCCCTACAGTTACTCTGTCCAGCAGGCACAATGGCATCCTCCTGTCACATCCTCATCATACATTCTAGTGATGCTTATGTCCCTGCAGGGTAAAAACAACCAAAATCCTTACCTTTGCCTCCCTAAGCAGGAATGACTTCCTCCAGCCAAGTTCCCTTAGAGACCTGAAATCCATGTTCTCCAACTAAGTTTTTATAATCTCAAACAATTTATAAAGCCTCATTCCCGGTAGAGTTTATTTCTCTAGTTGCGGAAGTTTATCCCCCAACAGATTTTATTTCTCTACATCGGCAAAACCTTACAACAAAGCATCATTTCTTTCCACAGAGTCATTTTCAAGCAGGAGTCAAAGATCCCCGACAGAATATCCTCAAACGGAAAGAGAAAATCCCTGGAAAGTCATCTCCATTCATCACCCCTAGCAAAAATGAAAGATTCATCTTCCCAGTACTCCCCATCAACAGTCAGGGATTTATTTTCCCAGACTAAGAAATATCGCAACAACATCCCATATTCATACATCATGGCATGTGCATACACATCGCATACATCATAATCTCATTTATTTTGAGAACATTATCACACAATGCATTTCATACATCATGAAATCGCATATGACTAACTCTTTACCGTTTTTAGGAAAGATCAAATAAGCAAACACCATTGACTACTTACGTGACCTGGTAGTCTTCTCGAAAGCTACATCTGACGAAGGGCTATTTCAGCATTTTCCTCAGAAAGATGTTCTCAAAAGACCTTCTCTAGTTCAGTTAGATCGATACTAAGATCTACCTGATTTCTATTCCAATTGAAGATAATCCAAGACTTTTCCCTGGTCTAGTTAAATCGACACTAAGATTTTTTTGACTTCCATTCCAGTCAAAGTTAATTCAAGACCTTCTCTGGTTCGGTTAAATCAATACTAAGATTTTTCTGATTTCTATTCCAATTGAAGATAATTCAAGACTTTCCTCTGGTTCAGTTAAATCGACACTAAGATTTTTCTGATTTCTATTCCAGTTGAAGCTGAAGATAACCCAAGACATTTTTTTGGTTCAGTTAAATTGATACTAAGATCTTTCTAATTTCTATTCCAGTCAAAGTTAATTCAAGACCTTCCTCTGGTTCAGCTAAATTGATACTAAGATTTTCCTGATTTCTATTCCAGTTGAAGACAACTTAAGTCCTTTCTCTAGTTCAGTTAAATCGACACTAAGATTTTTCTGATTTCTATTCCAGTTAAAGAAACTGCAAAGCCTGGAGTCCGACCAAATAGCAGTTAATTTTATGTTCCCTAAGTGAGTCGCTGTGAAGCATGGAATACAACCAGATAATAGTCAGCCTTATTACCCTCAGCAAGTCACTGTGAAGCCTGGAATACGACCAGATAGCAGTTAGCCTTATTATCCTTAGAAAGTCACTATGAAGCCTGGATCCTGACCAGATAGCAGTTCACTTCCATATCTCCAGTCAAGAGATGACTCCCCAGTAGAGTAATGGACAATTGAAGCTCCTAAACTCTATTTCCCAAAACAGAGACCAACATTCCTCAGTAGGGTCCTCCTCAACAACATGAATAAGGATCCCCACAAAAGAATGTCTCATGAACTTAACATTTTTCTCTAGATGGCATCTTTAAGCCCATCTCCGAAAATCTTCCGTCATCTTCTCCAAATGGCATTTATAAGCCCATTCTCGATATTATCTGCACAGTCAAGTATCATTTCAGACGAGTGCAAATTTCTGGGTACTCTAGTGTTCAATCATCTTCCACCTTCATATCACGAAAGGCAGGCCAACCAATCTACATCCTCGGGTTTAAGAAGATTGAACAGGGGAAGCTGTTGTACCCCAAAATTTTCCCTCTCATTTTACTCAAGACATGTCCATTGATATCCCCAACTTGCCCTAGGATGACTAAGAATTGATCAAACAAATTCTCCTTCTAAGGCAATAAACCTCAAACTAGGGTTTCAATTTTCATCAAGATATGTAAGCTCCAAGGGTATTAAATGTTTTCCATGGTCCTAATATGTCCTCAAGATCATCCATGCCAAATTTCATGCCTTGCATAACAAGTTTGCTCAGTCAACTGCTCAAATACCTGAAAATCAATTACACTAGGTCAAAAGTCAATTGTGGTCTATATACAGTCAAACTTTAAGATTTTTGGTCAACGTCAACATTTTTAAGTAATATCCATCATTTTATCAAGGGTTTATCTTTATTCCTCAAGAAATGCCCCTAACTCATCAAAAGTCAAAAATGGCAAATTAGGGTTTCTATAGGAAAAGTCAACAAAACATTGACCGGGCATAACTTTCTGATACTTTATCAAAATTTTTTCCACCAAAACTCATTTTTAAGAGAATCCAATTCCCTACAACTTCTCTTCATCCCTAAAGATCGAAAAATGCCCCAGTTAAAAGATACAAGCTCAGACATTATAGGTCATTTCAAAAAGTAAACAAAAACACCTTTTGGGTCAAAGCTCCTTACATGAACATGGAAGATCCAATTGAAATGAAACCAAATGGGTTGTTTAGAGGACATCCTAAGATCTCTAAAAAGTCAAAGAACACCCTCTTAGGGTTAAAAATGAGAGAGATATGCATTGCTAAATTTGACCAATTTTTGGAAAAGTGCATGAAGCCAATATTGACCAAACTTGAATTTGTTCCAAATGGGCCCATCTTCTCATGCTTGAAAGTTGTTTCTAACATGGCCCACGACCTTTGAGTTCATTCATACATTATCTTATTATTTATACTATTTATTTTGATATTTTATTCATTAAAATGCAAAATTAAATAAATATATAATAAAAATAATGGAAGATTTGATTTGGAATTTTTTTCTTATCAAATAATGGACAAAATATGCTGGCATATCAAGGTAAAAACGTGCAAGCCAAGATGGGAAAGGATGTCCAAAATAAGAAAGGTTTTCAAGTGAATATTGGAAACAAATCTTGCACTCAATGCCATGGATCTTTTCCACATTTGTTAACCTAATGTGATTTACTACATATACACAAAAATTCAAGACCTAAAGGACATGGGCAACTGCCTCTAAAATAACCCTAAAAAATTTCAAAAAAAGTCACAGAGAAGGTGTAACTTGTATTGTAAGATCCACCATTCTCCATCAGATCCAAGAACTCCATCACACTCCTGAAGGTCCCAGGAGTCCATCCCTATCATTCTTGAAGCTCGTAGCACCCCAGATCACTGTAACCAAGCGTCACCGATTTGGTAAGGTTTAACAAATTCAAAATCAATAATTCATGCATTGTTGACATGTTTGATGTGTTGGTTTGTGTTCAGGACATCTATTAGAACAAGTTAGACGTTTCGCATCAGAGCTTTGATGCTTGAATCACAGGATGCCATTGTTAGGGCATCACAAAATGAAACCTTCGAACCTTACAATACAAGGACTTTTAGGCCAAATGGACACCACCATTGAACTCGCAGCATATGATTTAGGGGGGGTATGATTAATCTCTTGCTTTGATTCTTGTTATTTTGTAGGGTAAAATTTTGATATCACCGGAGAAGAAGGATTTGACCACCGTAAGGGGTGGTCAGACTCACCAGTGCAAGCGTGGTTGTCTCCCATTTGTTTATCCAAATACCAGGGCCCCACTCCATGCACACGTTTTATTTGTTAATATATTTGACCTAATTTTGCATATTATATTATTGTTTCATTTATGTTCACGAATGAGAAGGATGGCTGGGTGGTAAGGAAGAACGCGTGTGAAGTGAAATACCTGGGTTCGATACCCAGGTCAGGTGTTTTATTTTTCTAACATTTATATTGCAGATCCAGCGCTTCAAGCTCCAGCATGCACACTATGTATCCTCACACCATCACAATCAGATCCCAGTGGCTTGGATCCAGCGCCTCCAAGCGTGCAGCCCTATAGTGGACCTTTCAGATGCAACACTACCAGATCCAACGTAGTGGTGGGCCAACAAATCTGGGCCTTGAAAATTCTAACCAACACCCTCCAATTTGGTTCCTCACCCCGAGGCCCATGTCTCTTTTTTAATTTACTTTATTTTCTTCTTTTTTTAATTAGTTTATATTTCTTTTAATTTACTTTTCTTAATCATAAAATCAACAAAAAATCACAAAAATAGGTTTAAGTTTTTATAATTAAAACTAATCCTTTCAAATTAATTTAATTTAATCGATTTTAACTTGTTTTCTTTAATTTAAAATTAAATAGAAATTAAGTTAAATCTCAATTTTTTTTGATAAAATACCAAAATTATTTTTAATAAGCAATTAGTTTTTTAGGGTTTCCAACTTATTCCCATTTTAATTTTTGCGCGTTATTATTTTTCGTACGATTATTTTTTTAATTGTGTAACTGTGCCTGGTTTGTAATAGCCTAATTAGGATTTTTAATTTCCGCACTTTACATTTTAGTCAGATATAATTGTAACTTCCCCGAAGCCTTGTAATAGTTGTAGGTTTTACTTTATAGCTGTGGGTTTTAGCTGTAGGCTTCGGCCTCTATCCACTTGGTGAAATAGTCTACGACAATGGTGAGGAATTTGTTTTGGTATGTCCCTTGCACGAACGGTCCGATGATATCCATTCCCCACCAGGAAAATGGCCACGGGGACGATAGCGTATTTAGCTCGTACGGGGGAGCGAGGTGCATGTCGGCGTGTCTCTGACACTTATCGCACTTCTTCACATGCTCTTTGGCATCTTGTTGCATGGTCGGCCAGTAGTACCCCGCTCGCAACGCCTTTCGCGCTAGGGACCTTCTGCCCAGGTGTTGGGTGTTGATTCCTTCGTGGACTTCCCGTAGTATCCCAGGGACCACAGACTCTTCGACACACTTCAAGAGTGGGATAAAGAATCCACGGCGATACAGTTTATGCTCAAGAATGAAGTAAGAGCATGCCCGTTGTTTGGTCGCGGCTGCCTCCCTTTGGTCAAGAGGAAGTTCCCCCTTCGTTAGAAAATTGAACACTGGGGTCATCCACCATGAATCGTCCCCGATGGCATTCACCTCGAGTAGGGCTGTGGACCTTTCAATGCTCGAGCGAGATAGGGACTCTTTTATGACTGATTTGTTTCCACCCTTCTTCTTCGTACTCGCGAGGTTTGAAAGTATGTCGGTCTGCGTGTTTTGTTCGCGTGGTAAGTGTGTAATTTCTACCCGGTCAAACTTTTTCATATGTTCTTTGACCAGGTTTAAATATTCAATGAGGCTGTTGTTCTTAGCCTGGTATCTTCCTTGAACTTGCGATACGACGAGTTTGGAATCAGTGAAAATTTGTATCTCTCGAGCGCCCAAATCCTCAGCCAGTCTTAGACCTGTGAGCAGAGCTTCGTATTCTGCCTGATTGTTTGAGGTCGGAAAGAAAAGAGTAAGCGAGTGTTTAATCACAACACCGTCCTTGTTTTCAAGTAGGATTCCTGCTCCACTCCCAGTCGAGCTGGAGGCCCCGTCCACAAAGATGGTCAACTTGTGCTCCTTCCCGCGGGGGGTTGTGTGCGGTCATCTTGGTGACGGAATCAGCCAGAACTTGGGCCTTTAGAGCCTTCCGACTTTCGTACAAGATGTCGAATTTCGAGAGCTGTAAGGAACACTTTAGCATTCGTCCTGCCATGTCTGGTCGACCTAATAGCTGCCTCACGGGCTAGTCTGTTCGTATAATGATCGTGTGTGCAAGCAAATAGTGTTTGAGCCTTCTCGCGGAATTGACAAGGGCCAAGGCCACCTTCTCGATCTGTTGGTATCTGACCTCGGGCCCTTGAATTGCTTTGCTTGTGAAATACACGGGTTTTTGACCGTCAGATGTCTCGCGAACGAGGGCCGCACTAACGACTTCGACGAAGACGACCAGATATAGGAATAATGTCTCCCTGTCCAGTGGTCGTGACAGAACGGGCGACTCTAAAAGGATCTGTTTGAGATGGAGGAGGGCTTGTTCGTACTCCTCATTCCACTCGAAAGCTGCCTCCTTGCGCATGAGTTTGAAAAACGGCAGGGCGTGTTTAGTGGATTTTGCGATGAAATGGGAGAGTGAGGCGAGCATACCATTCAGGACTTGAATGGATTTTTTTGAATTTGGTGTAGGGAGTTCAGAGAATGCCCGACACTTGTCGGGTTTGGATTCAATTCCTTGTTCTGTTAGGTAAAACTCGGGGAATTTTCCCGCCTTGACCCTGAAGGTGCACTTCTCGGGGTTGAACCTCATTCTACATTGTCTTGCTTGGGTGAAGACTTTTCTGAGCTGAGCAACATGGTCGATGTATGCTCGATATTTGACGATCTTGTCATCTATGTATACCTTAAGCATATCTTTGATCTCATTGCAGAAGACTTTGTTCGTCATCCGCTTTTATGTTGCTCCAATGTTTTTCAGACTTAAGGGCATTACGTTGTAGTAATAATTGCCCGAGCTGGTCATGAATGCAGTGTAGTGTTTGTCGCTCATTGCCACTAGGATTTGGTTATAGCCTGAATAGGCGTCCATGAAAGATAAAATTTTATAGCCGTCTGAGTTGTCGACCAGCATATTAATATTAGGCAAAGGAAATGCATCTTTTAGGAAAGCCCGGTTAAGATCGGTATAGTCAACACACATACGCCATTTTCCATACTTTTCTTAAAGAGTAAAACATTAGACAACTAGGTTAAATACCGGGCTTCTGAAATGAAATTTTCCTCTATGAGGTCTTTTACAGCTTTTTCAGCAGCCTTTGTTTTCTCAGGGGACTGGCTACGCTTACGTTGTACTACTACCCTAGCGGCTGGATTGATGGTGAGTTGATGACAGGCGACCTCGGGGTCGAGACCGGGAATCTCCGCGGTGCTCCATACAAACAGATCTGCATTCTACCTCAAGCAGGCCTTGATCTACTTCCTCGCCAAGTTGGGAATTCTGGTGCCAATCTTCACCCATTTGTTCGGGTCTTTACCGAGAGGGACGAGCTCGAAGTCCCCATCCGTAATTGGCCGGAGGAGCTCCTTCTCGATGTTGGAAGATTTGTCTTGGTCGAAGCAAGTGTCCAACGAGATCGAGTAGACCTTTGGATGAGCTCTCTGCACTTCTGCCTTGATGGGATGTGGCTTTGGTCGCGCTGTTGCAGCTTTCTTGGCGGGCCGTTCTCCGGTGTCGACTGTGCTTTGTCCCTTGGCCTCCGTGTTGAAGCATCTTCGAGCGGCTGCTAGGTCGCCCTGGATGGTGGCGACACGTGCCCTCTTTGTGTAGAACTTCATATTCATATGGACGGTGGAGGGCACCGCAGTCAGCTCTGCTAGTGTCGGCCTCCCAAGGATGCAATTGTAGAAGGATGGGCAACCGATTACCAGGAAGCGCACCTTGACTTTCCTGGTGGCAGAATCTTCGCTGAAGGTGACAATAAGCTCCACGTATCCCCATGGCTTGGAGGTCAAGCCATTAAAGACTTGTAAGCTGATCACACGTATGGTGAAAGGTGAGAGTCGTCGAGCTACAGGGTTCTGAAAAGCTGGTTGTACATCACGTCAACGGCGTTTCCCTCGTCGACCAGGATGCGATGAACATCAAAGTTATCCATTCTCGCCCTGATCAGAAGAGGGATGGATGAATTTGGGGCCCCTCCTGGAATTTCCTCGAGGTAAAAGGTGATTGGCTCTGATCAACCCTTAACCCTCTCAAAGGTCATCGTTTATGGGGAGGGGGGGGGGGGGGGCATGTTGACTAACTCGTCCAACTTCCTCTTTGCGGAATTTATAGTCAAGTCATTAAACCCTCCACCATTTATGATCATGGTGGAGGGGAAACTTTCCCAACTGCTGTGTGTGGACATAGGCTCTTCCATGTGTTCGGGGACGTAGGAGTCCCTTGGTCTCGTAACGGAGAATGCGGTTCGAATAGGAACCGACTCGTCAGATGGTTGGGCATCCTCCTCTGGCTCCCTTGTTTCGTGGGCATCTTGACGAGGGGTATCATTGCATAGATATTGCCCGAGTATTCCCCCCCCCCCCCCCCCCCCCCCCCTTTATGAGGGTCTCAATAGCATCTTTGAGGTGGACACAATCTTCAATCAAGTGTCCATGGCTTCGATGATATTGGCAGTATTTTCTTCGATCTACCCCGTGCTTAGTAAGAGCAGAGCGAGGACGCTTGACGCCGCCGTCCTTGAAATCTGTGTTTGCGCACTCCACCAAAATGCGCCCACGAGAAGTCGTTAGTAGAGTGTACTCAGTAAACCTCCCCGAGGGTCCTCTCTACTCGCGAGGGTCTCGGGGTTTGTTGTCCCTTCTCTTCTTGCGAGTTCATCAAGGAGGGTTGGTGTCTTGTCCCGGATTGTTGGTTGATCCGCGATTCCTGGGGTCCCAGGCTTTGTTCGCTGCTTCCCTCTCCTCGTAGTCTATGTAGGCTCTGGCTTTCTCGAGGAGGGCATCGAATGTCCGGGGCGGTTCGATGCCTACGGCCTTTCTGAATTTTGTGCCGGGGAGGAGTCCCCCTCTTGAGCAGGTATCTCTTCATGTGATTGGTACATGGGACTTGTATGGCCTCCCTGTTGAACTGATCAATAAATTCCCTTAGGGTCTCGTCATGTCTCTGAATGATATCCTCAAGGGCTGCTTCGATCTTTGGGTGTCGTCGCAAAGCAATGAATGAACTGATGAATTGATTCTTTAAATTTCACCAGGAGGTAATTGACCCCGGGGCGAGACTCTTGTACCAGTCCATCGCAGCTTTCCTCAAAGTCGTGGGGAACAACCGACATTTTATTGGTCCCTCGACATTGTGATAATGTAGCATGGCCTCAAACCCGTCTATATGGTCGACCGGGTCGACGATGCCTTCGTATTCCTTCAGGTGGGGAGGCTTCTCCATGCCCGAGGGGATGGGTGCCTCCATAATGGCTTGTGACAAGGGACCACAGGGGTCATCTTCATCACTCCTGTCGGACGAGCGAGAGGGGGATCTGATGTGGTGGAAGTTATGGTGGCCCTGGTCGCACAGAGCGTTCCTCGGGCGGCATGGTTGTTCATTGTTTCCCCCATTCCTGTCTCAAAGGGGTCTTCGTTCTTGATGCGAGGGGACGTGATCGCATCTCCTCGTTTCAACGGGCTGGTCCCTTTCCAATGCGGGGCATCGTCCAATTGGTCGGGGAGAAGGACTTCGAGAGACGTCCCGACTACGTCTCCGCAAGGGAGATCAGAGACGTTCCTCTACTTGGTGATAAGGAGGAGACTGGGGCCTCCTGTTTCTTCTAGGGGCACTCCGAGCATCTTTGAGAGCCCTCAATCTCTCTCCTTGAGAAAAGATCAGGTAGTTGGTCTGATTTATCGCTGCAAAGAGTGCCCTGGTCGTGGCGTCTGCTCCGGCGGGAACGGTGACCTCATGGAACAGAATGGGTTGGTAGTTCTAGGGAAGTTACCGATCATCTTTGATTTGTGGAGGTATCGATGATGACGAGGTAGTTTCTCCGTCTCTATAGTCAGAAGGCCCGAGCATATTAATGGTGGGGGCTGTGTTGTGGTCGACAGTACCGGTGTTGTCGAGGCCGACATTATTATCGGTGAACTTGTTATTGACATTGACGATACGAACGTTCATGTTTTCTATAGTTTGATCAGGCATGATAGTCGAGGGTGATTTAGCTTTAGTCTCGAGTAAACGGAAGACAAGGAAGCAAGACACAGCTGGCTCAGGCAGGAGTTGAATGAGATGAGGGGGTACCTGCAAGACACTCCGATGACAAAGTAAGTTGCGGAATGAACAAGAAAGCGTAAGAGTTAGAAAGTGTTGAATACCTGAACTTCTCAGAAGAGAGGGTATTTATAGCCCCTAGAGCTGGGCCAAGGTTCCCATTATCGGGCCATGTTGAGGCCCAATAAAGGAAACTGCCAGGATTTACGTGTGTATGAAGCCCAACAAGTGGACTCCCCCCTGGTCAACTAATCCGCGAGAATAGGGGTTGGACCCTTGATTCCTGGAGAGCAGTTAAGATGACTGACATGAGGACATGGTCCGTGTTCCCCAACGGATATGTGGGGAGTTGCCCAATGGTCCCTAACTTGAGTTGTTTGTTTGGGCCTTATGCAAAGGTATTGGTTTGGGCTTCCTATCCGAGGGGCAAGTGTAGGCCCAGTCCAAATCAGTATATTTCAAGTAATTTATTTCATGTTGTATTGTTTCAAACAAATTAAAAGTTGCTCTTAATCCATAGGAACCTGTGACACAATTTCCATTGAATAAGAAAATAAGTCCACTATCAAATATAAAAATTGACACTTAGCATTAGAAGGTTGAGAAGGGATTTGAAAGTTTAACAAATAGAACACGACAAAACTCACATCAATTAATATGTTTCACACCTCAAACACACATCAAAATTATTTTGTAACAAGACTAGAATGAATTTTGTTGAAGAAGAAGAAAAAAAAAGGTAAAAAATATGGAAATTAATAAACAAAACTTGAACACAGAGAATTAGAATGACGGTAGAGAGACAGACAATTGTGATGAATATTGAGAGCAGCAGTTCAGTGAAATATTTTTTTTTGAGTTATGACTTATACTCTCTATGTTGAAAGGAATGAAGCGTAAACAAAGATGGAGAATAGTTGGACCGATATAAGAATTGAGATTATTGATGGATCGAATAAAAGATTTAGAGCGTAATTATATTCATTGGGTTGGTTCATCAGTTTGTCGGTTAATAAAAACTAAAACCGAGAACCCGAACCAAACCACATATGTTTTTATTAGTTCGGTTCGGTTTTAAAATTGAACCAGAAAATCAGTTTTATTTTGATTTAGTTTGGTTTGGATTGTCAATTTAATTGATTTTTAATGATCCACTTACATCACAAGACAACCGTCTCGTTCATACTTACTAACACATAATCTTCATATTCATTTTTAATTGTGATTCTTCCCATTTGTATACTTTCTGTTTCAATGAGGTAGAGCAAGACAACCATGGTGAAATTCTCTTTCGCTGCTGCTTGCCATGTGTTTAATGAAATTTCCCAACTAGATATATTTTGTATTGAGTATAGGAGAAGAAAAATTTTGTTTTGTCTAATGGTTTGGTTTGGATTGTCAGTTTAATTTATTTTTAATGATCCACTTACATCACAAGACAACTATCTCGTTCATACTTACTAACACATAATCTTCGTCTTCATTTTGTAACTGCGATTCTTCCTATTTGTATAGTTTCTATTTCAATAAGGTAGAGCAATACAACCATTGCTAAATGCTCTTTCGCTGCTGTATGCCATGTGTTTAATGAAATTCTCCACCAAATGCTGACCCGGCCATGGCAGTTCTACTCACTACCCTCAGTCAGACCAACGCCCTAATCCTGCAGTAGAGCAAGAGGATTGGGTCTTGGGAGAAGAAACTGTCAAAGTCTCTTCCTTGGAGACACCACTGTTATGACTCACGCAGTCCATCCTTACCAAGGCGTGGCCTTCTCCCTGCGCGGGAGAAATAGGAGGTTTCTTTCATCAAGAAATGAGGTCGCACACCTCCCCATAAAGAGTGACACTCCCCAATCTCCAAGAAGACAAAGAACAACCGTCTTTACCGCGATCACTCGCCATCACCTAAGTCGAGAAGGAGCACCTCACCCCAACAAAGGAGGGATCACCATTCCCCATCACCATCTCTTGAGAGAAGCGACGATGATGAACCCTGTGGCCCGTTATCAAGAGAAATCATGGAGACCGCACTCCCTATCGGTATGGATAAATCTCCCCACCTAGGGATCTATGACAAAACAACCGACCCTAACGAGCAAATCAAAAACATCGACGCATTGCTCAACTATAGAGGAGTTTGCGGAGCAATCAAAAACTGACTTTTTCCTACAACTCTCAGGAAAGGAGCTATGGCGTGGTACAAGAGCCTTCCTGATGAATCCATCACATTATGGAAGAACATAGGGAAACAATTTTCTAGGCACTTTACAGCGTCTCGACGACATCCAAAGTCAGAAGCATCTCTGGAGGCGATCATCCAAGGGAGGGATGAGTCCCTTTGGACATATATTGAACATTTCAACCAAGACAACGTACAAGTCTCCACGACCGTCATCATGAAAAAGTATCTCCTCAAATGCGGACTCCGTCCCCACAGTGACTTTGCCAAATCATTTGGAATCGAATCACTGGTCACTCTGAATACTTTCTTGCTCAAAGCACAGGCATACATCCAGTATGAGGAAAAAGAGGCGGTCAACAACGCGTGGGACTCGCGACATAGAGAGAATGCAAAGGCCTCAAAGAATGAAGATCCTTAAACATGCGTCAGGGAGGAAAAAATGAAAGAGAGGAAAAGTCTTGAGAGTCTCGAGACTACAAGGGGCCACCCGATCGCTTCCATGACTATACTCCCCTGAATGCCTTACATGAAAAGATTTTGACTGACTGCTGATAACACGAAATCGTATCGTTTATTTACTATGAAATTCGCCCGTTTTGTATTATTTTGACCCGATTAATTCCCGAATATTTCGAGTTTGTCATCACTTTTGCAGGTATTTCATAATTGAGCTCAAAATAGAAGAAAACATGAAACAATGCAAGAAAGCATCAAAAGAACAGAAGAAAAGGATAAATCTGTCAAAGAACTGCATTTCTGTAGCTGTGACGGTCGTAATGAAGCTGCCACGATCGTAAGCCAGTTTGAAGAGTGTTACGACCGTAACACAGTGGCCACGACCATAACACGGGAAAGACCAAAATCTGCTCGTAACGCTCATGTAACGAACGTAATGCGTATAACAGTTCAGTTGGAAAATGCAGAACGTGGCAAGCATAATAGAAGGAGTTTCCAAACTCCTTAATTCTCTCCAGTCAAACACCATGTTCACCATTTCTCCCTCAACTACTCAGGTTACTATATTTTTGGAGATTTTGAAGGAAGACTGAGTTACAAGTTTAACAAACCAACTGCCATATTTTATTCTTCTATAAATACCTCAATATTGAACAAAAAAAGTACGGAGTTTTATTACAGCTTATTTGTGCCGAAGCTCTGCCAAAATTGAAACCAGTATTATTTCAGTTATTATTTTTACAGCATTTGTTTAATTCAATTCTTTTAAATTCCACTGTCCAAATAATAATTTCCAACATTAGGGAATTATTAGAATAGTTTAGGATTTATCATTCAAGCTCCAGAATTTGCAATATTCCCGACACCAAGTTCGAGTTTCCGATTTGTGGAAGAAGGATTGAAGTGTTGGCTTTACTGTCAGGTTTTTATTTTGCAATTGTATTAAATTCATTTTAATTAATTTATTAATGCATGCTTGTTATTTATTATTTATAATGTCCAATTTATATTTGCTTGCTTTTATTTACAGTATGTTTATTTTGATTTCCATGGCTAGCTAAACCTTTAGTGTCGGTATGGAATAGTAAGAGACATTAGGCTTCTAATCGAACTTAGGCTAAAACTTTAATCAACTTAACTCTGGTTATAACTTTTTATGCTAAATAATAAAATCTTTGTTACGAAAGTAAGAAGAGTAAATAGGTTAGATCGAGACCACGAAAGTGTGAGGTTTTTAACCGGATAGCTAAAGTTAGGCATTTGATTTAAATACAGTGAAAGCGCTTTAAACCAAATTAGAATTAATTAAGTTTCCAAAGAATACTTCTAAACACTTATAGGCTAGCGAAAGCAGGTATAGGGCTTTAGACGTATAATCCGAGATAAGACCATGAAAGTGTGAGTTGAGGGTTTTTAAACTGATTAATTCTACGGATAAACCAAGTTGACCATCCTTATATGCCTAGGCCCGATTAGATCCCTTAGGTTGACTCTATTGCATACCGACCGTTCATTTTATAATTACTTTAAAATCAATTAATTTACCTTCCTTAATTTTCCCAAAACCAACGTGACAATTTCCGCCTTAGCTAAACCAACCTGTTTTACAACACTAGCGTGATTACAAAGTCCCTGTGGATTCGACAATCTTTTATTACTACCTCGATAGGCTGTGCGCTTGCAGTTAAGATTACCGTCAGACATTAAGTCGATCGCAAACCCCATCAAGTTTTTGGCACCGTTGCCGGGGACTTTAGTTTAGTCACTAGTGTAATCTGAAAACAACGCTGTCTAGACTAAGGCAACTTTTTACATTTCCCTCTGTGTATGCCAAACACTCATTCTCAAAACGAGCCTTTGCATTTACAAATTAACGATATCGAGCATTACTTAAGATTAAGACGCCGAATTCAAGAATACCGATCTCTTAATAATCCTTCTCCAACAAAAATTCCTGATATCCCGTTATCAGAATCTACCGAAGAATCGACAATGGCTGACGTACCAAATCCGCCTCGCGCTCTTAAGGACTATGCAGTTCCTTCGCAAGCGGAGCCTCACAACAGCATTGCCGCCCCTGCTATCGCTTGAAACAATTTCGAGCTGAAACCTTTGCTTCTATCCGCCGTTCAGCAGAATCAATTTTCTGGATCTCCTACTAACGACCCTAATCTACATCTGTCAGTGTTTGTGCAGTACGCAAACACTGTAAAAGCGAATGGTGTAAACCCCGAGGCGATACGATTGCGCCTATTTCCTTTTTCTTTAAGAGACAGAGCCCGAGCCTGGCTCCAATCCCTTCCTTCAAATTCAATCACCACATGGGATGAATTGAAAAAAGTCTTCTTGGCTAGATATTTCCCACCAAGAAAAACTGCTATGCTTAGAGCTAACATCAACGGTTTTAGACAAAAAGATAACGAATCACTTTTCGAAGCATGGGAACGTTACAAGGATATGATTAGACTCTGTCCTCATCATGGTTTAGAAGAATGGCTAATCATTCATACGTTTTATAACGGTCTGTTGTATAACACAAGAATGACTATAGACGTCGCTGCTGGTGGCGCACTGATGGATAAACCATATGCCGAAGCAAATCAACTTATCGAAAGTATGGCCCAGAATCACTATCAATGGGGAAGCGAAAGAGCTAATGTGGAGAAATCCCAAACCAAAGGTGGAATGTCTGAAGTGAATATGCTGGACCAAGTCAATGCTAAAGTGGAAGCTCTTACCCAAAAGTTAGAAAACCTTACCACTGCTCCTGCAGCTACCGTAGCTGCAATTGTCCAAACCTGCGATCTATGTGGTCTTCAATCACATCTTGCTCCAGAATGCCCACTTCTAACAGGAGTTCCAGATGAACAAGCAAACTATGTACAAGGGAACCCTTATAGCAATACCTATAACCCAGGCTGGAAAAATCATCCGAACTTTTCATACAAAAATAACAACGCGTTATACGCGCCTGTACAAGCTCCTGCCACACCACCCGGTTATCCAAAAGCTATCCCAAATCATCCTGGTAATGGACCTAATACTCCTACGAAATCTAACCTAGAAATCATGATTGAACACTTCGTTGCTTCCCAAGCTCAGACTAATAAAGACGTTATGAATCAAAATTTGCATACTAATGAGCAGATAAAACAATTAGCTAGCAAGGTTGATGCTTTAGCCACCCATAACAAGATGCTTGAGACGCAAATCTCACAAGTAGCTCAACAACAAGCATCTACTGCGGCACCAGCTGGAATTTTTCCTGGTCAACCATAGCCCAACCCGAAAGGACATGCTAATGCTGTGATATTGAGAAGTGGAAAAGAACTCGACGGACCTGTTGACCCGAGACTAGAAAATCCAGCCATGTACCAAAAGCAGAGCGAGCTGCCTGAACAAGCCAATGAGCCTAAAGAAAAGGAAAGCGAAACGCAAGAAGCAGTGGAGCAAGAGAAGCCTTATGTACCTCCACCACCTTATAAACCACCAATCCCGTATCCTCAGAGACTTACAAATTCCAAAACGATGGGCCAGTTCAAGAAATTCGTTGAACTTCTGAAACAACTCAATATAACCATACCTTTTACAGAAGCCATCACTCAGATGCCCTCGTACGCTAAATTTCTTAAGGAAATTCTATCCAACAAGAAGAAGATAGAGGATAACGAAACAGTTACACTCACTGCCGATGTAGCGCGATCATTCAAAACAATATGCCTCCTAAGCTAAAAGACCCAGGTAGTTTCTCTATACCTTGTAATATTGGAAAATTTGTCATAGACAAAGCTCTATGTGACTTAGGAGCAAGCATTAGTGTCATGCCCTTATCTATTTGCAAAAAGATAGAGATGGGAGAACTCAGACCCATGAAAATGTCCGTCCAATTAGCCGACCGATCGGTTAAATACCCTGTAGGTATACTGGAAAACGTTCCAGTTAGAATAGGTCAATTCTATATCCCTACCGATTTCATCATCATGGACATAACCGAGGACTCAGTTACCCCTATCATACTAGGAAGACCATTCCTAGCCACCGCCAGAGCTATAATTGATGTAAAGAAGGGCAGATTAACATTCGAAGTCGGAGAGGAAAAAGTGGAATTCATCCTCACTCAATTTCTACAAGCACCCGCCATAAATGACACATGTTACTTACTCGATATTATAGACGAGTGTGTGAGAGAGATGGAAGTTGAACAAACCACATATTCCGAAATAATGAAAATCGAAACCTCTCTGATATTCGAAGACGACAATTGGCGAGAACCATATAAAGATGACAGTCTAAGCGAAAGTCTAGCACTTACACCCAATCATATGCTATGTTCCAAGAAACCAAAACTAGAATTGAAAGTTCTACCTAAAAATCTACGATACGAATTCCTTGATACTGAACAAACTCGACCTGTAATAGTGAATTCCAGTTTAGGAACGCTCGAAACTCAAAAACTTTTAGACGTTCTAAGGAAATACCCTACTGCGTTAGGTTACAACATATCAGACTTAAAAGGAATTTGTCCTTCAATTTGTATGCACCGTATTCTATTAGAAGAGGATTGCAAAACCTCTCGAGAACCTCAAAGAAGAATCAATCCGATTCTAAGCACTGTAGTCAGAGATGAAATCAAAAAGCTAATGGAAGCTGGAATTATATACCCGATCTCCGACAGTAAATGGGTTAGCCCAGTGCATGTCGTACCTAAGAAAGGAGGTGTCACTGTCGTGAAAAACGCACAAGGCGAATCGATAAAACAAAGAGTAGTTAGTGGACACAGAGTGTGCATTGATTATCGAAAACTGAACAAAGCTACTCGGAAAGACCATTTTCCTTTACCCTTTATTGATCAAATGTTAGAACGATTAGCCAAACACTCCTATTTCTGCTATTTAGATGGTTATTCCGGATTTTTCCAAATTCCGATTCACCCTGATGATCAAGAGAAGACTACATTCACGTGTCCCTATGGAACGTTCGCGTACAGACGAATGCCATTTGGATTATGTAATGCTCCCGCAACTTTCCAACGATGTATGATGGCCATCTTTGCAGATTTCATTGACGACATCATGGAAGTGTTTATGGACGACTTCTCTGTGTGTGGACAAAGCTTTGAAGGATGTCTGTCTAATTTAGAAAGTATTTTAGAACGATGTGTGAAAGTAAACCTTGTGCTCAACTGGGAAAAATGCCATTTCATGGTCAGAGAAGGAATCGTACTTGGACATGTTATTTCTAATAAAGGAATTGAAGTTGATAAAGCTAAGATAGAGGTGATTAAAGAACTCCAACCACCAAAGACCGTTCGAGAGATACGAAGTTTTCTAGGACACGCCGGTTTTTACCGGCGTTTTATTAAAGATTTTTCGAAAATTACAAAACCACTAACCGGTCTATTAATGAAGGATGCTGAGTTCATATTCGATAACGATTGTCTTCAAGCTTTTGAAACCCTTAAGGCCGCACTTATTTCTGCACCAATCATGCAACCGCCCGATTGGAGGTTACCTTTCGAAATCATGTGCGATGCAAGTGATTACGCTGTCGGCGCAGTTCTTGGACAAAGAAAAGATAAGAAACTTCACGCAATTTACTATGCCAGCAGAACGCTAGACTCAGCTCAGATGAACTACGCCACCACTGAAAAAGAACTCTTAGCCGTGGTCTTCGCACTCGACAAATTCCGTTCTTACCTTGTAGGAGCGAAAATCATCATTTACACAGACCATACTGCTATCCGATATTTACTTGCCAAGAAAGATGAAAAACCCAGACTCCTCCGATGGATTTTACTCTTACAAGAATTCGACTTGGAAATTAAAGATAAGAAAGGAACCGAAAACGTCATAGCGGATCATTTATCACGTTTAGAAGGTATAAAACCCGAACAAGTGCCAATTAACGACGATTTTCCGTATGAACATCTGATAGCACAAATGATAAGCGACCTAGATCAATTGAATTTAAATAAACCAGAAGCTAAAGAAGTTATGGAAGCCATCGACATGACCATAGGATTGCCTTGGTATGCTGACATCGTTAACTATTTAGCTGTCGGAGCACTTCCACCTGACTTAACTTACCAACAGAAAAAGAATTTTTTCCATGATCTCAAGAGTTACTATTGGGACGAACCACTTTTATTTAAACGAGGACCCGACGGAATTTTCCGCCGGTGTGTACCCGACGAAGAAATAGAAAACGTCATTTCCCATTGCTATTCATCTCCTTGTGGCGGACATACTAGCACCTCTAAAACGTGTGCCAAAATTCTCCAAGCCGGCCTTTTCTGGCCTAACCTGTGGAAGGATGTCCACGTCGCCGTTAAAAACTGTGACCGATGCCAACGCACCGGTAATATCTCAAGACGCGACGAAATGCCTCAGAAAGGAATACTTGAAGTGGAAATCTTTGACGTTTGGGGAATATATTTTATGGGACCTTTCCCATCTTCTTTTGGAAACAAGTTTATACTCGTCGATGTCGACTACGTTTCAAAATGGATCGAGGCAATAACTTCTCCCACAAATGACACACGAGTAGTGATAAAGCTTTTCAAGAATATAATTTTCCCGCGTTTTGGTGTTCCCCGACTTGTTATCAGTGACGGTGGATCTCATTTTGTTTCGAAGATATTTGATAAATTACTATCTAAGTATGGAGTGAACCACCGCGTAGCAACGCCCTATCATCCGCAAACTAGCGGACAAGTCGAAGTTTCGAATAGAGAGATTAAACAAATATTAGAAAAAACCGTCGCGATATCTCGAAAAGATTGGTCATCCAAGCTTAACGAAGCCTTATGGGCTTATAGGACGGCTTATAAGACTCCTATCGGAACTACACCTTTCAAACTTGTTTACGGAAAATCGTGCCATCTCCCGGTAGAATTAGAGAATAAAGCTTATTGGGCGATAAAGACACTCAATATCAATTACACTGCTGGTGGCGAGAAACGAATCCTCGATTTACATGAACTGGAAGAATTAAGACTAGACGCTTACGGAAACGCTAAAATATACAAAGAACAAACTAAAAAATGGCACGATCAACGTTTATCACAGAAAGAATTTAATGTGGGAGATGTCGTACTTTTATTTAACTCTAGACTTAGACTCTTCCCTGGAAAACTTAAATCTAGATGGTCCGGTCCTTTCGACATTACAAGAGTTTTGCCTAGCAGAGCGGTAGAAATCACGGATAGAAATAGCGCCCCGTTTATTGTAAACGGGCAGAGGTTAAAACAATATCATCGTGTAGATAATATAGCTTATACGAATAAGCTTAAACTCGTAGAACTGCTACCTATTTCTCCCGAATAATCTTTCACTAGGCATTTCGTCAGGCTTATGACGTTAAAAACAGCGCTTCATGGGAGGCAACCCATTTTATTTGTTTTTACCTGCTATTTTGTTTATATTATTTGTTTTTGCATTCTATATAAGTATTTTTCGTTTCTAAAAACTTTTATGAAACTGCTGCTGATTTCAAATCAATTTTACTTGACACAGGATTTCTGAATAATCTTTTTCTCTTTACTTTCTCCTCTACTCTGTTTCCCTGTTTTGTTTTTCCTATGGATCCCCCACAGACCTTTATGGAAGCCGCCTTTAGAGGTAGAAACCAACAAAGACGATTTGAGGCTTTGACTCAGCGAGCAATCAGTTTAACCCTGTATCATGATGTACCCACTATGGACTCTTTAGGCATTACTGACAGTATTCACTACATGTTTAACCGGTTGGGATGGGAGAAAGCCCACCTGAAAAATAGGTTTGTCACTTACCGAGAGCTTACCCTTGAATTCCTAAGTTCTCTAGTTCACATCCCTGAACACGGTGTTGGAGCCCGAAAAGGATTCATTACCTTCAGACTTTTTGGTATTGAATTCACCTATAACCATAGGGACTTAGCTACTTTATTAGGATTCCCCAGTGGACCCTTAGCTTTTACCACCCCTGAGGCCGATCTATTGGATTTTGAGCTGGATTACTTCTGGGGTACTTTAACCGGAAACTATCACCCTGACCCAGAAAGTATGGATAACAACGAAATACATAACCCAACCATCCGTTATTTCCATAGGATTATTGCCCACACCCTGTTTGGAAAAGAACAAAATCAAAATGCTGTATCCAAGGATGAATTATCTCTGCTTTATTGTATGAACCTAGGATGCCCTGTCAATGCGGTCCCACTCCTGATGAAGACCTTTACCCGCATTAGTGAGGACCCTAATGTTCCTGTCAGTGTGGGAGGATTAGTTACAATGATTGCACATGCTCTTGGACCTCGTTGCCAACTTAATAACTGTGCACCATTTGGATCAATTAGGCCTATGAATATTAATTTCTGTTTTAACAATCGGATAATAGGAAATTTAGGCCCTGCACCTTATGACTACCTGATCAGATATGAAGTTGTTACTCTTTTTACCCTCCCGAACCATGCCCGAATAAGTGTCCACAACCGCGAAAATTGGTTGTATGAATTGAATCCACCCGATCACCCTTCAACACCGGAAACACCACAATCATATTTTGTTGATAATAATTTCATGTCTGAAACCGAAACAGATCCCGAAACCCCTCCTGGTTATCATGACTTTACAAATATGGCTGAAGCACAAGCAGCCCCTGATACAAACCAAGGAGAATATACCACACAATTAAACACCATTCTGACCACTTTGGATGCTTATAAAACTGATATTGATGGAATAAAGAATGAATTGAAGACTATGCGTTTGGATCTTATTGGTTTGACTGACATCTCGGTGGAGCAGTTCTTTCACATCACTCAAGCTTTGGAAATATTAAAAGAAAAGATTGGATGAAGCAGTTTATAGTTTCTCAATTTTCAGTTTTCAGTTTTTCAATTCTTTGTTTTTAGACTTTTTCCATTCTGCTTTGTTTTTAGTTAGTTCCAATTTTTAAGTTACTGCATTTAAACTTACACGTCATTTATTTTTTCTGGCAAAAAGAACAAGTTACTCAGTTTAAACCAATGCAATTGTTTGTTTTCAGTTTTAAACTCACAATCATTATGCCGCTTAAAATATTTTACGGTTTTCTACTCTATTTGCGAATTATATATGTTGGATTACATGTTGAAATTAATTAATGTTGTGTTTATGTTGGAATGCCTGAGATGTTCTGCTGCTATAAAAATAAACTCTGTGCAATTGTATTGTGTTCTGTGAAAAACCAGAACTTGTAGCTGCCACGATCGTCATCTATCCCCCATGACTGTAATGCACCTTTCAGAGCGTTACGCTCGTCAGCCAGGTGTTACGACCGTAACACGGGTTACATCAGTAACCCTGTTAGCAGAACGTCCCCTTTTCCTGCACCTTTCCCTCTTCTTCTTCTTCCATAACTCCCCATTAACCCCATTCAACCCAAAATTAATCCCTATCAATTTTCAGACTTCCACTACCCCCTTCCACCATATATACATCCATTACCCGTATCACATTCTCATTCTCTCATTCACCAACCAAGACCCATTTTCACTCAAACACACTTGCATGCAAATGGCTAACAATCTCCAACCCATTGAAGGAATTACCCTACGAAATGGCGAAGCGGGTGAAACTCAGCGGACACGGTTTCTAAAGTTCCAACGCCGACACATCCATCCTACGAGGTTCGTCGACACTGACTAACTCCGAAACCTCGGTTTGCTCGAAAGTGTCCAACACCTATTACAAAGTGTCAACCTTTGGATGCTATGTAGCCAGCCACAACCGACGTACGAGACTCTCACCCTTGAGTTTCTCAGTTCATTTTGCTACATTACTCCAAACGGTGCAACAAACCAACTTACCGGTGCGGTAAGGTTCCGCATTTTCAGTACCGAATACGATTTTTCTCAGAACGCATTCGGTCGCCTATTGGATTTCTGTACTGAGGAAGGCGCTCACCGACGTGTGCCTGACACTTTTCATGAGGAATCTTTCAACCTGTGGCATAGCTTGACCAATAATCGGGCTGATTCATACGATCACCTAAATGCCACCTAAATCCACAACCCCGCCATTCGTTACTTCCACCGCATCTTGTCCAACACAATCTTTGCAAGAGATAGCAACCACAAGCTCAACTCAAAGGAGCTATTTTTCATGCAATGTGCATTCTCGGGTCAGAAAATTAATGTCGCACCTTTCCTCCTGGCTCATATTCACTCCATCTGCACCAGAGGCGGAAAACCTTTCTATTTCGGAGGGCTTGTCACTTCTCTTGCTCTAGCACTAAACCATGGTGACACCCTTGTTCATCTACCATCCCGACCACCGGTTCTGCTCACTTTGGATCATTGTAAATCGGCCCACCTCATCCACGAGCGGGACGATGGAAGATTTCATCCAGTGATACAAAACCGAGTTTACACTAATATTGTTTTGCCTTGCAGGGACAGAATCGACCCTTGGAACCGAGCCAACTGGCTATTTAACCCTGAAGGCCCTGCTGCTGCTCAAGAAGAACCTCATGTCGGCCCCGCTGATGAGATGCAGGAAGAAATGGATCGAGCTACTCCCGCGCCTGACATTCCTGAGTCATCCTCTTCTGCACCACCTCCTTTTACTATGGAGGACGTCCTCAGAGCCCTCCATCAGCAAAATCAGATGGCTGTAGCTCTTGAAAGGAAGAATCAGGAGCGTTACGACGCCTTACATCAGCAAAATGTCCAAATCTTGAGTGGTCAACGCTCGACAAATGAAAGGCTTGATGAAGTGCTATGCGAGCTTAACGCTTTGAGGATGGATGTTACATCTCTTGGACCCCAGGACACTGACCCTGAAGCTACTCCTTCCAGACGGTCACGAACCCGAAGCCGCCGTGGTCGCCTGTAGTTTTTCCTTTTCTTGTTGTTTTCCTTGTTTTTCCGATGTACTTTTTATTTAACCTCGCCATTATATCATAACATTGAGACAATGTTTGATATAGTGTGGGAGGAGCACTGCATTCTTAATCCAGAACGAGTAATTTCATTTCTATTTCTGTTATATTTCGCTATTTCATTTTCTCCCCATTTTATTTAGCCATACCAAAATTTTTTAGCCTTTTATATTCGCACAACCGTTAGTTACCTACTTTAACTGAAATCTTAGTTAGAAGGCCGAGAGCGATCCAACGAGAACTATACGATTATGACACCTTCGACTCTCTACTCACGCGAATCGTCTTCATTTTTAGTTATACCGATACTTTGAGTTTCGAACCTTAAATTAGCCCCTAGTAGTTTATATTAGCAGTCAGCACCAGTCCCAACATAATCCACGTGGAAAGTCGATGAACATAAGTGGATGATCTTGCAAATTGATTTAAATACAATGTTACATGCTTTAAGGAAATAGATATTGCACCAATTAAATTGGGCGATCCTCACCTGATCGTTTAATCCAACGGATGCAAAAGCTTCTACTAAGTAACATAAGAATCCATTGTCTAGGTGGTTCGGAAGCATCTGGTACTGAACTCGGTAGGGCAGACTACGGTTTGATCCCCCGCATCTTGCAATTGGATAAAAGAGGTTGCCACATAATTGTGCCGGAAACCGTCGTGTTTTGATCAGAACCACTAACCGGCTATTCCACTACGTGCGTGCAAGGATAATGGGCTTAATGTGATTGCGCAAGAACGAAACTGGGTGAAATATGGACGAGAAACCTTGAGTTGAATTATAATGGTGTAATTGGACGCTTCGTTTAAAACAGATAGTCGTCGACTAGCCTGTTGCTTGTATCATTTACGTATCGTTGTTGTTTCATTCGATTTTCTCGGCCGAACTAACTTAGGATTTCTTGAAATTATTTGAAAACAAAAGGTATACTAGTTATGTGCGTTTATAAAAACTTGTCCGATATTCTTAGTTTGATTATTTTGCTTGAGGACAAGCAAAGGTTTAAGTATGGGGGAATTTTATAACACAAAATCGTATCGTTTATTTGCTATGAAATTCGCCCGTTTTGTATTATTTTGACCCGATTAATTCCCGAATATTTCGAGTTTGTCATCACTTTTGCAGGTATTTCATAATTGAGCTCAAAATAGAAGAAAACATGAAACAATGCAAGAAAGCATCAAAAGAACAGAAGAAAAGGATAAATCTGTCAAAGAACTGCATTTCTGTAGCTGTGACGGTCGTAATGAAGCTGCCACGACCGTAAGCCAGTTTGAAGAGTGTTACGACCGTAACACAGTGGCCACGACCGTAACACGGGAAAGACCAAAATCTGCTCGTAACGCTCATGTAACGAACGTAATGCGTATAACAGTTCAGTTGGAAAATGCAGAACGTGGCAAGCATAACAAAAGGAGTTTCCAAACTCCTTAATTCTCTCCAGTCAAACACCACGTTCACTATTTCTCCCTTAACTACTCAGGTTACTATATTTTTGGAGATTTTGAAGGAAGACTGAGTTACAAGTTTAACAAACCAACTGCCAGATTTTATTCTTCTATAAATACCTCAATATTGAACAAAAAAAGTACGGAGTTTTATTACAGCTTATTTGTGCCGAAGCTCTGCCAAAATTGAAACCAGTATTATTTCAGTTATTATTTTTACAGCATTTGTTTAATTCAATTCTTTTAAATTCCACTGTCCAAATAATAATTTCCAACATTAGGGAATTATTAGCATAGTTTAGGATTTATCATTCAAGCTCCAGAATTTGCAATATTCCCGACACCAAGTCCGAGTTTCCGATTTGTGGAAGAAGGATTGAAGTGTTGGCTTTACTGTCAGGTTTTTATTTTGCAATTGTATTAAATTCATTTTAATTAATTTATTAATGCATGCTTGTTATTTATTATTTATAATGTCCAATTTATATTTGCTTGCTTTTATTTACAGTATGTTTATTTTGATTTCCATGGCTAGCTAAACCTTTAGTGTCGGTATGGAATAGTAAGAGACATTAGGCTTCTAATCGAACTTAGGCTAAAACTTTAATCAACTTAACTCTGGTTATAACTTTTTATGCTAAATAATAAAATCTTTGTTACGAAAGTAAGAAGAGTAAATAGGTTAGATCGAGACCACGAAAGTGTGAGGTTTTTAACCGGATAGCTAAAGTTAGGCATTTGATTTAAATACAGTGAAAGCGCTTTAAACCAAATTAGAATTAATTAAGTTTCCAAAGAATACTTCTAAACACTTATAGGCTAGCGAAAGCAGGTATAGGGCTTTAGACGTATAATCCGAGATAAGACCATGAAAGTGTGAGTTGAGGGTTTTTAAACTGATTAATTCTACGGATAAACCAAGTTGACCATCCTTATATGCCTAGGCCCGATTAGATCCCTTAGGTTGACTCTATTGCATACCGACCGTTCATTTTATAATTACTTTAAAATCAATTAATTTACCTTCCTTAATTTTCCCAAAACCAACGTGACAATTTCCGCCTTAGCTAAACCAACCTGTTTTACAACACTAGCGTGATTACAAAGTCCCTGTGGATTCGACAATCTTTTATTACTACCTCGATAGGCTGTGCGCTTGCAGTTAAGATTACCGTCAAACATTAATTCGATCGCAGACCCCATCAACTGCCCAAACGCAATATTCAAGCAAGCTGGGGTTCGCTTCCCCTGACAAACATCTTCTAATCTAGGGACAAACAAAAGAAAGTACTGTTGGTTTCATAAAAGTCGCGGGCATACGACCTAAGACTTCATCCACTTCAAGGACGCCATGAAGATCCTCATCCGAGACGGGCATCTCAAACCATACATAAAGAAGGAATCTCCATGGGAAGATGTTTCCAAATCCAAACAGGTCAAAGAAATAGGGGCCTCCTCATATAAAGTTCCCTTGCCCGTCACCATGTGCATCACAAGGCCTAAATATTTTTATTTCCCCAACATGGAAGAAGTTCCTCTATACTTCTCATTGCATAGTCTGTAGGAGTCGTTCCCAGCAGCAATGCTCATTTCGGGAGGTGGCTTTAACAAGTGCACTGTAGGCTTAGTTAAGAGAAGATTTGAGTAGTAAATGGAAGCTAACTCTGACATGAGTGCCACCCTCGACAAGTTTAGGGGAGGCTCTTACCCCCGTGCATTCTATCAGGAAGAGTTCCCTGGAGGATCCTCCAATTTCAACATCTTATTGCTTGTGCGAGCTTGCATGGCAAACTTTAATGTCAGGTGCATCCTCGTCGACCAAGGCAGCTCAGTCGATATAATATATTCCTAGTTGTTCACCACCTTACAGCTGAATGAGGTATATTTGACCCCGTATGTGCGCTCTGATCTCCAAGGATTCGAATTGATCATTACGTTCAGGACAGGAGTGATGGCCAGATCCATCAAGACCCAATTCCTTGTAATAGAACGTCCGTCATTATAACAGTGCAACTTTGGGAGGCCCACCTTGGCCAAACTAATATCAGTGCTCTCTATGATGCACCTCAAAATGAAATACTACACCACTGATAGCCTCGTCGCCACCCTACACGGGGATATTCACACCTCCAGAAGATGTTTTGAAGAAGCTGCAAATGGCTTGAGCTCCATCAGTACTCAACCCAAAACGGATAACAGACTCGCTCTCTCCGACAACTCTGAAGAACCAAAGCCACTGCCCCATGTTGACACGGTCGACCTAGACAGCCGCTTTACAAAGGAGGATCTCAGAGACCAGAAGAAGAATGGGAAATAAACCATGCTCAATGTAGAAGGCCCATCAATGAGCATGGGTGAATCTACAGATCCTACGTATCCAATCCCATACGGGGAATTTGAGATCATTCCCTTGGACAACGACCCCTCCAAAGGAGTCAAAATCGGAGCCAACTCTTTCCACTTAGCAAAGAGGCAACTGAAGATGTTCGTAAAGGAGAATGCAAACTTGTTCACCTGGAGCGCAATAGAGATGCCCGACCTAGACTCGAAGATAACTTGTTATCACTTGGTAATAGATCTTTCCCTCAAGGCAGTTGCTCAGCATAGGCGCCGGTAGTCCCTAAAGAAAATCAAGGCCGCCGAGCAAGCCGTTAAAACCTCCAAGAGGCCAAATTTATTTTTGAATCCCAATACACAATCTAGATCTCTAATGTAGTTCTTGTAAAAAAAGAGTAATGGAAAATGGCGCATGTGTATTGATTATACTGATCTCAACATGGCTTTCCCTAAAGACGCTTATCCCCCCCCCCCCCAATATAGATAAATCGGTCGACAATTCTACAGGTTTTAAATTACTTTCATTCATGGATGCATATCATGGATACAACCAGATCCCCATGTGTAAAATGGATAAAAAATATATGGCCTTCATGACCGAATCAGGCAACTATTACTACAACGTAATGCCCTTCGGCTTGAAGAACATCGACGCCACATATCAGTGAATGATGAACAAGGTCTTTCAAAGAGAAATCAGGGACATGCTCGAAGTCTACATGGACGACATGATCATGAAATCCAAATAGGAAACTGATCATGGAATCCACCTTAGAAAGGTCTTTGACCAAGCAAGAAGAGTCAAAATACGACTCAACTCAGAAAAATGCACCTTCAGTGTGCGAGCAGGCAAGTTCCTCGACTTCTACTTAATAGAACAAAGAATTGAAGTGAACCCTGAAAAAATGTCTAGCTTTCTTTGAGCTTCCAGCCCCAGGCTCAAAAAAATCAATCCAAACTCTAAACTAAATGCTCACATCATTGTCCTGATTCATGGTAAAATCTGCCTAACAAACGCTCTCCTTTTTCAAACTTCTCTACAAAGAAGCCGCGTTTGAATGTACTGAAAAGTGTGAGTGCGTCCTCCTCCACCTCAAACGGGAATTATCTCAACCACCGGTCCTTTCAAGACCGGACAAGGAAGAAACTCTCTACCTCTATCTGGTTGTAGCTTCCAAGGCGGTCAACACTTCCCTCATTCTGGAAATCCCCGAGGGGAAAAGACCCATCTAATTCATGAGCAAAGCCTTATAAGGCCCTGGAGTAAGATATCAATAGATCGAAAAAGTAGCCTTGGCGCTCATGAATGCAGTAAGGACGCTGAGGCACTATTTTCTAGCCCACACCATTGCCATCCAAACAGAGCAACCAATAAAATAGTTGCTCAGTCGACCTGATATGTCGGGCAGAATGCTCAAATGGTTGTTAGAGCTCTCTGAATTTGACATTAGATACAAAAGTAGGAAAGCCCTTAAAGCACAAGTGCTAGTCGATTTTTTAGCAGAAATAACCTTCCCGAGCACCATGAATGGGGCACACAAGTGGACCATCTTCGTGGATGGAGCTTCCAGCTCAACGGGAAGCAGGGCAGGCATTATGCTGGAAAACAAGGAAACAATACTAATTAAAGTCTACCTCGCGCCGTCCTTCCCAACCTCGAACATCAAAGTAGAATACGAGGCTCTCTTTGCTAGACTCCGCCTGGCCGAGGAAGTAAAGATCTTCACGGACTCCCATCTCATCGCCTCCCAGGTACGAGGAGAATACCAGGTAAAAAATGATCAACTTTTAGAATACTGGAATCTGGTCCAAGAAAGAATGAAGAAATTCAACTCCGAGGACGTGTAACATGTTCCTCGCGAACACAATTCTTGAGCAGATATCCTGTCAAAATTGGCCAGCACAAAGAAGAAAGGAGGGAACAAATTCGTAATACAAGAGATCCTCCTTCGACCAAGCATCGAAAAACCCTCCTTATCTCTAAAAGTGTATGCCATTGGTGACATCAGCTGTAGGATGACCCCGATATACAACTACCTCATAATGGGAGAACCACCATCCGACCAAAAAGAGTCCAACATGGTCAGACGAAGAGCCTGCTCCTACGTCCTAGTCGAAGGCAAACTGCATAGAAGATGATTCTCCACCCCGTCCTCAAATGTGTTAAAGAAAACAAAGTAACCTATATCATGCGAGAAATCCATGAAGGAACCAACGACCAGCATCTGGGTGGATGATCCCTGGCCAGAAAAGCATTATAGGAAGCGTACTACTGGCCTTCCATACAACACGACACCAACGAGCACGTAAAAAGGTGTGACAAATGTCAACGCCATGGGGACATGCGCTTGGCCCTTCCAAGCGAGCTCAAGTCTCTATTAGTCCCCTGGCCAATCACATGGTGGGGCCTGGATATCCTCGGACCAATTGTAGTAGGATCAAACAAAAACAAATACTTGATAGTAACTGTGGATTAGTTTGCTAAATGGATAGAAGCAGAAGCGCTAGCCAGAATAACCGTGCAAAACATTCTCTGCTTGTACAAAAGAAAATTTCTTGTTTGATTTGACATTCCCCAAGAAATTATCACCGACAACGGGATGCAAGTCACGGACAAAAACTTCTAAGAATTTGACACCAATTTGGGAACCATCCAACACTTCGCCTCTGACGAACATCTGAAGACAAACGGGAAAACCAAGTATGAAAACACGGTGATCCTACGAGGCCTCAGACGAAGGTTAGACGAAACTAAAAATAGATGGGCCGAGGAGCTACATAGTGTACTCTGGGCCTACCGAATGATAACCCACTCATCCACCGGGGAGACCCCTTTCTGTCTAGCTTATGGAACCAAGGTAGTCATTCTGGTCGAGATCAGAGAGCCCTATAGACTAACGAAGCTCCCCTCGACAAAGAGATGAACAACGTAGCATTAAGAGAGGAGTTCAACCTTGTCGAGGAAATCCAAATGGGAGCAGCCTTACGAGAAGCCTCCCTCAAACAAAAAAATCACCATACCATATGACACCAAAGTCATACAACCTGAATTCAAAGTCGGAAACCTAGTTCTAAAGAGAAATCACTAAGAGTCTCGTGAAGTCAAGCTCTCCGAAAACTAGGAATGCCCCTATCACGTTCATGCAAAAACGGGGAACGAGGCCTACTACCAGGAAAACCTACAGAGGGAATAACTTACTCGACCTTGGAACACAAAAAAACTAAGGCAATATTACACTTGAGAAACTGATACAATCGGCATGCTTTATCGAGACAACGTACACACCTTGCCCAACCACACGTGCATGCCCAGGTACAAGCATGGCACTTCAAATTAAACAAAGAGGTGAGTGTCCACTGTCTTAATGATCAGACTCTTAGCCTAACATGGAAAACTCAAACGATCTCCACCATCGTCATACCACGATGGCAGAACACCCATCTCGCGATGGGAAGTTTACGCCACAGAGCTCAAGTTTTTAAAAACAAAGTCTAAGTTTTGGCCCATGCTAGGAAATTACCCTGGCCGTTTGACCATCTCCCCACACTAGCAAACTCAAAAACTCATGAGCAAACCCCTAAAAAAACTCAAGCATCAACCAATGTCTCGAACAAACGACCATATGAACACGCTATCATTTCATAATAATGAATAGTAAATCATGCATAAACAAAGTTAAAAACACTTAAACAATGTAGTTTGAAATAAACGACCACCATAGTCAAAATATTCAAAGGAAGACCATAAGGGCCGCCATTGTCAAAGATATTACATAAAGGAAGCCCAAGGCCCCCACCCAAAAAAGACAAACATGTGGCCACGAGGACCCTAATTGTTTGAATGATACATAAACAGGAAAAAGCCCCTAAAAAATTACATCAAATAAGGAATGCATGCCGGAATGAAAAAGGATAGTGAAGCAGTCAAACATCAAGCTGAGGCATCTCCTCAGTAGCAGGCTCTCTCTGGGAAGGTTCCCCGACCAACGCTTCCCTAACACTGTTAAGAAACTCGGGGGCCATAATATTATCGTCAGCCACATAGTAGAGGAATCCCATCCTGGTCGTGTTCAACTCCACGCTAGGATTCGCTACTCTGAGCTGTGCCATAGCATTTTTAAAAGATCCCTCAGTATTGGTCGCACCATCATCAATGGCAAACTGAAGATGGGAAACCAACTCTACATGAGTTTTCAAACCCCTGGCCTCCTCCGACTCATCCTCGTCAGGAGCTACCTCAGCCCTCAAAGACATAACCGGTCTCTCGAGAGCCTTTTTCTCCTGCATAAGAGTCTCATGCTCCTTGGTCAACATGGCCAAGTTCTCTGTCGATGCCTTGTTCACAACATCTGTATTGGTGAGCTTTTCCTCGAGAGCTGTTACCTTAGCCTGAGATTTTTTCAGTTTGTCCTCTAGGGATGCTCCTTTCCACAGTGTACGCCACGGTCATTCCTTATACCCTCTTAACAGCACAAGCATCCCAATCAACACCGCCCCTTTTCTTGGATGATCCATCTCTTCAAGCCTAAGGGACTTAGCCCGAGGAAGTTTCATGGCGGAACCTTCAAAGAAATCCTTGTCGTGAAAGCAAGGAGGCAAAACAAACACCCCCTTGTCGTGTTCATCGGTTAAATTGGCGATACCCTTGGTGTGCAACCTCTTGAACCTTGAAGACACCTGCTGAAGGGAAAGATGCTCGACAACCTGGCTAGTTGATGACGTTCCAGAGCCCAACTTGGGAGCCGTCCCCACCTCAATTTGAGAACCTCTATCGGACTTTTGTCCCTTCTTCGCCTTCTGAACTAACGATTTGGCCATGCGCTCCTGGGCAACATTCATTTTTCCTGCACAATAATAAATTGGAGTTAGAAAATAAAAATAAAGAACAATGCATGCAAATCAGGCCGAAATACAAGACAATTACCTAAGTACGCCACAAGATTCTCACTTTTGAGGAGCTCCTTGACATTATAAGACCAAGTTCAAAAATAAAATTCCCATCTTCATCAACTAGAAGTCTCCCCCATTTTCCCAAACTTTAGACTGGGGGAATCCATGCAACAAAGGCCGAAAAATAGTCATGGCTAGCCTGATCCTCAGGACCAAACTGTAATATGGTGGGATAACTGACTTTTTTGGTTTTATCCAAAATGTGCGGTTAGCAAGAGTCGCCATCGACTTTTATTTTATCCAGCAAGGAAAGGTGAAAAGAATAGGAAAGACCTTTGATAAATTTTGAGTTCGGTGGGTAAGTTATGAAAAGGGAAGGTGTTAGCACCCTTTTCATCTGTAGTTATCTATGGGCTCTTAATCGCTAGCTCACTTTTGGGAATTTGCTTTGTGTGTTTGTGTGTGTGTGTGTGTGTGTGTGTGTGTGTGTGATTTGTTTGAAAATATTTTGAAAAGCTAACTTTGTAATAATTATTGCATCATTCTTCAAGAATGCGTACAAAATGTTTGAAAAGTGTGATGTGTAAAATTGTTTTGTTTGTGAAAAAGGTTGTGAGCAAGCGATTAAAAGTTCCTTATTCAATAAAGTCTTTCTTATTCTTTTCCTTCTCTTTTAGAGACAATGTTATCCATATCATTAGTTGGTAGGTAGCCCTATCTATTGGATATGAAGGGACAAGCGAAGGGTCATCGAATGGTCATTGAAGGCAACATATAGAGATACTTTAGAAATTGTATCAGAGGGACTAGATCATTTTTCGTAGGCAACATCGAAGGGTCATCGAGGGACTATGATCTTTATTCGAGGGTCTTTTGCTAAAGTATCCCTACTTTCGAGGGACATGACCATTATTTCCGAAGGAAACGAAGAGGGTTACCCTAGAGGTGCAAAGTGTGTAAAGGTGATTAAGTTCAATTATATTATCTTGAATTAGGGTTTTCTAACGTCTTGTTTTAGATCTTTCTATACAAATCCTATTAGCATACATCTAACAGATATATAAAATATAAGTGCGAGAATTAAAGCCCTAGGACTATTACATGGCTTCGGGCAGTTACAATATTTAATAAAACCTTGCGAGAAATTAAACACTAAGCTATTACATTTTTTATACAACTTATACACTTGTCTTAATATAAATAGCAAATAAATAAAAATACATGTTAAAAATTATTTTTAATATCCTAAATATCTAAAATGTCATATTTTATTTTTGTATTTTTGGTTAATTTTGAATGATAAAATAAATGGATTTAAAAATCTAAATTAAATACTTAATTAATTATATGAAAACCCTAGATATAATTAGTTAAATAAAAAAAGTTTGTCTAAAATAAAACTAAACTATTAAAAACCTATATCTAATTTTATTATAATTTTTATGATTTTTTGGATTAAAAATTAGTTAATAAGAATTAATGGAAAATTAATTAAGAAGTAAAATAAAACAAAAGGAAAAATAAAATAGAAAAAGGGTTGAAAAATAAGTAAAAAAAGTTGCAGGTGCTGGGACTTGAACCCACACCCTTCCCTTTACCAATCATCTCCCTTGCCAACTGAGCTATGCTATTTATCTGTTACTAGAACGCAAACATATAATTATATAATAAAACAATGCCTTTATTTTGAATTCAAAAGCAAGTCAGCACAGGAGGAGCCCTGTTATTTGAATGGACGAATAGAGGGATGACACACGGCCCATGGAGGGTCAAATCACCACACATGGTGGTTGACCACCTTCTTCTCCGATTGTCCAAAAATCTCATCCTACAAAATAGCGCGATTTGAAACAAAAGATTAAGCCTACCCCCCTAAACCGTGGTCTGCGAATTCAGTGGTGACCTTTGTTTGGCCTGAATCATCGTGTATCATGAGATTCGAAGCTTCAAAAGCTTTATGCCCTAACAATGGCACAACCTTATCTCTGCCTCAAAGATCGCGTATAATGCATCAAAACTATTCTAAATGACACCATGAACACATAAGAATGCACAAAATCAATTTATATTGTGTGAATAGAAAACTTGAAGTTGAAGAAAATACCAAAACCGGTGAGTTCGCATGAGAGAGTTATGGAATTATTTGAGATTGAGTATGGATATGGATGGATTCCTGGGACCTTCATGAAGTTGAATGAATTCTTCAAATCAACTGAAGACTGCTGGAGATTGAAGTTTCCTTGTGCCCTAGTTCTTTGAAATTTTGGAGAACTTAGGGTTTGTGCTTGAGGCCGCTCTCTCTCTCTCTCTCTCTCTCTCTCTCTCTCTCAGGTCTGACGTTGTTGAGTATATGTAGAGGATCACATTAGGGTAACATAGATGTAAGGAAATCATATGGAGTTAAGTGTGAATCAAACATGATAAAGCATGTTTTCATGTTTCCAAATTTGAAGATTCCTTGCCAAATCCATCCCACACGGTTTTGACGGGTTGGATATGTGGTATCGGGCCTCAAATCTGATCATAAACAAAACAATTTCTTTTCACCCCTTAACAAATATAGATTCCAAAACAAAAAACCTTATAGCCCAAGATTCCATTTGAGTTGCAGATATGGCTTATGACTGTTTGCTGACTAGGTAATTATATGCCATCTTGGAATGTTTATGGTCATTACTTATAACATCTTTCGTATATTGATTCACCCCTTAAAAAGCTAGGGTTCACTATCAGACAAAGTTATCAAGCTGATAGCAGGGAAGAAACATCCAACGAAGAAGAAGAAGCATCTGAAAAATCCAAACATTCAAGGCAACCGAAGAAGCACGACAAAGAAGGCACTTCTGTTGGTGCTGAAAAGGTAAGTTTTTTCAGCTACTTGTTCTTTTACTCATAAATACAATTAAATGTTAGTTTTTTTAATGTTTTCCCAAATGATTTTAGAATAATCAACTATTCAATGTTGTATTCCACCATGGAGGTGAATTTGTAATGTTGAATAATAGGGTTACGATTTACAGAGGGGTGTATGTACTTTAGTTTCAGATCTCCACATGGATCAGTTGATAATGCTTAGCATCCATAGGTTGGTTACCAGTTGGGGTTACAAGCAGGGATCATATAGAACATGGACTTTAATTCGTGAAATATATGATAGTTATTTCTAGATTAGGAAGGATGATGACTATTATGATTTTGTTGCATACGCATGTGCGACCCAATTAGACGGGGAAATGTTCGTGGAGCATGATGTTACTGATATTGGAGCCTCAGTAAGTAGTCAAAGGTGTGTCAATGAGAATATGGAGATGGAAGGATGTGATGATGATTTAGTAGAAGGGTTTGGTGATAGTGAGAATGAACGGGCCACTGCTATTCTAGATTGCTTTGAAGGGATTGATGTAACTAAACCCATTAATGAGAGCCATTTAGTTGGTGAGTTTATGACTGGGTCCAAATAGAAAAGTTGCGAGGATGAAAAATATGTGAGTGATGAACTCGATAGCTCTCACCTAGATTTATCTGATAGTGATAAAGGGAAGGTGCCAAAGTTTGAAATTTTTAGGAAATAACATTTAAATAAGGATTTTAAATTTCAATGGGGTATGTAATTCAAGTCCCTAGATGATTTTAGATATGCCATCTGTGAGTGATCAGTATTAAATGGGAGGGAAATTACGTTTGTGAAAAATGAAAGTGACAGAGTAAGGGTAGTATCCAGGGCCAATTGTGGGTTTTTAATGTTGTGCTCCAAAGTGGGCCATAATCTCACTTATGCTATAAAAACCATAGTTGAAAAACACATATGTGCTAGGGTTTTAGACAACAAATCTGCAAGTTCAAGGTGGGTGGCTAAGGCTGTGTTGAAGAAAATTCCAACTTCTGATAATGCCAGGATCTGTGATATAATTCAAGGCTTGAGGAAAAATTATTCTATGGGAATCATGGTGGTTAGGGCATGGAAGGCGAAGCTCATAGACAAGAAGATGCTTGAAGGAGATTCAGACAAACAGTATGGAAATTTAAGGAGATATGATGCAGAATTACATAGAGTGCATCTTGGGAACACTTTGAGTATTAGTGTAGAAAGGCCAAGTCCATCTATTCATCCAAGGTTTGATTCCTTTTATTTTTGCTTTGATGGTTGTAAAAAGGGTTTCATTAATGGTTGTAGACCCTTTGTTGGAGTTGATGGTTGTCATCTAAAAACAAAGTATGGGGGCCAGTTATTAATTGTTGTGGGTAGAGACCCAGTTGATCAGTATTTTCCTTTGCCATTGAGGTGGTTGAGACTAAAACAAAAGAAAGATGGAGGTGTTTTCTTGAGTTGTTGATGATAGATGTAGGCCAGGACAAGAGATTCGTGTTTATATCTGATTAATAAAAGGTATACCTTTTTTGTCATTAGGTTATATGTTATGTGGATTTTACTTTGCACTGATATTATGCAATGTTTCAGGGTTTGGTAGTTGTGTTTGAGGAGATGTTTGAAAGGATAGAGCATAGGTTGTGTTTGAGGCATCTTTATGCAAATTTCAAGAAAAGGTTTGAAGGTTGAGCTTTGATTAGAGATCTAATGATGAGGGCTGCTAAGTCTACATACTATCAGGGACGGTTACAAAAGATGAATGAGTTGAAGTTGGCAGATCATAATGCTTGGACTTGGTTAATGGGTGTTCCTCCAAAAGTTTGGTGTAAGCATTATTTCCGTTTCTACCCTAAGTGTGATGTTCTTAAGAATAATATTTCTGAGTCCTTTAATGCCACCATATTAAGTGTTAGGGTTAAACTAATTTTAACAATGTGTGAGTGGATTAGGAAGTATTTAATAAACATATGCTCTACTTCTGTCGTGAAGATTAAAAAATGGCCTCATAAGGTTATGCCAATTCCTAGAAAAAGCCTTGATAATGAGGTTATGTTTAGTGGTCAATGGCTTCCTACTTGGGCAATGGATGAAAAATTCCAAGTCGCTCATTCCTATAACAGTCAAGAATTTATAGTTGACATTTATAAGAGATCATGTACTTGTAATTTCTAGGATTTAGTTGGTATTCCTTGTAGCCATGTTGTTGCTGCTTTAGGTTTTAGGCAACAAAATCCGGAGGATTTTGTTGATCACTGTTATTATAGAGACAAGTATGCAATATGCTATAGTTTTTTTGTTAGTCCAATTAATGGTGAGGAAATGTGGCCAAAAGTTCAGTCAGGGGAGATTTTACCCTTAATGTACAAGAAAGGTCCAGGCAGACCAAGAAAGTTAAGGATAAAGGAGTGTGGTGAAGAGGGTGCTAAAAGGAGGAGATTTCCAGGTGTTTCTTATAGATGCACTAAGTGTGACAAATTTGGTCACAATGCTCAAACATGTAAAAGCACAACACAAGATCCTAATGGACTAAAGAGAAAAGTATGATAAGTGTGTATTTTGAACTGACATATCATATATTTTGAACCAAAAAGTAATGTATTTTATTTTTGTAGAGGAAGTTTAAGGTAGGTACAACCGATGATGTTCAACAAGCCGGTGAAACTAGTGCAACTGAGGCACCAATACAGACTGGTGCAACTCAAACTGCAGCACAAACTGGTGCAACTCAAACTACAATACACATTGCTGCAACTCAAACTGCAACACAAACAGGTGAACCTCAAACTATAATACACACTGGTGCAACTCAAACTGCAACACAAACTAGTGAAACTCAAACTGCAGCAATTGAACCAGATGACTATTTTGAAGACATAACTGATGATTTCATTTCAAGCGTTTATGAGATAAACACAACACACTGTTCTATTGTGGTTGGTAAACCAGACACTAAAGGCAAGACAAAAGTGAAAGATGCCAAGCAAGTGAAAGAATAAAATTCCAGTGTTTTCAAAAACCAATCACAAGGCCAGGTTCAAACCCCGAGCAACCTATGTATTTGATAGAAGAAGAAGGAAGTGGTTCTAAACATCCAATGAAGAAAACTAAGAAGTAGTCTTACATATGTACTGTTTATTTGTCTATTTGATACTTTGGAATTAATTTATGATTTGTTAGGCTACTATGCCCTTTTGTAATGACATTGGCATTTTGTTATACTTATGCCTTCATGTAATGACTCCTTTAGTATTGGTTTCAATTGATAAGGTTATTTAATGATTTCAACTGAGAATGCAATACTGTAAGAAAAATGAAACACTCTTACTGTATCAAAGTTGACATTAAACAAACATCATATTGCATTGATGTAAACGACACCTCAAATTACAAATACTTATACAATACTGCAAAGATATTACAAATACACATAACACTTCATTTTTGCAAAAAAATTACAAATACACATTACACTTCAAATTACAAATAGTTGTTTAACACTGCAAAGATAAACCAAGACATCAAAATTTCCATATTTAGTTGGAAAATTTTCCTCTTTGATGAAACTATCTTCAACTTGTATTTTTCCAGTTTCCTTTCTGTCAGTTCAATCTTCCCTTTTGCCACATCACAGTGTTTGCAATAACTTTCAGAATTTGAGATTTCACTGATGGAGTGAGAAATTTCATCATCCAAAGTAAATAGATCACAACTATTGTCCATATGCAAAAAAAAAATTAAACCCATAAAAGGTTTAGGTATTTCACAAAACCCATAGGTTCAGGAACTTACCCCATCATTCCTACATTTCTAGAATTTCCTATTACGATTTTTTACGGTGTTAGCAAACCATATCTTGATCGGGCGACAACATCCACATCTAGGAACCTTTGAATGCTCGTACAAATTGAAACTTCCAACACTCTTGCTTGCATCCTCCATTTGAATGTAGGGATAAAATTGGGGTTCAGGAAACGATTTGTAGTGGAAATTGTTCAACACGGTAGGGAGAGAAGAAATAAGCAAGACGGTAGGGACAGAAGGGGTACAAGAAATGATTTGAAATGGAAATGGTTGTGGAAAGGGTGGAAAGGGACATAAGACGAAGACGGTAGCCCTAGACATAAACAGTCCAAGGTGGCATATAATTACCCAGTCAGCAAACAGTCACAAGCCACGTCTGCAACTCAAAGGGAATCTTGGGCTATACGATTTTTTATTTTGGAATCTATATTTGTTAAGGGACGAAAATAAATTTTATTTTTAAAAGGGGGGTAAATCGAAACCCTCTACTATTGTAGGGGGTACAGTGTATTTAACCCTTTATTTAATTTATTTTGTATTTAATTGAATAAAAATCAAAATAAATATAAATAAAAGTTATGGTAAGGCATGAATGAGTTTATGAGTCCTCTATAAGGCGGTGAGCATGTTTAGACCTTAAAATATAGGTCCACTAGTACAAAATTTCATGTTTGCTCAATTTGCACTTCATACATTTTCTCCAAAAAATTCCCAACTTATGCAACTCATAATTTGCTCAAATTTTATCATATGAAGGTGATCTTGGACTTTTTGGAAACCTCAAGATGTCTCATAAAACTTTCATGTTTGTCATTTTTCATTTGAAGTATTTAACATTTTATAAATTGCTTTGACATAAAATGTCTTTTTGTTGACTTTCAAAATGGCCTGTAATATTTTGGCTCATATCTCTCAAATGAAGCATCTTTTGGACTTAAGCTTAGAGAGACAAAGTTGTACAAATTGAATTTCCATCAAAATGGGATTTGGTTGGGAAATTTTTGATGAAACATGTGAAAGTTATTCTTGGTCAAAGTTTAGTTGACTTCTCCTAAAGAAAACCCTAATTTAGTAACTTTTATCTTTTGATGAATCTTGAGTTTTCTTGATGAATCATGATCAACCCTTGATCAAATGATGAATGTGACCTCAAAATCTTGATGTTGACCAAAAATCATGAAGTTTGACTGTATGTTGACCAAACTTGACTTTTTACCCAATATAGTTTATTTTCAATCATCTGAGCAATTGACTGAGCAAATTTGTGATGTAAGGTTTGAAACTTGACATGAAGGTACCTTGAAGCATATGAGGAATAATGGAATCCATTTGAGGCATTAGAAGCTCAATTTTCTTTGAGAAACACAAAACCCTAGTTGTATGTCAACTGCTTAAGAGGAGTGTTTGTATGCTCAAACCCTTGAGTAGTCTTGAGAAATTGAGAACCCTAGGAGCATGAGGAGGTGTCTTGAATCAATTGTCTTCAAAAATGGGAGGGAAAATTTTGGGGCACAACACAAACTGACCCTTCTTCCAGATGTAATGTTCAATCCTTTAAGCATAATTTTTCCTCGACCAATGAAAATGAAACTTCGGCACCAGTCTCATCATTGGGTCCCCTTCCCCGTTCAACACGGGTCCCCTGGCTTCGTAGACCAGTGGGGCACTCCTAAAACATTCAACAACATCCTCTCCAACACTGGTTAAATCAACGTAGACCTTCCCTTAAAATCTCGGAATGACTCAAGATAGGCTTTGAACAGTTTCCCGTACACCTGGTTTAGAGAGACCCATATGAATTGAGTGCCATAAGTGCTCTGTTGGAGATGGAAGCAGTAGAAGAACAAAGGAACGGTATCCCCTTTTACCAAGTAGTCACACACTATCTCGAAACCCCGCAAGAAGTAAATCGAGTTAGGATGAAGCTGGGATGGAGCAAGACGAAGATGCCGAAAGATGACCAAATGTTCATCAGTGAAAAGAAGCCCAAAACCCAACTCTCGAAAGAGAATCCCGTACATGGGAAGGTGGTTCGAATAAAATTTCTAGCATATACAATGGTCCTTCTCGTGGACGTTAATCTTCCACTCATCCTCAACACCCTCCTGCTCCATCCTCGGAGCTACCATTATGAACACTTCATCAGGATTCTATGCAAAATAGGAGGCCCACTCCCAGGTACCCGACGCGACCCAAGCCAAAGGATCCGCAGGGGGCGCGGGCGCATCTTGCCCAACTGCACCCTGCTTCGGTGTGCCCGGCTCAGAATCATACGCCCTAAGGTGCTCCCCTCGATGAACATGCTCCTAGATATACATGGTAAAAGATCGTCGCGCTCACTCATAAGCTCATACTCGGTGTTGCTAGCCACGGTACCTGAAAAGTTGAGGACAAAAGTGAATTCAACATCAAAATCAAATCCACCCTTCCACCACTAATAAAGTGAAAGGGAGTTCAAAGGAACGAATACCTTGTCCCCGAACAGAGCCCTCACTCAGCAGCCAAAAACAGACACCACGACCCTCTTTCTCATCAGGCACATATGCACCGAGAAGGAGCATATGCTACGCGGATAACTCCACAACGCTTCTGGTTTGGGCCACTCACAGAGATTCATTGTTTCTTATAAGGGTCATAACAGAAACCCAGAAACGACTCACACGCCACAAGAAAGTTTATCATGAACCACCGTCGCCAGCCTTATGTCCAATACATCTCTAACATTATCACGGAGGAGCCACCATCCTCAGGCGACGAAACCACTGTCAGACAACGACCAAACGTCTGGAGTCCCCGCACTAAGCTACTCTAAACCCTATCCACATGCATTTCTAGAAGAATGAATAGAAAATATAACCTATAATAGAGGTAAATTCCATTGAAACATGGAAACTCGAGAAACTTACCAGGTCGGTGAAGATTAACGGTGGAGAAAGCAAGAACTTCGACAAATAACAATGGTGTCTGGAATAACTAACAACAATGAGAAGGAAAAGAGAAAATGAAAAGTACAAATAAAGCTCCCTCTCCACATTTTATAAAGCAGCTTAATGGCAAGTGATTTGGCACGCACCTAGGGAACCCTAAGAGGCGTCATCATGGCACCCTAGTTCCTAGACTAGCCATTATTACACCTTTATGACAACATGTGGCTCGATGCAAGCGCATCATGCTAACCCTTCAAGATCCAATCAAGTGTTCACCTCCTCGTTATACAGGCACACCGAGCATCACTATAACTCCTCACGCATAGTTGCCCATGAAACATCCCTTGTCACGAGCATATCTTAAGTCGTCACTCCTCTTACAAAAAGTAACAAATTTGGGGGCTCCTATTTTGGATTAACCTAATGACTAGAATTAGCCCAATCCGCTTCCACCTCCAACATGGCCCAATAACTCTGGCCCATCTACTCTATCCCTCCATCGGGAACACTTGGTCGATCGCTCCTCAAGCGCAACAACACCAGCAGACCCGAGTCCTACACCTACCTGTAACCACAACTTCCTCGCTGGCTTGCTCGCTGCATGCTAAGTAGGCAACAAGACTAGCGCTTATAACGCGTCTTCTCGTCATCCCATCCTTTCTTGGAGCAATGATTAGTTACGGGTACGACGTCCCTTTTTGACAAGGTCTTGGTAGTTACCTATTTTTGCGGAGCCGAATATGCAGACCCAAAAATAGGGACCAATGGCACACGCTGGGGCATTATATAAACCCTCACACTTGTGAGGGCCAGGTATCAAATATTCATACAAAAAAAACCTAATATCTTTCTTGTATTTCTTTGCACCCATTCTTACTTGATCGTCAAAGTACCTTGCAGGTACACCCCCTCCTCTCCTCATATTTCCAGCCAAGAAGACGTCATCACCAAGGCCCACCTTCAGGTTCTGGTCAATCAATAAGATCAAGTAATAATCTTAAGAGCATGAATATTGTTGATAAATCATGGGTTGTGGTGAAACCAAACGTTCCTACTAACCAAAAAAGTGTAAAAAATCAAAGGATACTAGTTGATGGATATCCTATCTTCATAAAGCTTTGCCCGCCAAAGATTCTATAAGATTATCTCAGATGTCTTGAAGCTGAAGGTGTTGACACATCTACAATCACTTATGACTCTCTTCTGAACACACCTCCTTCTCTAGACAAAAGGAAGTCAAATTTAACTCATAAGAAGAAGATGATGACTCAACTGAAGAAGCTAAGAATTCTGTAACCGGGAGAATTTGCAAACACTTTTCAGAACACTGCTACGGCTTCTCATCCTGGTAAGACTTCTAGCTCTCTATATCTTGATGCTTCTATTTCTGATACTAGAACTATTACTTCATCAATTCCTGCACCACCTCCATAAATTTCGACCATAATTACAACTACCTCTATCCCATCCTCATCAATATTTACAATAGCTCCTTCTGAAAAATCCAAAGAAACATTCACCTCACAACCTACAAATTCCATAATAACAACCACTTTAGAAACCGTTTTTCCCATAATCACTTTTACACCTCCAACATTTACACCTCCAATATCTGAATCACTATGCTTATTTTCCTTCTCATCTTCCACAAAACTACCTCCTCATCTCAACCAGAAATCACTGGCCCTACAAAAACTCCTGATGTTTTTACTTTTGATGTTTTCACTTCATAACCTCTTCTCACTTCTAACATTCAACCTTCTGATGTTAGTCAACCTTCACCCACACTCTCCATTTCTACAACTAGCACCACTCAAGCCTTCTAGGATTTCACTAACACCTTTGAAACTTCTGATCCCGATTCACCAAATCTGAACAATGACACCATCATACCAAATAATTCATCAAACCTCTGACCTTAAACCTCCTAGCATTAACCTTAATGAAGTAATTTCTATTTTCAAGGACAATGCAGTAAGGAGAATGAAGAAGCTCTATGAGGAGTCCAACACTAGCAATGACTTTGCTAGTGTAAATGTTAGCTGGAATAGGTTTAACAAATGGTTGGTTGTTAAGGTTCTCAGAATCATAAATATTTTAGTCCAGATCAAAGATAAGTGTTTTAAGGAATCTTAAGAAAGGTATCAAGCTTTATAAGCTCATAAGGATGTTGAAAGAGAGGATTCTGAGAAAGAGGTCGCTGAGAAAGTTGTCGCTAAGAAAGCAACTTCGGAAGTTGCTAGAATCACAACATAGAACGAAATTGAACTGACTTCTAGGGGTTCAATTAAAGCTGAAAATTTTCCCTTATGTTGAGGACTCTTGAAGACATGCAGGAAGAATAAGAATTGGTCAGAATAAGACTCGACAAGTAAGATTCCATCAATGAAAACATTCAGAACATACTGGCTCAACTTCTTGTTCAGGTAGGTTGTCCTTTTAAATTTTTTTTATTGTTTTGATCTCTTTCTGTTAAGTTTTTCTTTTGTACTGTCTTTAATCTATCTATGAAATTGTTTTATATTTTTTATTATGACAAAATGGATAGAAAAATAGTGATGATTTTGATACATATCTAATTCTCTAAATCACATTGCTTGCATGACATTCTAACAAATTATATATGTAAGAAATTTAGAATGTGTTTCAGGAACACGCTGAATATAGAGAATGAATCAAGCTCAGATAAAGAACTTCTAATGTTTCAGAAGGTTATGATAAATCAAGTTATGACAAGTATACTTTATGATCAAATCAGACTCTAACAAGTTAACAACACTCTGATATCCCTTAAAATCTAAATTGTTATAAATATTAGACTCAGGCGAAGCTGATTTATCTCAGGGGGAGTTTTTTTAACCTAACTCTGATACTTTTTATGATATAACCTTGTAAAATTGTTTCATTAAAATACATGGTTTTGTCATCATCAAAAAGGGGGAGATTGTTAGAACAAGATTTGATTATGAATATAATCTCTAGTTTTGATGATGTCATACGCCAAATTTTCCTGTATTGGTAATAGTCAATTTACATTGTTAGTCATGTTATACTAATTTTTGTGTCACTATGTATTAGCTTAAAATTATGTTCTGATACTAACTTGTGTTGGGGTTCATTTTTCTGGTTGATGAAATGTCCCATTAGGAATTTGAGAGGTCCAGAGCCAATTTAATTAAATTATTTTTGGTCTTATTGGGTTGCTGACCAAAGTCAACATTGGTGTTTAAGTATTTTTTTTTATTATTCAGCTCATTATTTCGTTAATATATTTTAAATTATTATTATTTATCATTATTATTATTTATGTTACGATAAATGTTAATTTTAGTTATTTATTATAAGTTTTTTTGGTTGACTTTGTCAACATTAGGGTTGAAACCCTAAGTTGAGTGTTGCGCACAAATTGGACTCTTTCTCTCTAAGTTATTCATAAGCCTAGAATTCAAATATTTTTGAAATCAAATCTTTTCAGAATCAAAGATTGAAAACATTTTTTTGTTGATTAAATGACAAATTTACATGCAAAATAGTTCAAATACAGAATCATTACAAACCCCAATTCCTATTTTGTAATCAAAATATCTAATTGTATCAATCTAACATAAATCAGAATCAATCTAAATCGAAACTGCAAATCAACACTAATAATTTTCCTAATTGAACTAATTCCTAAAACCTATAAAAACCTAATAATAAGACAGAAAAAAGGACAGAAAAAAACTTGAAGGAACCCTTGCATCTAGTTGCTGCAAATTCCTACTCATCACTAAAGCTCTTCACCTTGAAGGATTAGGGTTTCACAACTGAAACCCTAAACCCTTTTTAGCTAAGTATCCATTAATCAGTACCTGCAAGCAGAAAATAGAAGGGTCAGAAGGAGAATCGGAGAAGGAAGCAAAGGAATTACGAGCAGTATCACTGCAATTCAAGTAAGCCTAATCACTTAGCTTATGGTTTTTCTGCGTGTATGATTATGTTGTTAGATCTCTGGGTTTTGGGGGGTTTAATTGGAATTTCTGGAAATTCTAGGGTTAGGGTTCTTTGCTAGGGTTAGGGTTCATTCATCCTAGTGTTAGGGATCTAAGGTTAAGTCAGGGTTCTTGGTTTTCTAGATAATAGATGAGGTTCCCGGCGAACCTTCATCTGAGACGACGACCTCAATGGACGCCCACGGTGGTTGGCACTTAGGGTTCTAAAGGTTTTGCTAGTGTACATTCTTGGGGCTTGTATGAGTTTCTGGGTTTTGGTCGAAGGTTCTGGTTGAATTTCAACCAGAAACCTGGGGTCATGGGTGGTTTGATGGGCTAAAGTGATTTCTAGGGGTGGCTCGGGTGGGCTGTGCGTCCAAGGAGATTTCTGGTGGGTTGTTATTCTAGAGAGAGGTCTCTAGAATCTTTGTATGGTAAGAGAGAGAAGAGTTAGAGAGAGAAGGAGAAGAGAAGAAAAATGAATAATTGTACAAGGAAACACATATATACTATCTCTCTCTGTTGCTCTGTGTACGCCTTTACCATGTTCCTCCAGTCAACGCATAATCAGGACCGTCTGTTTGTCATAGTTCAGATCAACGCCCCAAAGTAAACCTCTGGTGGTCCATTGATCTGAATCAGTCGTATCTGATCATTTTAGCACACCGTACCCCCCATAAAATCGCTCATACCTGGACTAACGGATCAAACAAATTATCTGGGTCGAGCCCAATGCTATTGACACCCTTCAAATTACTCATTCAATACAATTTACGCCCCCTTGCATATTGAGCTCCAACCTAAGATCTGGTCTTGGCCTCTGCTTTCTGCGCCTCCTGTTTTACTACACTAAACTAAAAATACACCCCTTGTTTTTATTTAAATGATTTTATTAATCTATTTATATTATCTATTTATTTTTTTATTCAATTCATTTAATTTATTTATATTATGTGTTGATCAATTTTCCTTTCATATCATTTTTTTAATCATTTGCATTAAAAATAATTTTTTTCACTATCACAAATAATCATGTGGATAAATAAGTATTTTCTATTATTATAATTATTTAAATATTTCTAATAATTAGTATAATAATTATTTACCTATCTTTTCTAAAATACTAACCCTTTTTTATCAATTCATCAAGAATTTTTTTATCATTCAAACTTATTTTCAAAACTGCATCATGCATTTAATATAGCTAATCAATCAAACTTAACACTTTTTTCACTAACATAATTCAAATGCAATATTATTTTTAAAAAAGGATTGTGGATCTACTTTCAAAATTAATTGTGAACTTCATCTATGACTACGCTATTTTTAAACTCAAAGAAGGTTCAAGGATAACTCAAAAGCATTTACACAATCCATGAAAAAAACTAACCAAACACATACGAACTACGAAATTGGACTATGATTCTTCGCAAGGAGATACATAGGCACGCAGTTAAAACCAAGGTGAGTCCCACTATTAAAAAATTAAATTATTTTCTTAAACATATGGAGAAATTAACCATTAAATATAAATTCCTGATTTATCCTTAAACCTAAAATAGGACGCCCCTTGAGAATAAGGGAGATGAAGGGTGCATAACACCTTCCCTTCGTCTAACCAACTCACGAACTTAGAATCTCTAAACGATTAGGGTTATTCATTATTTTCCCGTCCTTAAGACAAAAATTAATGGTGGTGACTCTTATTTTTTTGCCGGTTACGACAGTTAGCGACTCTGTTGGGGACACAACAATAAGGTTAGAGTTTTCCCTTTCTTTTAGGTCTAAGGTTTTCTTTGGTTTATTTCTATTTTTGGCATGTTTTTCTTTCCATATCTATTTATTGGTTTATTTATTTGCTTATTTATTTTGTTTCATTATCATATTATTCATGTTGTTGGTGGTATTTAATTTCAAATAACATATCAAACCTAAAAGGAAGGATTGTTAATTGGCCAAGGAGGTTTAACATCCCTATGAGTTTTTATGAAAACTTCGCCCAGAGTAGGCTGAGATCTGAGAAATATATTTTAGAGGGCTACACTCTCTTTGAGGTAGGACTTTGGAACTTAAGCAATGACTCTTTGTATAACCCTAAAACAAAATCTCATGGTGAGACCTTGTACGACCTACGAGATGAAAGTCTCGGTCTACAAAGAGGCTCCACTTAAGGAAGGCCCTTGTGCCTTTTCCCTATAGTGTTAACCATGACACCCTTAAGGAAGCCACCCTTTTAGGGAGGGTAAAATATCCGTAGGACGAACTTATGAACCTACCTACTAAGGATACTCTTACAATCCCACCACCAAATTGCATCACCATGCATAACATACATTTTGCATTTAAAAATATTCATATTTTTTGTATTTTAGTTGTATGTCTTATTCGCAGGATTTCCTTGAAAAAAACAGTACAAAGAAAAGGAAAAAAGAAAAAAGGTTTTTGATGAGCATCTCAAAATGAATACTAATAAGAAACAAACCATCTACATCAGTGCCACAATGCCGAATATGAAGAAGATCAAACTGATTAGGGGGAAACTAATATAGAAAGCTATGAAGATGTTTGTTCGATGCTATGGAGATATCATTGAGATTACAAAGGTGACTATAAAAGTGGAAGCAATCATTGCCCTTGCTTAGTTCTATGACCCTCTACTAAGGTGTTTCACTTTTCAGAATTTCCAACTAGCACCTATTTTAGAGGAATTTGATAGGATTTTGGGATTCTCCAAAACCAAGGATGAAGCTTACATAGGAATTGGAAATACCATGAAAGTCCGAGACTTGGCTAAAGAGATATGGATACCTTTCACTGACTTGCTACTTAATTACAAGAAAAATGGTTAAGTTCAAGGTATTAAGAGGCAGTACTTAGAATCCAAGGCTCCTTCTTCTGCTGATAAGAAAGAATGGGAAGTGTGTGTGGATTGTCTAGCATTTCTTAGCTTTGGCTTGGTTATGTTTCTGAATACTGTGGACTATATTGATGTTGCGGCCATTAATGTGCTTTGGGTCGTAGAAGTACTAAATGTTGATCTTACTCCCTCTTTGCTTGCTAGTGTGTATTACTCTCTTCATACACATTATGAATAAGGGAGATGTGTCCTACAGTGTTGCATTCATATTCTATATTCTTGGCTCATTACTCACCTCTACAAGGAGGACTATATGGTTAAATATCTGACAAAGAAGAATGGTCTCAAAAGTTGAAGGCTGTTAGTTCTGATTCTGTTTTGTGGTATGCTAGAAAGATGAATATAGGAGAAATTGTCTTTAATTATGGAGAATTTACAAATGTTCCTTTTATTGGGACAAGAGGATGTATCAACTATATTCTCACTTTGACTTTACGTTAACTTGGGTACCCTTTGGAAGATAAAACTTTCGACGAGCAACTTCAACAATTGGTTCTTCATGATATGGGTAGAAGCAACCCCGAGCTACTCAAGAAAGTCATACAAGCTTGGGGAAAGGTTCACAAGGAAGTTGCTAAGTTTGGTAGGAAAAATGTTGTGGCAAAAGACCCCTATACTCATTGGGCCTTGAAAAGGGTTCGAATTAACAAACTGCCATTTGATATTGATCCTACTTACGTACTAGACATACTAGATCCCCTTCCGATATCAGTAGAATTAATAGAAGAGCTAAAGAATTCCATTGAACAAGTTCAAAGGGACAAGGAGAATTTGGAACATAACCTTTATGACCTTGCTTATGAGAGATATCAGCTACAACAAGAGCTTAAGCTGAAAGACCAATAGATTCAAAACGAATGTGAATTGGATGAAAAAGAAAGGTATAAACGAAAGAGTACGAACGAAGGGTTGTTGAGTGCTACTTTTAATATTGATTCTCACAACCAACATTTGGATGATGCTGCTAGAGAAATTGCAAGACAAAAGAGAATGGAATGAGGTTATAATAATCCAAATTCAAGGATTACGAGAAGGTGCTCAAGATCAAATAGACCAGATTCAAATCCTTCTCACAAGTCTCCAAGAAATCCAAGAAGCATAGGTGAAAGAACGCCTTAGAAAGGTGAGAGTAGAAGAACTTCTCTCTCGAAAGGTGGAGGAGTATGAACAAGTCTGTCAAGAGTTGGAAGGACTCCAAAAATATTTCCTTACACAAATGGAACTCTATAAGGAGATGGGAGCTGAAAAGAGACATTGGGAAGTACAATATACAAAGATAGACCAAGCGAGAGAAGACAACAAGGTTATAATCCATACACTTTATTAGGAGTATCTGAGGTATAAAGATAAGCATGCAAGGCTTGCATTTTTAGAAAACGATTTCATTGGTGACATTCCTAGAAGCTGTGATGGTTCCTCTTCCGAAAGGCATCGGAGACTTCCTCCAGTTTGTAGGGAGATAGTTGATGGTTTTAGGGAAGAAATACGCAAGCAAGATTAGATGATTTAGTTTCCCTTTTGTTGTTTCCTTCAGTATTTTGACATTTGTTTTAATTCAGTATTTCCATTCAGTATTTCATTTCAGTATTTGCTTCCATATGAATTGTATTTCTCTTTCCAAGAATTATGGTTTCATTTCAATAAAAAGTACTTTGTTTCGGTATTTAATCTGTGTATATTTTGGGATACTCGCCAATAAAAAGTAAAACCTAAAAAATAGTAATAAATAAAAAGGGAAGTCCAACGCGAATAAGACATTTAAGAATTTTTTTAGCATATTCACGTGCATTCATCCAACCACGAACATCGCATTTATCATTTCATACGAAAACTTAATTTTCATATCATCTCCATTTAAATCATTGGTAAAAATGCACTGCCATCCCGACCTCCATATAAAACAAGAGCTCACCAAAAAAAAGTAATGGAGAAACTTTAACACAATCAAGCTGCTTTTCAAGAAGAATTGGAACAAGTAATTATCGACTCAGTTAAGGATAATATGAGTCAAGTTATGCTTGCCTTGAAAAACATCATAGAAAGGAAAGATCAGATTCCCAAGGTAACTTTTGAAGAAATATCCCAAACCATTGGTCACGAACCAAGACACAAACTAGAATTCGGTCCCATAAAGTAAACTCTTTCCCAACAAGAGACCATCGTGACTGAAGGTTTCGTTCCATCTCCTCTAAAGGTTGGGGCATCCCATACTTTGTAAAGTCCAGTCAACAAAGTGGATAACTATATAGACTTGCCATATGGAGACTACAATTTGGAAGGTGTTACTCAAGTGCCCAAACCAAAGACAGTTGAAGATCATGTGGCAGTCGACCCGTATAAAGCTCTTAAAGAAAGACCAAAGGTTGGGGAGGGTTATGAAGCTTTCAACATCGATGATCTTGAAATGAGTCTAGTCCCTGATGTAGTGATTCCCCCTAAATTTAAAGTACCTGACTTTGGAAAATATAAGGGACTCACATGCCCAAGGAACCATTTATGCATGTATTGTAGGAAAATGCATGCCTATGCACATGATCAGAAATTAATGATCCACTTCTTCCAAGATAGCCTGAGAGGGGCATCCCTAGATTAGTATATGTAGTTGGAACGAGCACATGTTTGATCATGGGCAGACCTTACAAACACTTTCTTAAAACAATACAAGTAAAACTCGGACATGGCTCCTAATTATATGCAACTTCAGAATTTGTTCCAAAAGAAGGACGAATCTTTCAAAGAATATGCTCAACAATGGATAGAAACGGAAGCACGATTGCAACCACCACTATTTGAAAAGGAGTTGGTAGACGTGTTCATGAGTACTCTACAAGGTCTGTATTATGAGAAAATGGTAGGAAGCGTCTCCTTTGGATTCTCTGATTTGGTGACAACTGGAGAACAAATTGTAGCTGGTATGAAAAGCGGCAAGATACAAGGAGCATCATCTAATACTCCTTATAACCCAAAGAAGCATACTCCGAAATTCTCAGAAAATAAGGAAGGAGAAGCCAATGTTGTCGCAGTACACTAGAAAACACAACAACCATTGGTTATCCCACGAGAACAAAAAAAAAAAAGGTTTGACAGACCTCCAAGAAGCTTTGATCCTCTCCCCATGCTACACAGTGAATTACTACAACACTTACTCAAGGTATCCTTAGTAGACCCGAGGCCACTTACTCCTCCAATTGGGGCACTCTCACCAAAATATGATGCAAATGCAAGGTGCGAGTATCATATCAATTCTCCAGGCATACCAAAGAGAAATTTTGGGCCTTCAGACACAAGGTTCAAGATTAGTTGGATTCCCAAGATATCACCTTTGATAAGCCTAATATCAAGACAAACCCCATGCCTTAGCATGGCGATCCAGTTGTGAATGCAATTGAGATTATGACTGATCATAGAGAGACTAAACGAGCAAAAGCTCCGATAGATATGTTAAAGGAGAATTTATTGAAACATGGCTTTCTCCTAGAATAAAATGATGCTTTCGAGAACACTTTCAAGCAATTGGTGGATCAAGGGATAGTCAAATTCGAGCATTACCCTGAAGAGGATATGTAGTTGCAATCAATGGGAATACAAGAAGACCATTGGTGATTCCTTGCCAAGGTTTAAGCTCTGCTAAGAAACCACTTGCCATCCCATGTGGAGATCTAATCTTAACAAAAATACCGGTAACAATACCAGGGCTTCCAAAGAGTACAATTGTGATCAGGGGCCTGTCTCTCACTCCTTATGAAAGTGATAAAACTGTGTCATGGAGTTACGAAACTGTTGTCTATATCAATGGAAAGAAGCAAGAATGTGAACACTCAACAAGCCAAGGACCTACAATTACAAACATAGAAGGAATAGGGGGCATGACCCATAGTGGTCGTGTATTTGCTCCAGATCAACACAAGAAGGATGATATCTTAACCAAGGATAAAGGAAATGTTGTGGCTGAAACTAGTCAGGGGCAAGAGCCTATGAGTAAAACATTCACTAATCAAGAGGCTGACGAATTCTTAAAAATTATAAAGAAAAGTGACTATAGGATGGTAGATCAACTACACATAACCCCGTCAAGGATTCTAATACTCTCATTGCTGATCAATTTAGAAGTTCATCGAGAATCTTTGATGAAAATTCTAAGTTCCACACACATTACAAAGGAGATCACAATAAATTAATTTGATGGAGTCGTGGCTAATCTAGCGTCAGGAACATGTCTAGGCTTCAATGACAGTGAGTTACCTCCACAAGGTAGAGCTCAGAACAAGGCGTGGAATATCTCAATCCAAATAGGAACAACTAACCTATCCAGAGTGCTTACTGATACTAGCTCTTCCATAAATATGGTACAAAAATCAGACCTGATGAAACTAACAATGGATAGTATCGTAATAAGACCAAGTTCTATGGTGGTTAAAGCTTTTGATGGTTCTCAAAGTACAGTATTTGGAGAGGTGGATCTCTCTATAAATATTGGCATGCATATTTTCTACATAACCTTTCAGGTAATGAATATAGAACCGACATATAATTGCTTGCTCGGGCGACCATGGATTCACGCTGTAGGAGCTGTCACCTCAACCCTACATCAAAAGTTGATGTTCTCCATTAAATAAAAATTGGTGATAATTGATGGAGAAGAAGACATCTTCGTAAGCCATTTAGAGTCTTACAGATATATTAGTGTGGAAGGGGATTGCGTGGAGACTCTATTCTAAGTCTTGGAAGTGGCTATAGTGGTTACGCTCCCGGTGGAGAAAGTCACAAAACCTGGAATCTCTATGGCATCATGGAGATACATGGAAACAATTGTGAAGAATCGAACATCTCAAGGTTGGGGCAAGCTTGTGGAGATACCTGAGAAGAAAGATCTCTTTGGTTTGGGCTATCAACCATTAAAGGCTACCAATAAGGGAAAAGGGAAATTTCCTCCCATCCAGGAAACCTTCGTTAGTAAAGGATTAGATCATGGTGAACAAGTGTCAATTTTATCCAACAAGGGAGACAATAAAGAACCATCTAATTTCATACACGAATGTGCTCCAGGCGAAGAGCTCAATAATTGGACAGCCATGGAGATTCCAGAGATCTTTTTCTTTCCAAAGTAACTTTTTTCTGTTTTTTAAAAGAACCTAGGTACCGCTCGAGACATAGGGGTAGCTTGTAAGGGCCCTAATTTATTTTTTAAACAATGCTTTCAATTAATAAAAGTGATGTCTTGCATTCAACTAAGATCCTTGTATTTCTATTGGATTTCTCTTTTATTTTCAAAATGGCAATACTTTTCTTTATACGCACTTTCCAATTTTGCATTAAAAAAAGCTCTAAAACATGATAAAATATGCAGATCCACACCTAAACTAACCGATAATGATACTGCTATGATCCGATATGATTTTGATGCACCAATTAACCAAGATGAAGAGGAAGATGATGAAGGTCTTAAACTCTCTGAAGAATTGGTGAGGTTTCTAGAGCAAAAAGCAGATAACATTCAACCGTACCAGGAATCAATTGAGACCATCGATCTTGGGACCTAAAAGGACCCAAAAGAAATCGAGCTAGGTGCGACCTTGGAGGAAAGTGTTAAGGAAAGGTTGATCAAGATCCTACACAAATATGTAAATATATTTTTCTAGTCTTACCGAGATATTCGGGTTTAGTTACAAATATCGTGGTGCATAAACTACCTCTCAAAGAAGGTTGTTTTCCTGTCAGACAGAAACTCAGAAGGACTTGTCCAGACATGTCTGACAAAATTCGAGAAGAAGTCCTCAAGCAATTTGATGCAGGGTTCTTAGACATGGAAGATTATCCACCTTTGATATCTAACATTATGCCAGTACCCAAGAATGACGGAAAAGTACTCATGTGTGTGGACTATCGTGATCTAAACAAAGCAAGTCCTAAAGATAATTTCTGGTTACCTCACATAGATGTTTTGGTGGACAACACAACTCAAGCTTCGGTATTTTCTTTCATGGATAATTTCTCAGGATATAATCAAACCAAAATGTCACTCGAGGATATGGAGAAGACTACTTTCATGACTCCTTGGGGTAACTTCTATTACAAAGTAATGCCCTTCGGTATAAAGAGTGAAGGGGAAACCTATCAATGAGCAATCACATTATTTCATGACATGATCCATAAAGAAGTCGAGGTATACGTGAATGATATAATTTCCAAATATCACACAGAGGAAGATTACATTATTCACTTGCAAAAATTATTTGAACGTCTACGAAAATTCAGACTGAGATTGAATCCGAACAAATGTACATTTGGTGTCAAGTCAGGTAAACTATTGGGATTTATTGTAAGTCAGCGAGGTATTGAGGTGGATCCTGATAAAGTCAAAGCCATACAAGAAATAATAGCTCCAAAAATAGAAAAATAGGTTTGTGGTTTCTTAGAACGACTCAACTACATCTCAAGGTTCATATAGCACCTAACTTCCACTTGTGAGCCTATATTCAAACTACTCAGAAAAGAATAATCAGTGGAGTGAAATGAAGACTGTTAGACAGCCTTTTGAAACAATAAAGCAATATTTACAAGAGCCACCAATCTTTCTACCAACAAATCCATGGCCTTTATTTCAAATGCTCCAAACAACCCAAAGACAACAACCACTTCTGATTCACGACAACGACTAGATGTTTTCCCAACCAACTCTGTTCTTGCTCCGTCTAGGGAACAGAGGTTTGTTCCTGAACCTATGACCAAAGAAGGACGTGATGCATATAACTTATAGGTACTCATTCCTATCAGGTATTTTGGACAAATGTATGCTATTTCCGGTTCATTGTCTGTGTGTTTTGAAATCCCTAAACAAAACAACGACTTTCTCCCAATTCACCATAGACCTAAACCCATAGGTTGCACAAAAAAGCCTATAAATAAACCTGAAGATGCAACACCTGCTAACCAACAACATTCCAAAATGAAGGAGGATATAAACCTTCAGTTCATGAACAAAGGGAATAGAATATTCAGATCTCGCCCTAGCTTGACCTCAGAATACTCAGAGTGGCTGGTTAAGATGGAATCAACTCAATCCCAAATCTGAGAAGATATGGGAATTTATGACCTAGTCATGTTGTCGAAGACTGGGTTAGCTTATTATCCTTTTATGTCGGTGTCCTCTTTGTATTTCTGGGATAGTGCATACTACACCTTCCATTTACCTTGTGGAATGGTGACACCTACTCTCTTTGATATTGCAGCCATCACTGGCCTTCGACCAACTGGTGATTACTTTGACCTTGATGATTTGTCTGAAGACACCATTGGGTTTTCAGCCACGAAACCTACCTATACCACCTTCATCAACCAATTCCATGATAAATCAACTGATATTGTCTCTAAAGTGGAACATATAGCTTTCTTAGCTTTATGGTTATCCTGTTTTATTTTTTGAACTAAGTCACTCCAAGTGACAAAGAAGATGCTTACTCTGGACACACAACTTCACCATGGCCACAACCTCTGTTTGGCTGAATTAATTCTGGCCAATCTTTATGAGTCCATCAGTAATGGTGTGACTCAACTCAAAGTTATAGGCAATAGAGCAAGCCTGCTTCTTTCTGGCCCTTTCTGGCTTCTCCAACTCTGGATTAATGCCACTTTCGAATCATTGCTTCCTCAGAAGAGCATAATTAATGAGAAGGCTCCAGAAATTCTCAACAGGAGGGTCGAAGGTACCATATTGGCTCTATTGACTACGACAGATGAAGGCCAACAATTCCAAAATGCTTTTACCATCTTCGTGTGTCGTACCCCAAATTTGCCCTATCTCTTTTATTCTTGTCTGGCTTTGAACTTTGCATTCCATTTGCATCATTTTATTATTCAGTCATTTGCATATCCCACATCTCAGGGAATCAGGCGCTTTGGTTTAAAGTTTTAGGGTTGCACCCTCTTTATGTCTAATCTTGTTTTGAGGTTTTTTCTTATCAGGTAAAAAAGAAGCATATTTGGTTCTCGATTAGCGGATCATGGAATGAATTGTGTCGTCAGGTTACAAGGATTGGTTCTCACTCAAATTTATCAGAGTTTGGTGTAGGGTTTATTTCCCTATGTGTGTCGGTCAATATGCTAAGGTTTTCGGATTTTTTTGGTTTATGTGAAGATGTTTCTTTCGCCTGCCTCGAGGATGGCTGAGAGCTCAGTGCGTTAGGTCGAGAATTCCACCTCCTCGCATTTCAAGTTTCTTCTTTAAGTCTCTAAGCCATTGAGTCGATAGTTTGGAGTTTGAATTGGCAAATGTGGAGTTCGAGCACTTCGGAAAAGGAGGTTAAAGGTTCATAATAATCAGGACTTGTTTTTGTTGCTTAGGTTTCAAGTTATTGTGGGTTGAATGTCAAAGTCAGAGTTCTGTTCGAGAAGCGTAAGTGTGGTTCAGGAATGATTTGAAGATTAAGGTTTAAACGACCAGTGTTGTGGGTTCGAATTAATCAGAGGAAGTGAATTCTTACGCATTCATTTTGTTTTGTTTGAGAGTTTGATCAGAAGGCGCGTGTTGTGTTTGGAATATGAGTTATAACAATTATTCAGGATTTCTTGAGATTCAAGTTACTAAGTTGAGATATGCGTTCGAATCATTCAAAAGAGAATTTCAGAATTTAAACAAGATCGAGAGTTGTTTGATTTCCATACAATTGAATTCATTCAAAAGAATATATCATTCAAGCTTTCGTATTCGTTACATTTTTTTTGGACTGATTACAAAGCGTAATGAAAAATGAATTACAGTATGGAATACAAATTACATTTTGTTTTGATTACAAAGAAAAGAGAAAAATAATTTGTATTTCTTCAAGTCTTCATCTTCAAGTCATTTGTCCTCGCCTTGGTATTTTCATCGTTCGATCTCGCTTCGAATCGTCCGATAATTATGCTCATGAAACAAGAAAAAGAAAAAGGGGTTAGCAATCAAAACATGAAAAAATTCAAACAAAGAGTTAATTGATTGTCATGTCATCATAAGGGTTTGCCTTTTGGAATCAGTTAAAAAGGGAGATGTTTTTATCATGTCTTAAGTTTTCTTCCAAATTGCAAATCACAAAGAGTTTTTCTCTTTGGTTCACAAAAGGGGAGAAAAGAAGAAAATAAAAATTTGCAAAACAAAAAACACATTTTGAATAGAATCCAATTCCCTACAACTCATCTTCAGCCCTAAAATTCAATAAATGCCCCAATCAAAAGATACAAACTCAGACATTATAGGTCCTTTCAAAAAGTCAACAAAAAACACATTTTGGGTCAAAGCTCCTTACATGAACATGGAAGATCCAATTGAGATGAAACCAAAAGGGTTGTTTAGAGGACATCCTAAGCTCTCTAAAAAGTCCAAGAACACCCTCTTAGGATTAAAAATGAGAGAGATGTGCATTGTAAAGTTGACCAATTTTGGAAAAGTGCATGAAGCCAATATTCTTCCATATTTGTTAACCTAATGTGATTCACTACATATACACAACAACTTATACCTAATAGAACATGCATAGCTGCTGCAAGAAAACCCCAACAATGTTTCAAATTTGTTCAAGATTGGTGCAATTGGAAATCTCCCTCTCCAACCAATCTCAATCAGTTCCAGCCATCCAATTGTATTCCTGGGACTCTCAGCAAGCCAATCCACCCATCTTTGAAGAGAAAATCCTCCCAAAACCAACAAATCAGAATAGCTCATCGTGGGTAATTTCTTGAGTTTATATTGATAATTCTATGATGCATTAATCCTTTTCGTAGCTTGATTCTTATTCAGGATGTCATTTAAGGTAGGACCAACGTGAAGCATGAGTGGTTTGATGTGAATCAAATATTTTTACATGTTTAGGGAAAAATCTGTATCGTGCTTTGAACCAGGAGATACAGGCATGACTAATGAAAACTGGGACCGAATTTGAACTTAGGGGCATTTTTCGTGTGGGATAGGCCTTTGATTTAAGGTTTAAACTTCCAGAATTCGCAGATCACGATTTAGTGATCCCGGAGAAGATGACTGGAGATCCACTCTGACATCGTTGACCTAGTTGACTCTGTTTGAAGCACGCGTGGTAGTTTGATACATTCTGATTGGTTGTTGGTATTGCTGACGCATGCGTTTAATTGTTGACTAGGACTAGCTCTTATTTTCATTTATAATATTATTGTGTTATTATATATATGAATGAGCAGGAAACGCAGTTGGCAAATACATAAACATGTGAAGGAAGGGACCTGGGTTCGATCCCAGGTTCAACAGTTTTCTGTTTTCTTGACATTTCCTGCAGATTCCAGTGCATGGCTTCCTAAGACAACAATCTTGCACCCTCACGCTCAACCATTGGATCGTTCATCCTCCAGATCTGGTGCTCCTGGGCGCAACCCCATGGTGAACCTTCCAGACATAACAACACCGAATCACACGTTGTATGGGCCACCAGATTTGGGCCCTAACAAAAATTCCAGCCAACACCCCCCAATTTGAGTTTCTCACCCGAGGCCCATCTATTTTTTTGTTACTTTAATTTCTTTTTTTATTTAGTTTATATTCATTTAAAATCCATTTTTTTAATCATAAAATCATAAAATCATAAAAAATAGGACTTAGGTTTTTTTATTAAAATTAATTCTTGCAAATTAATTTAATTAAATTTTGACTTATTTTCTTTAATTAAAATCAATTAGAAATTAGGTTAAATTTCAAGTTTTTTTTCATTAAATATCAAAAAATATTTTCAATTAGATTTTTTAGGGTTTAGAACTTATTCTCATCCCAATTTTTGTGCGTTATTATTTTCGTACTATTATTCTTTTTATTATGTAACTGTGTCCGGTTTATAATAGCCTAATTAGGGTTTTAATTTCCGCATTTTACATGTTCAGTCAGATATAATTGTAATTACCCCGAAGCTTTGTAATAGTTGTAGGTTTTACTTTTCGCACTATAAGCCTGTATATGAACTGCTAGTAAATTAGGTTTGTATGGAAAGACTAACTAATTAATCTTAGATCACTAACATCAAGATAAAAATAATTTAAAAAAGAACACTATTGAACACTTGCACCGCTAGGGTACTTCCCACTTTGGGTACCTCCGGAAATGGTCATGTCCCTCGAACGTAGGAATATCTTAGCAAAGACCCTCAGTTTAAAGTCATCATAAATATCATAGTCCATAAATGTCCCTCGAGTTGCCTACGAGAAATGATCTTGTCCCTCGATGTTGCCTACAAATATATGATGACAGTCCCATTGAATTACTAAGGTATCCTTACATGTTGCCTTCAATGACCATAAACGTCCCTTTCGATAGTCCCTCAACATCCAACGATAGGGCTACCTACTCATTAATAATAGGATATCGCTGTCTAAAGAAAAGGAGGAAAAGAACGCCCTTTTTCGAGTAGGTAGATAATTCTTAAGTACTTGCTCAAATTTAATTCATTTTTACACCACACTTTCAAAACTCTTTTAAAAAAATGTTTTATCACACTCTTGAGGACTGATACAAGAGTTATCATAAAGCAAACAAACTTTTCAAAACACACAAACACGAAAGACATTTTAAAAAATGAGCAAGTACCTAAGAGCCTGTGGAAAGCCACAGATGGAAAGGGTGCTAACACCTTCCCTTTCCATAATCTACCCCCCTTACTCAGAAAATCTCGAAAAAGGTCTTTTTCTGTTCTTTTCACCCTTTTTTTATTGGATTAAAGAAAAGTTGGTGGTGACTCTTGCTTACCGCACATTTGCGAATACAAAACGCAAACCAGTATGAACAGTCGGTTCTGCCACCGTATCACACCCTTCATGCTTGCTTTCGATTCACAAGGGAAAAGGTTTCTTCTATGATTTCCTTCAATGCATAAGGCAAAGACTTCCTCTATGCTTGCTCTCAAGTCCAAGACCCCTTAACACAATTTCTGCACTATGACACACAATATGACCCCTTTGAAAGAGCACTCCAAAAGCCCATTCAAAGGACACATATTACTGGCCATTCGAAAGAGACACATAACCACTGAATGCAAGTTTATCTTATGATGAGTCTTGGTCCAACATGTGGCCAGGCCCAGGCTTCCTGTGCAATAGAATTCAAAGGAAGAAGGAGGCTTCGATTGACATAACGAAGTTCTCACTTGGGGGTATCTGAATCAAACAACTAAGGCAAATAGATGGGTCCAATCTAAAGCCATTTGAAGGAAACGTAAATGATCCATTCGAAGAAGAAATTTAAAGGCCAATTCGAAGGACACTTAGTGTTGTCTGAAAGAAAGGGATTTAGTCAAACATTAGATCTAGTTGGCCAAAATGAAAGAGAAATATGCAAAGATGCTGGCTGGCCTAAAATCCCACATATTGGGATAATCAAGCTTCCTGCACAAGAATTCATACTGAAAGAAACTTCAATTAGCCTGGAAAGAGTTTTTGTTGGAGCTAGCTGAGTAGGAGCTCAATTAAAGAGGCTCCAATGATGAGACTTGAGCCATTCGAAGGAGACAATTCGGGCCCAATCGAAGAGCAAGGATAAGGGATACTTCGAAGGCATGATTAACAAGTGTCCTTTGATTGGTATATCAGAACAAGATCAAGTAATAAATGCAGAAGTTGACGGATCGAAGAAGCTCTAATAGAGAGGTTTCTGAACACTTCGAATCAAGACTCTAGACCATTCGAAGGAGGAAATCAGAGTCATTTGAAAGAGGGCATTCAAAAGTAAAATATGTCTATGTTCATAGAAAATTCAAAAAGGGACAAGAAACCATGTCTTTGGCAAAGTTTCAAAGTGATATTTATGGCCAAAAAACACCAACTTAATGGCTGTTTATTCCTTTTCCCTCTTGTCCCCTCCATGCCATCTATATAAGAAGCACACTAGCAAGCTCCAGGGGAGACAATAAAAAAGAGGATACCGGGTACATACGCACACACTGCTTCACAAGATCATACCAAACTTTCCTCTTTCCTTTCGAATCCAAGAGCATCCAACAACTCCAGTCCACACACAAGTCCCAGTTCCAAGCAAGGTAAGTCCTCCTGACCTAGCCTATTTTTGTTTCAGCATAACATGTAAATATACTTTTACTTACTTTTCGTTTCAGCATAACATGTAAATAGCCTTTTACTTACTTTTCGTTTCAGCATAATATGTAGACAGCCTCTTAGTTATGTTCTTCATTTCTGCACTCTTGGTTTGTTTGCTTTTCTTGTTGGAACTAACCTGTATAAATTCAAACGAAAGACAAAAAGAGTGTGAACAAAGGATATGCACTCGTACTGCTCCACAGGTCCATGTTACTTCATATTCTAAATTGAAATAAGTAGGGGAGTTTGCAGTCAAAGGTTGCTCATGCCCACTCCCTGGCTCAATCGAAAGAAATAGAGAAGGTGGAAATCAAAGGTTTCCCATACCATTCCCAAACACAGTCGAAGGAGGCAGGAAAAGGTGCAAATCGAAGCTTGCTCACGTCAACTCTTAAGCCTAATCGAAATAAGGCCAAAGGAAGGTGAATCGAAGGAGTCCATGGCCTGGATCAAAGAATTAATTTCTCTTCTTTATTTTTGTTTTTTTTTTACATTTTTCATATCTTTCGATTTGGTTGTAATAACGTAGGACCCTTACTTTCTAAAATTTTTACTGCTTTTCATATTAACTACTAGATGTATGACTAATAGGATTGTATGGAAAAGACTAAAATCAAACGCTAGAAAACCTAACAAAAAAGACAAAAATAACTGAAACATAACCCACTTGCACATATACACCTCTAGGGTACTCCCAATTTGGTTGCCTTCGGAAAAACGGTCACAATTCTCGAAACGTGAGAAGTTTTAGTGATCATCCTCTAGTTTGAAAGATCACAAGTCCCTCGATGATCCTCTCGAAGTTGGCTCGGTAAAAAGTGATCTTAGAACTTTAGGACATTTACTAAAATTCCTTGCCAAATTGCGTTCGTGGCCGTAACGTCCCTTCAATTATCCCTCAAAACATCTAACGATAGGGCTACCTACTCACTAATAGTAGAATAGCACTGTCTAAAGGATAGGAGGAAAAGAACTACCTTTTCGTGTACAAGTAGATAGCTGTTAGATGTTTGCTCAAAACAAACCTTTTTTACACTTACACATTTCAAAAACAACTTTCAAAAACATTTCCTTTTCACAACACTCTTGAGGAATGATACAAGAGTTATCATGAAGCAAATCGCCGCACTAAAGAATTTCAAAACATTTTTTTCAAATCACACAAAGCACAAGGTATTTCAAAAATGGGCTAAGCATCTAAGAGCCCTTAGAAAACTACAGATGAAAAGGGTGCTAACGCCTTCCCTTTCCATAATCTACCCCCCCCCCCCCCCCCCTTACTCAGAAAACTCTCGAAAATATCTTTTATATTCTTTTCACCCTTTCCTTAATTTGGATAAAATAAAAGACGGTGGCGACTCTTGCTTACCGCAACATTTGCAAACACAAACGGAAAACCAATATTAAAAGTCGGTTTTTCCACCATATCACAGGTACCAACAAATGTGCCACACTAATGGAGCTATCGCCTCAACCATGTCGGTATACCCCGCACAGTCCCCACAATTTATTTCTACTTACATAAAAAGGTGCCCTAGATCCGGGTGTAGGATCTTTAGTAACAACCCAAACAAACCCTTAAAAGTAAAGCATACAAAACACACAATGTAAAGCAAATTTTAAAATGATTCAACTCTAAGGGGACCCCACTTTATAAAATTTCCCCAGTAGAGTCATCAGTTCTGTGATACGGTGGTAGAACCGACTGTTATACTGGTTTAGTGTTTGTGTTTGCAAATTTTGCGGTAAGAAAGAGTCACCATCAAATTTTCTTTTATCCAACAAAGGAATTGGTGAAAAGAACAGAAAAAGACCTTTCGAGAGTTTTCTGAGTAAGGGGGGTAGATTATGGAAAGGGAGGTTGTTAGCACCCTTTCCATCCATAGTTATCTACGGTTTCTTAATTTCTTAGCTCATTTTGAAATACCTTGTGCTTTGTGTGTTTCTTGAAAAGTATTAGAAATGCCAAATAGCAAGGCAGGTTGCTTTGTGATAACTCTTCTATCAGTCCTCAAGAGTGTTGATAAACGTTTTGAAATTTTTTTTGAAACTGTTTTGTGTATGTGTAAAAGTTGTTTGAGCATAGCGTCTAGGAACTATCTACTTTTACTCGAAAGGGTTATTCTTTTCCTCTTTTCCTTTAGATAATGCTATCCTACTATTAGTGAGTAGGTAGCCCTAGTCGTTGGATGTTTGAGGGACATTCGAAGGGACGTTTATACAGTCACAAAGGCAACTGGGCAAGAAACTTTAGTAACTACCCTAGGGTTTTAAGATCATTTTTACCGAGGCAAAGTTGAGAGGGTCATCGAGGGACTTATTGATCTTTAATCCGGATGGTAGCCACTAAAATCTCTCACGTTTCGAGAGTTGCGACTGTTTTTCCGAAGGCAACCAAAGTGGGATACCCTAGAGGTGTACGTGTGAAATTATGTTGTATTCAGTTATTTATCTTTGCATTTAGGTTTGCTAGCGTTGGATTTTAATCTCTTTCCATACAATCCCATTAGTCATGCATCTAAACCGTTAATAGTTTGCAGAAATTAAAAATGCGGAAATGTAAATCCTAAACTATTACAAGGCTTCGGGGAGGGGGATTTAATTACAATACCAAAACTTGGAGGAAATAAAACAGTAAATGTCCTAGTTTAAATCTATTTCATCCAGTAGGCAGTTACAAAGCATGAAAAATAGTAAGGGTAAAATAAAATCGCGTGCGAATTAGATAGGATGTCTAAATCCTAAAGAAAATGAAATCATTTTGTTTGTTTTTGTTTAATAAAAGAGAATAAAATCTTAGTCTACTTAATTTTAATTTTAATAAAGTATTATGGTAATTAATTAGTTAATTAACAAAATTAATTTTAATAAAAAAAACTAAAACCTAATTTTTTTTTGTGATTTTTATCTGATTTATAATTAAATAAAAAGAAAGGAATTAAAAGAAATAAATAAAATGAATAAAACTAGAAAATAAAGATGGGCTTAGTAGCAAAAGTAAAGAGAGGGTGTGGTTTGGATTTTTGTAAAGCCCAACAAGGGAGAAGCCCAGACTGGCATTGGATTCAATGAGGAAGTTGTTTAAAGGTTCATGGTGAGGCACACGTCTGAGGCCTTCAGATCTGGATCAAATAGGGATCTATTGGTTATGATCATGTGGTGTATGGTGTACGTGTGGAATCTGCAAGACAATTGTTAGAAAACAAACGAAACGAACGACCTATGTATCGAACCCAAGTCTCTTCCCTTTGATTCGAACATCCCCCTAATTTGAACCCCTTGAGTCCGAATCTGGGTTATTTTGGCTTGAAATTGCATGTATCATGAGCTTTGAATGCATATTCAGATCATACCCTAAAGATGGCATGATCTTATTCCTTCATGTTATCTTACATGTGATATATTCATAACACAAACAACATTAGAAGCATAAATATGCAAGAAAGATGTATTTAAATGGCCTAGAAATACGACTTTGATTTTGTAAATCCTTACCAATCGGAGATGCTTCGATCTGTAACCCTGGGTGTGGAACTGCTCGTGTAAGGGCATTGGTGGCTTCCTGGGAGTCTTAGGAGAATGATTTGGGCGTTATTTTAGATTGAGAAGGCATGCGAAGCTGGTTTTGAATTTTGACAACTTATGAGAGTTTTGAGAGTTTTTCTAAGGCAGTGTTTTCGTGTGACTCTTTGAGGCAAATTTTGTGTTTATTAGGTGGTTTCTCTGTCCCTTTTGCTTCTGATTTAGTCTTATAATTATAGGGGTGTGGTGATGAACACATATGGCATGAATCAACCATTAATCATGGCTTTGAAAGGAAAATCGAAATATTTGAAAAGTTTCCATTCTAAGATATTTAATGCCACTTTGAACTTTGAGTGAACCTGGACACGTTTCATCAAATTAGGTGTTAGTTTCGACTTGCATCTCCATTTCACATCAATTGATTCTTTCTACAAGCTTCCAAGCTTTGTTCTTTTCGATGGCTCTGATTTTCAATTCAAATTTCTCAAGGCTTCATCATCATTGCTTCTTCGATTAAGTCACTGTCTGCATCGATTACTTGATTTGAAAACATCAGCCTAATCGAACAGTTCTTGTTCCTTTCGATCTCCTTTCCCTTAATTCGACCAATCGAAGTATCACCTTTTCATCTTGGCTTGTCGAAGCTTCATTCTGTTCTTCTTCGATCTCCTTTCCTTCAATTCGACCAATTGAAGTATCACCTCTTCATTGTGACTTGTCGAAGTTTCATTATATTCATCTCCTTCGAACAGAATTGTGCAGGTGGTTCTTTGATTCGACCAGTCGAAGCTTCGTTCTGGTCATCATTCTTCGAATACAGTTGTGCAGGTAGTTCTTCGATTCGACCAGTCGAAGCTTCGTTCTGGCCATCATTCTTAGAACACAGTTGTGACAGTTGTGACTGTGTTGAAGCTTCATTTTGTTCTTTCTTCTTTTCGAAGCGCCAATTCAATCAACATGACAATAGAAATATCTTCCCTTTAAACGCTTCGAATAGTTTATATTTCAATAGTTCGAAAATGAACCCTTCGATAACGGTTCAACATAGTGAAGCTTTTCACTAGCTCTTCATCAATCGAAGACTTCATAAAAGCATCCTCACAATTTCTTTCGAAATATTCTTTCTTCAATCATAGTGTCATTTATTCAAAACTCGTGTAACCGAAATTCCCAGCTAACACTTCTTCGTTGGGCATCTAATCAGAGTGTATATTGTTGTCGAAGCTGTTTCGACCCAAAATATCTTAGGCAATTTTTAGCTTTCAACTTACATCTCATAAAGTTCAGCACACTTCTATTCTTTCTTTCAGCTATGCCATTATGCTGAGGCGTATAAGGTGCCATGGAAATCATTTAAATCTTCTTCAAACCAAAATTCTTTGTGAGAAATGAAACCCTAGTTGGAAATCCATTGCTTAGGAGGAGAATTCGTCTGATCAATTCTTGGTCAACCTTGAGCAATTGAGGACCTTAATGAGCATGCCTTGAATAAAATGGGAGGGAAAATTTTGGGGTGCAACAGTGGAAAATCTTTCTAACCTCAACATTTGTGGTAAAATGCTAAAAGAAGTCATTTCTCCCACCATATTACAGAACTGGCGAATCAGCTGGGGATTGGAAAAAGAGGGGTTACCTTAGAGTTTTAGATCACTTTAATTGCTTTAAATTTTTTGCATTGGTTTCTTTATCTTTAAGGGTTTCTTGGGTTTAATTTCTTATAAAGATCCTACACCCGAATCGAGGGATGCCTTAGGTAAGTAGTAATAGATCCTGGATAGGTGGCCAAAAAGATATTCCTAGAATCTTCATACTTCTTCTTCTTCTTCTTTCAAAGTTCAGAAGCTTCTGAGATCTTTTTCCTCTTTCCTCTTGAAGGATCAACAAGAATTATAGGATCATCCAAATCCTCAAATCTGAAGTTAGACATATTATGCCCTTCTTCTGCCATCATTAGAACATAGGCATCAATGCCATCTGGACTATCTCCCCTGGTGAACAGAGGGAATTTCTTCACATGAAGTCTTTGTGCAGTGATGCAATCAGAAGGAACATATAGAGGTTTAGTGATGCTTTCCTCTATTAGCCTCATATTCTTCAGAGTTTATCCATTGAAGGATTCTCTAATGATGGGAGCCAGATCCTCTATAAACTTAGCTTCTTCAACTAGAGCTTTCACCAATCTACTTTCCACAAGGATGTCAGTAATGAGACGTCCAAAAGGAATGTAGTTTGGAGCCTTCTTCTTTGGATCATCAGTGGTTCTGGTCTTTACAATGACGTCCCTCAAATAGTAAAATAGAAGAGACGGAAGACACATCTTCTCATGAGTCTTCAGATAGTATAACATGTACTTATGATTAATGTTGAAATAGTCAGAAGAGGTGGAGGAGGTCTGGGGTTGATACAACTCATAATAATTTTGTGCCAATCTCTGAGACTATCAAGAAAATCCTTACTCTTATACTTATTATTTTCAGGAGAGTAGTTCTTGAAGATGGTTTTGTTGATAGTCTCCTTCACAAACTTAGATTTTCTACCCATCTTATAAATTTGTTTACCTTCCAGATTCTTCATGCCCAGAAGATCTATGATTTATTTCTCAGAAATGACAATCTTAAGACCCAGCACATGAGCAACTAGATGCATATTGTCACAATCAGCTTGAATCCAGAAATCCTTAACCAAAGATTCATAAATAGGACCATGATGTCGCATGAAGTAGTGTTCCAATCCTTGAGCATTCAAGTCTTCAATTAGGTTTCCACCATTTGCAGAAAGATTGTTGAAATCCACCATATATTCACGAAGAACATTCAATTCTTGTGGTTTCAAATTATAGTTAACTTGAATGGACTTCTGTGTGATGTGGTGTTTATCTATAACTGGTAGAGAAGATGAAGCAGTTACCATTGGTGTTGACGATGTTGGAGGAGCAGTTGAAGATGAAGACCCATAAGGGTTTAAGGCTTTTTCCATCTTATTTGAAAACTTAACAGGCTCTTGTTGTTGATCATTCATCATTGTTGAAGATTGTTAAAAAAGATGATGAACACGAAGAGCATTGATGAATAGTTGAGAGAGATAGGAGTTTAGGGTTTCTAAAGAATGTGTGTAAGTGAAGTGAGGTTGTGTATGTTAGTGTATATAGTGTTTTTAGAAGAGAGAGAAAAATTAAAAAGAATAGACAAAATTATAAGGAGTAACAAAAGAGTGTAATCATGATTAATCAATTCCAAGAAAAATTACTGCTCAATGCTTAGCCTAAGTAGAGCGTGATGATTAAGAATAAGAAAATGTTTCACACGTTAATCACTACATCTAATTAAGTGACACATTTTTCTATCCTCAAAGTATGGAAAAACCAAACGGTTTCCATCTGATCAGAGATGTTTTTGACCGAAACATCTTCTAACGACTGAGGTTCTGAAAAATAATAAAAAATTATTTGTTTAACTCAGAATCTCATTTCTTCAGACTACGACTAAATACATCTGATTTTGATGAAATCTTACTCTGGACAAAGGTCCATTTTCAGATGCTTCAAAATGAAAAGAAATTTATCTTCATCTAAGGGTTTTATAAAGATATCAACCCATTGATGGTCTGTATCTATGAATTTTAAAGATAAAATCCCTTTCTAAACATAATCTCTAATAAAATGATGTTTTATTTCTATGTGTTTAGCCCTAGAGTGTAAAATAGGATTTTTACTTAAACAAATAGAATTTGTGTTATCATAAAAGATATGAATGTTACTATCATAAATTTGATAGTCTTCCAGCTGATTCTTCATCCATAGCATCTGGGTACTGCACAGTGACATTGAGATGTACTCTGCTTTTGCTATTGAAAGAGCAATTGTTGATTGCCTCTTGCTTGACCATGAAATCATATTCTTTCCAAGAAACTGATAATTGCTATAAATTGATAACTGCATCACAAAAACCAGAAAGAGTGTACTCTAATGTTTTCTTATACATCAAGCCAAGGTTAATTATTCCTTTCAGATACCTCAGAGTTCTCTTAATAGTAGTTAAGTAAGATTCTATAGGACCAGATTAGAATCTAGCACATAAATGGACGCTAAATAAAATGCCAGGTATGGAAGCAGTTAGATATAGAAGATAGCCTATCATACCACGATACAACTTCTTACATACCTTTCCATTTACCTCATCTTTCTCTAGAATGCATGTTAGATGCATCAGAGTCTTCGCTGGTGTGTTGTCTCTTATGTTTAATTTCTTCAGAAGTTCTTTGGTATACTTACTTTGATGAATGTATGTAGCTTCCGATTGTTGATCAATTTGAATTCCTAGAAAGAACTTCAGTTCTCCCATCAAAGTCATCTCAAACTCAGCCTGCATCAACTTAGAAAATTCCTCACAAAGAGAGGGATTAGCATAACCAAAAATAATATCATCAAAATAAATTTGAACTATAAGAATATCATTTTCGAATGTTTTACAGAAGAGTGTAGTATCTACCTTGAAGGTGTGAAAAACACAAGAAATGGGGGGGGGGTTGAATTGGGTTTTAAACCAAAAACTTTTCCTTTTAAAACCCTATTTAAATTGTAACAAGTTACTTCACTTAGTGATAATAGTGATAAGATGTAAGAAGGAAAGAACATGTTATGTTTATACTAGTTCACTTGAAAACTATCAAGCTAGTCTAGTCCACCCGCCAAGGTGATTTCGCCTCTCTCAAACAAGGTCTTAATCCAATAATCAAAACAAGATTATTACACTTGCACACACCAATTGTATGTGACTAACTATCAATCTCTTAGACATAGTAGTCCTAGACTTCTCAAGAATACTGACCTAACTGGCCTCTCAAGGAACACTCTTTAAGACACACAAGTCTTAAACTTCTCAAGAATACTGACCTAACTAGTCTCTCAAGGAACATTCTTTAAGACACACAAGTCTTAAACTTCTCAATAATTCTGACCTAACTGGTCTCTCAAGGAACAATCAAACAATTATTTGAATAATTCGTTTACAATGAAAATGATTCTACACAAGATGATTAGTAAAAATATTTTAAGAATAATAGACTAAAAAGTATGAAAGCTATGAATAATGCTTGTGCATGGATAATCAGTGAATTAAAAACTTTCTCTCTTAGTCTTCAAGCCTTTATATATCCAAGAAAATAATATATCCGTTGAGGGGTACTCTTGGGATTTCCAGAAATATTGGCGGCCTGAGCAGTAACGTGAGGGACAAGATCGTGTGATGCATATATCCTTTCATGGTAATGGAATGAAATGTTGATTGTACCATGTACTATTTGTACCATGTTAACATTACTTTCTTTCCTTCTTCACTTCAGAGGCTTCTGTGAACATGAGTTTAGAAGCGAGAATATAACACAAGGTCATCAGAACTTCAAGTCTTAAGAGTCTTCAGAACTGTGTCTTCAGAGTCTTTAGAACTTGGTCGTGAGAACCTTTTCTAGAACCTTGGGTCTTCAAAACTTCAATTCTTCAGAGTCTTTAGAACTTTTGTCTCCAGGGTCTTTAACACTTGGTCTTTAGAACCCTTTTTCTTAGAACCATGGGTCTTTTAGAAACTTGAGTCTTTAGCATCTGGACTTAAGTAAAAATTTTGTCTTTAGATCTTTTGAGTGGTTTCTTTAAAATACATTGTCTTTATAATAATGAGTCTTCAGCATTTGGACTTCAGTAGAAATTATGTCTTCAGATCAACTGACTAGTTTTTATAGAACATGTTATATTTAGAAGCACGGGTCTTCATCATTTGGACTTAAGTAAAACTTCTGTCTTCAGATCTTCTGACTTGTTTCTTTAGAAAAACATCAGAGCCTACACTTGAGAAGATTCTGGAGTGTCTTACTATTGTTCATCAAAACTTGTGTAGCGCAGAAGCGGAACTTGTCTCTTCTAATGTCTTGGCCACACCATCCATCAAAAACAGAACCTATTTGTTAAATACTCAAAAATAACAAACATTATAGTATCAAAATTGTTCATACAAACATACTCATTTGTTATTATCAAAACTCAGATAATATTTCATAACCAAATATTGTTCTAACAAACCTTCCCTCTGTTGAATTTATTTTCTAAAAGAAAACTACTCAATCTGTCATACCAAGCTCTAGGAGCTTGCTTTATACCATAAAGAGATTTCTTAAGTTTAAAAACAAAATCTAATTTATCATATTTTTCAAATCCAGGAGATTGTTTAACGTACACTTCTTATGAAATATAACCATTCAGAAATGCACTCTTAACATCCATCTGATAAAGGATGATGTTATAATTAATAGAAAAATAAATTAATAAACTAATTGCTTCTAACCTAGAGATTGGTGCAAAGGTTTCTATATAGTCTATTCCTTCTTGCTGACTATAACTTTGTGCAACCAGATGTGCCTTGTTTCTAACAACTTCACACTTCTCATCGAGCTTGTTTTTTAACACCCATCTTGTTCTAATGACGTGGACACCTTTATTTTTCTATAGAAGACCCCATACATCATTCTTTCAGAATTGGTTCAGATCTTCTTCCATTTCCAGAATCCAATCTTTGTCTAGAAGAGCTTCATCAATAGGTGTTTGCTCAACCAGAGACACTAAACCCATAAGTGTTTCTTCAGAAGGTTTGAGGGATGATATGGTTCTAACAGGAGCATCTTTGTTTCCCACAATCAAATCTTCAGGATGAGAGGATGAGGTTCTACTTTTCCTTTGTTGTGCGGGATCAGAAGGAGCAACAAAAATATTATAAGTAAGAGCTTCTGATTTCTTAACTTCTTATACCTTTTCCTTAGGTTCTGAAAACGTTATCTCCACATCTGCAAACTTTTCAACTAGCTTTGACTTTTCAAAGTCAAGCTTATCCTCGAATCTGACATGAATTGAATCATCCACAATTCATGATTCTGTGTTATAGACTATATAGCCTTTTAAGCATTCAGAATATCCTAACAACAGACACTTATGTTCTTTGGAATCAAACTTTCCAAGATTCTCTTTAGTGTTCAACATAAAACATACACATCTGAAAGGATAGAAATAAGAAATGTTGGGCTTTATATTCTTCCACAATTCATAAGGAGTCTTACCCAAAATAGGTCTTATAGAGATTCTATTTTGAATGTAACAAGCTGTATTTACTACTTCTGCCCATAAGTGCTTAGCCATTTTAGTTTCTTACATCATGGTGCGAGCCATTTCCTGTAACGTCCTATTCTTCCTCTCTAAAACCCCATTTTTTGTGGAGTTCTAGGGAAGGAGAAATCATTTGATATACCATAAGAATCAAAAAGTTTTTCAAAATATTTGTTTTCAAATTCTCCACCATGATCACTTTTGACTTTGACTATTTTGCAACTCTTTTCATTTTTCACTTGAGAGAAGAAAGAAGCAAACACAGACTGTGACTCATCCTTGTGTCTTAAGAATTTTACTCATGTCCATCTGCTGTAATCATCAATGATGACTAGCCCTTATTTCTTTCCATTGACATAAGCAATTTTCACTGGTCCAAACAAATCAGTGTGAAGAAGTTCTAATGGCCTAGATGTTGAAACAACCTTTTTAGCTTTAAAATATGTTTTTGAAAACTTGCCTTTCTGACATGCTTCACAAAGTGCATTTGAAGAATACTCCGGGTTAGGCAAGCCTCTGACTAATCCAAGCTTATTTAGTTGAGACATCTTTATCAAGCTAACATGGCCCAGACGCCTGTGCCAAACCCACTACTCTTCATTGACAGGAAAAAGACATTTTACATTCTGGTTTTTCAAATCTGATAACCTAACTTTGTAAATGTTGTTCTTCCTCTTGCCATTAAACAAAACTGAGCCATTCTTCTGACTTACAGCTTTGCAGGATGTTTAATTAAAGATGATGTCATAACCATTGCCACTAATTTAACTGATTGACAATAAGTTATGCATCAGACCCTCTACTAAAAGAACATTTTTAATATAAGAGAGTTTACTATTGCCAACAATTCCAGAGCCAATGATATTTCCCTTTTGATTTCTTCTGAAACCAACAACGCCTCCAGACTTAAGTTCCAAATCTTGGAACATATGCCTTTCACTTGTCATGTGTCGAGAGCATCTATTGTCCAAATACCATGAATGATGTCTCAGTCGCGCTATCAAGGATATCTAAAACATATATTATCTCATCCTTAGGTACCCATTTTTTGGGTCCTTTCTTGTTATCAGTTTCTGAGGTTCTGACACCTTTGGATTCTTGTGCAACAGGATAATCAAGTGGAATTTGTGCATGATATTTAGGCTTAGAAGTTTCCTTTTGTGTCTGTGGTTGTGTTTAATGGAATCAGAACCTTCTTGTTCATAACATTTGATTTTAGTGCCAACAAGCACGAAATATTCACAAAGAGGATTTGGTTTGACGATCAGAGTCTCATAAATCATTTTTTATGGCCCTGAGTATTCCAAGCCTCTACTTCCATTTATGCTAACACCATAGATCATTGAAGCCATCTTGCTTCTATCTATGCCTTTAGCTAAGAAGTTTTGAAAAGCTCTACCATATATGATTACTTCATTAGTAACAGATGTGCTAGAAATAATCTCTTATTCCAACCTTGAGACTTTACTTTTAAGAGTAAGATTTGATTTTTCTAAAATAAATAATTTTTCATTTAAATCAGAGAAGTTATGCTCATTCTTAGTAGAGTTCTCAGAAGTAACTTCAAAAGTATTTTTCAGAGTTTTGTGTTTACTTAGAAGAAGTTTACATTTTCTCATCATTTCAGATAAATAAGATTCAAGTTCAAAACGAGAGAGAGAAGAAATTACCTCTACTTTGTCGTCAGAGTCTAACTCATCATCAGCTGTCAGCTCACACTCTGAGATAACTTCATCTGTGCTTGTATTAGCCATGAGTGCCATATTAGCATGTTCTTCATCATAATCTTCCTCTTCTGATTCTCAATCACCCCATGTTGACATGAGACCCTTCTTTGATTTGAATATCTTCTTAGGATTCTTGTCTTTTCTGAGCTTTGAGTATTCATTCTTGTAATGTCCATTCTCATTACACTCATAACACGTAACTTCTTTTCCATAAGCTTTCTTCTGACCAGATACAAATTCAAATCTACCAATTGTTTTTCTTGATCCTTTGAACTTGCTCTGTCTATGATTCCAGATCTGGCTTATCCTCATGGATATTAGAGAGAGTTCATCTTCATCTGGATCTTCTTTAGATCCTTCTAATTCTTATTTATCTTTAAAAGCCTTTGTCTTTCCAGATTTAGACTTTAGAGCCACATATTTAACTCTTTTCTGAGGTTCATCTTCTTCAAGCTTGATCTCATGACTTCTTAAAGAACTAATTAGCTCCTCAAGACGAGTATTGCTCATATCCTTGGGTAACTTCAAGGCAATTACCATTGGTCTCCATTTCTTAGGCATACTTCTAATAATTTTCTTGACATGATCTGCTGTAGAATATCTTATGTTTATAACCTTGAGTCTTGCAACAAGTGTCTAGAATCTTGAAAACATAGTTTCCACAGATTCATCATCTTCCATTTTGAAGCCTTCATATTTCTGGATTAGGGCCAGAGCCTTTGTCTCCTTAACTTGAGTGTTGCCTTCATGAGTCATCTGAAGAGAATCAAAAATAGATTTTGCAGTCTCTCTGTCTGTGATCTTATCATACTCATTGTAAGAAATATCACTCAGCAGAATTGTTCTCTCTTTGTAGTGGTTTTTGTGAATCTTTTTCAGAGCATCTGTCACTGCACTTCTTGTAATCTTTATACATTTATCATCTACTAGGTGAGTGTAGACATCAACTACCAAATCCCATAGATCCAAGTCATATTCCAGAAAATAACTTTCAATTTTGTCTTTCCAATAGTCAAACTTTTCTCCATCAAACATAGGATGTTTAGCACTGTTAAGTGTTTATAAAAATTCAAACTTTTTATCACTCAGAACTGGAGCTCTGATGCGAACTGAAGGTGTGAAAAACACAAGAAATGGGGGTTTGAATTGGGTTTTAAATAAAAAAAATTTCTTTAAAAAAATCCCTTTAGAGAAAAATATTTTTCTTCACTTATTGATAATAAAGATAATATGAAAGAAGGAGAGAACAAGTTATGTTTATACTAGTTCACTAGAAAACTATCAAACTAGTCTAGTTCGCCGGCCAAGGTGATTTCACCTTTTTTAACAAGGTCTTAATCCAATAATCAAACAGATTATTATAATGCACAAGATAATTGTAAGTGACTCACGTTACAACATCTAAGAAACACTAATATTAGACTTCTCAAGGATTCTGACCAACTTGTCCTTTAAGGCACAATCAAACAACAATTTGAACAAGGTTTGTTTACAAAAGATAAGCTTCTAAACAAGCGGATTAGTAAACAATATTTCAATAATATAGACTTAAGAAATAAGAATGTTATGAACAATCTTGTAAGAACGTGAGTTAGCATCCATTCCTTTAGTCTTCAAGTCTTTATATAGCCAATAAAATAATATATCCGTTAGAGGGTATTTCTGGAACTTCCAGAAAGTTGGCAACTTGAATCATAGTGGAGGACATGATTGTACAACGCGTCCATCATTCATGGTAGTGGAATTAAAATTCTTTGTTTGTACCATGTACTTTGTGTAACTTTATCTTATTATCTTCTGGACTTCAGAGGCTTCAGATGAGCATGAGTTAGAAGTAAGAAAATAGAACTTGGGTCATCAGAACTTAAAGTCTTCAGAATCTTCATAACTTTTTTTCTTCGGAATCTTTATCACTTGGTATTTAGAACCCTTTGTCGAACCATAGGTCATCAGAACTTCAAGTCTTCAGAGTCTTCAGAACTTCGTCTTCAGAATCTTCAGCACTTGGTCTTGAGAACCCCTTGTCTTCAGAAACATAAGTCTTCAGCATCTGGACTTCAGTCAGAACATCTGTCTTCAGATCTTTAGAACTTGGTTTCTTGGACTATATATCAAAGCCTACACTTCAGATCCTCCTGAAGTGGTTTGCTACCTTTCATCAGGACTTGTGCAGCGCAGAAGAGGAACTTAATCTCTTCTAATGTCTCAGCAATATCGTTTATCATAAACAAAACATGTTTGTTAGATACTAAAAATAACAAGCATCAGGGTACCAAAATTGTTCATACAAACTTACTCTTTGTTATCATCAAAACTCAGATAAAATTGTAGAACTAAAACTTGTTCTAACAAGGTGATGAGTATTATTATCAATAATAATAAGGAAGCTTTTGTGCCAGGCCAGAGTATCCATAATCATATTTTGTTGGCTTATGAGTTAATAATGCAAGAACAAGAAGTGTTTCTACATTTGGCCTTGAGATTTTGATGATAACTTTACATGTTATCTTAAAGAACAATTTTATACACTAATGGTTTCATTCCAGTGTGTAGCTACTTCTATAATGTTCTGACTCTGGTACAAAGTGTGTGATGTCATCAGGTTCTAAACATACACTACTGGAAGAAAACATGTGGTTACGTGTTACAGTTGAAGTCAAGGTTCTGAATCTATCTTCTGCAACGTGTCTAAGGAACGTTAGTACAAGAAGTTCTGATTGTAACTTTGTGGTTAAGCTTTGGAGGCCTTATAAATCTTTACTTCTAGTTGTTACAAGTTATGAAGATTATGAAGACAAGGTTCTACTTAAAAAGTTATGATGATATAAAGAAAAGCAAGTTCTTACAACCAAGTGCTGAACACTCTGAAGACAAGGTTTTGTGTGATAAATTCTGAAGACTCCAAGACTTAAGTTATAATACTTAAAGAAAGATTCTTCTACAACAAGCTTCAACGTTCAACATTAAAATATTGGAAGCCTCTGAAGATAAGAAGAAAAGTTCAAAATGGTTAATGTGTGATAGTGTACAAAAGGCGCATAAAGTGTTTGTGACCTCTACTCTTCTAGAGTGGCGCAAGGACAACCATTTTGTACTTGACTATGGCTACTCTCATTATAACAATTGAGAACCAACAACTATATTTCCAATTTACCTTTCTACCCTTTCCACAGATCTCTTTTACAAGCTATAAAAGGAAGACTTGGAAGCTGAAGAAAAGTAAGAATCAACACTACAGCGGCAAATCTATCAGATTAAATCAAGCTCAACAAAACTACACAAAAGTTTTATGCAAACTCTATAGAGAAATTATCTATGTATAGTTTTGTAAATAAACAAGGAGTTGTTTCTCGTATCTTGCAGCAGAACACTTAGGTGTTTTTCATTATACTGAAAAGTTTGTGTAATCTTCTTTCAAGAAGCAAATCTACAATACACTGAAAGTACTCAACTGTTGTTGAATGATACCTTGATAGAATGAGTGAGGTATGATCTCAAGAAGACTTCTATCGCGGCTTGAGTGGATTTACAATAAGGATAGACAGACTTATTAGGGGTGCCAATAAGGTTGATCAGACTTATTATGGGTTCTTCTGTAATCAGTTTGGTTATAGTGGATTAAGTCCTTGTTGAAGGCGAAATTATCTTTGAGGGGGTGGACTGGAGTAGCTTAGTTAACAACGAACCAGAATAAAAATAACTATGTCATTTATTTTTATGTTCTAAGCTTACTTAGGTTTTGTCACCAGCAAAAAGAATTATTTTCGTGAAACCCAATTCAACCCCCCCCCCCCCCCTTTCTTATGTTTCTCACACCTTCATTTGGCATCAGAGCTATAGTTATAGTATTGATAGTTATCAAACACTTAACCATGTCAGATAAAGATCTAGACAAGTTTTTGATTGAAGAAACACAATGGTTGAACCCACACCAGTTGTTGTTGCCACAGATTCAAACGATAAAAGTTATAACGTTAAACCTCCCATATTTGATGGAGAAAAGTTTTAATATCAGAAAGATAGGCTATAAAGTTTTTTCTAGGTCATGATGTTAATCTTTGGGATATGGTAGTCGATGGTTGCGTACCTCCCACATACAATACTGGAAAAGAGATACCTAGGAGAGCTATGACTGATCAGCAAAAGAAAGATTGTAAGAATAATCATAAAGAAAGAACCATATTTATGAATGCAATTTCTTAAACTAAGTATGTGAAGATCATAAATAGAGATTATGATGAGTCTCTTTTTTTTCTCTCTCAAGATTTCAAACCTTAGTTGCAGGACTGAAAGTTCTAAACAAAGGCTATTCAATGGCAGATCATGTTAAGAAGATTATCAAAATCTTGCCATCTGTCATACCACAAAATTTTCCTACCCTTTTACTTTTATCTTCCTTGTGCATCTTATTTTCTCATATGAGTTACCCTCCCTTAGGTCATCTAAAAATTCATGCATCATTAATCAATAACTTGACATTGGAACAAGGATATTGAGGAATTTGGGCTTCCCTATAACTTTGAGGCTTCTCTTCTCTATTCAATGTTGATTCAATTTGGTTGTTCATCAGTCATGGTTTTGTGGAACTAGGATTTTGTGTTCCTGTTTTTCTTGAGCTTCTTCTTTATCGAAGTTCATCAAGCTTTTTCATCAACATGCACTCAAAGCCAAATAATTATGGTTTCTCCTATGTCGTGTTGGAGCATTGGTTTTGGTTATTCAATAATGGTTCATTGTGCTAGAGTTTCTCCTCGAAGCCATGTGGATCATTATACTACCTCTATTACAAGGTGATGGAAGTTTGTTTTAAGTTCTCATCAATACGACATTTCTCTTATTGAGTGAGCATTAGATTAATAACTCTTTTATTTCACTTGTCGAATTAAATTTGGTTGCTTCTAGAATTTGTGATTAAACTGGAGGCTAGGTTTCATTACACAACAATGGCGTGTATTGGTTTCATGCTCTTATGGAATATTAATGCTAGAATGCACATGCACTATGGTGCATATTTTACCCAGGAATTAGTTCAAGCCAGATTGGAAAATTCAATGTCATTCAAGATATTCATGCATTTTAAGGTGTGTGGCCTAGTGAAAATTTCAAAAGGGCATAAATCATGATTCCAGATTTCTTGACATACATGTTAGGGATTCAAAGTTTCAATGATCATTTAAAGTCCAACAACTTCAATACATAATCTAAAACCAAGCATTATGAATCATTTCAAACATTATGAAAGTCAAGAGTGGAAGATTGAATTTCCAACTAATTCAAGACTCAAAATTTCAAAGTGCAGGACCATTGAATTCAAGTGGGCGAGAGTTTAAATTCATAAGGATGAATTCACTTTGAACCACAAAAATATTTTGAATAATTAGGAATGTGTAATTTGAAGTCAAGAGTTTATAAAGTTACATTATAATTACAACTTCTAATCATTGTAATTTAACAACATAAAAGGCCATTTACATCAAGTCTACTCATGGTTCCAAACTTATGTTATTCCTAATCTTCAAATCTAATCTTCATTTTATGACCTAGAGCCTTACAACAATTTGGCACTTCAGAACGAGTTCAAAGTTGCCGGGAAGATGGTATGATGGACATTGAGAGTTCGACCATTGTCTCCTTGCTTCATTTAGAAACCGATATTATGGAATATGTATACAGATGAATTGATCTTTGTAGAACCTATTTTGAGTTAGCTAAGATGGCAGCCAGGCTTCCCAAATGCTCAAGGTTGCTCAAGAATTGATCAGACAAATTCTCCTCATAAGCAATGGATCCACAACTAGGGTTTTACTTTTCACAAGGAAGTTTTGGTTTCAAAGGTATTAAATGGAATTCATGGTCTCTTATATGTCTCCAAGAATGCCCATACCAAGTTTCAAGCGTTGCATCACAAGTTTGCTCAATCAATGGTTCAGATAACTAAAAATCATTTGTATTGGGTAAAAAGTCAAATATGGTCAACAAACAGTCAAACTTTAAGATTTTTGGTCAACATTAACATTTTGAAGTCATATTCATCATTTGATCAAGGGTTGATCATGATTCCTCAATAAAAGCCCTCAAATCATCAAAAGTCAAAAGTTGCCAAATTAGGGTTTCTTTAAGAGAAGTCAACTAAACTTTGACCAAGCATAACTTTCACATGCTTCATCAGTTTTTCCCAACCAAGGCTCATTTTGAAGAAAATTATATTCTCTACCACTTTATCTCTCTAAGCTCAAATCCAAAAATGCTTCATTTGAGAGATATGGCCCAATACATTACATATCATTTCAAAAGTCAACAAAAAGACACTTTTTGTCAAGGCACCTTACACCAAGATAAAATCTTCAAATGAAAAAATGATAAACATAGAGATTATATAGGATATCTTGGGATTTCCAAAAAGTCTAATATCACCTTCAAAAGATGAAAATTGAGAGAGTTATCACCAGTATAAATTGGGATATTTTGAGTAAATACATGAAGTTCAAATTGAGCAAGCTTGATATTTTGGACGATTGGGCCATTGTTTCAGAGTCCAAACATGTTATATACTCCTTATACACCTCAGAACTCATTCATACACTCCTTAGTTTTTTTTGTTTTTTTTTAATTTTTTATTAATTTAAAGTCAAAATAGAATAAGATGAAATCATATCTTCTTACAAGAGTCCAAGCCCATCCTATCTTTGACCTAATCAAGCATTATATATTCTTATTCATTCATATAAACAACACACGAAACCCTGGCCTCAAAACTTGTCAAAAATCTTCACACTTTTCAAGAACCCTAAAACTTGAAACCCTTATCACAAGCCCTTTCACTACAAAACAACCACTCCATTCATTCCCAACGATCATACAAAGTAAGATTGGATCATATTTGATGGTCCAAAATGCATGAAACACCATCGCATGGCATCTCCGATTTTATACTTTTGCACAATTCATATTTTAATTTTTGTTTCGTTTTAAGTCATACTAATGTCACTAACATACTTCTAAGATGTATTTGGATAGGTTTGGATCATCATAATGATCACATGCAGGCCAAATCATAAAACACCATGTTTGCACCGATCCGGGTTATTTTCACCATAGCTCTTAAACCAGGTTATTTTAGCTCCAAATAATACTTCCATTGGATTCGCAGTTCTCGATTTAGGGGGGTAGGGTGCCTTTTGTTTTCTAACGCCTTTGTTCTTTGCAGGTTGATAAAAGAGGCAACTGGAGAAGACGACCGGAGCTAGGGCTCTGGCGCCTCTCCGGTTCAGGCATTGTTTGTATATTATATATGTTTTATTTTATTTAAGTTAATGGATGTATCACCGCCCCAGTGGTTGAAGCGCGCACGTTAAGGCAATAGTAACAAAGGGCATGGGTTCGATCCAGCCTTTTGCCATTACTTTCCATATATTTTCATGTTTTACAAGATTGAGTACAAAACGCGCTGGAGCTGTTTTCTATCACCAAGGCGCACTTGGCCCAGTGGTGAAGGTGTTGGCTGAGGGTACCAAGCGCGTGGGTTCAACACCCACCCCTACCATTTGGTTTATTTTTTTTACAAATTCTCTTCTTCTTACTCTTTCCTTTCCCTATATTTTACAAAAAAAACTTTTTTCAAAACCCTAACATTTAATTAACCCGAATTAATTTTTAGGTTTTCATTTAATTAATTAACTTAGTTTTTTAGATTTTTCACTAAACTTTCATTTAATCAAAATAAATTTAGGGTTTGTTTAAATTAAATAATTATTTTTCTTAATTAAAATTAATTAGGTTTTTTTAGATTAATCATCAAACTTTTTCAATCAAACAATCACAAGACGTTTTCCTTTTCCTTTTCCTTTTACTTTCGTGTATTTTATTCTTTCGCATTTTTTCCGGTTATGTAACTGCTTACGGTTTGTAATAGTTTAATTAGGGTTTTACTTTCCCCCCCCTCGTTTTACTATTTTTACCCCATTCCCGAAGCCTTGTAATAGCGTAGGATTTTACTTTTCCACACTTATATTTTTATGCCTTGTATATAACTGTTAGATGTATGCTAATAGGTTTTGTATGGAAAGATTAAAAACAATCGTAGAAAACCCTAATCAAAGACTAAAATAACTGAATTAAAGCACTCTTCATACGTGCACCTCTAGGGTGACCTCACTTGTTGCTGTCAGAAACACAGTCATGTCCCTCGAACGTAGGGTCACTTTAGCATTGTCCCTCGATTAAAAATACCGTAGTCCCTTGATGACCCTTCGAATGTTGCCTTCGGTAAACGATCTAGTCCCTTATGGTAAAACTGCTAAAGTGCCCCTACGAGTTACCTTTATGACTATACGATGACCCACGTCTGTCCCTGCACATCCAACGCTAGGACTTCCTACTAACTAATGGTAGGATAACACTATCTAAAGGAGGAAGAAAATAATACGAAACACCTTGAGTAGGTAGATAGTTCTTAATCGCTTGCTCACATTTTTCAAAATAAAAACATTTCTCACTATCACATTTTCAAAAGATTTTCAAATGAACAATTTGTACGCATTCTTAACCAATATAAGAATCATTACAAAGTTGCCTCACAATTGACATTTTTCAAAATAATTTCAAACACACATTCACAAATCAAAATTTCAAAACAAAGTGAGCTAGCGATTAAGAGCCCGTAGATGACTATGGATGAAGACGGTGCTAACACCTTCCCTTTTCATAACCTACCCCCCGAACTCAAGAAAATATCGAAGGTATTTCCTGTTCTTTTCACTTTTTCCTTATTGGATAAAAGAAAAGTCGATTGCGACTTTTGCTATCCGTAACATTTGCAATAAAATACAAAACCAAGTCAGTTCTCCCACCGTATTACAGAACTGGAGACTCTACTGGGGGGCACTAAAAGTGAAGTTACCTTTAGATTTAGATCATTTTCAAATACTTTCCTTATTTTTCTTGTATGCTTTACATTTGAGGGTTTCTCAGTGTTATTTTCTTGAAAAACTCCTACACCCGAATCTGGGGACATTTTAGGTAAGTAGCAATAGATCAAGGAAACTATACGGTGTATACCAATATGGTTGAAGTGATGGCTACGTTAGTGTGACACATTGGTTTTTAGTGATGTCCCTCGAGTTAGTCGGGGAGAATACTAGGCTTCCGCGTGGTGTCATAAGCACTTGAAACAACCGGCTGAAAATCATCAAACAATGAAGTCGCCATCAAACATCTTTTATCTCATATGAAGGGAAAGGTAAACATCAATAAAAACTTAGAACGGAGAAGTCACGGTCTTGCAACCGAGAGATCGGGTAAGGGAGTCTGTTATGCGAGGGGAAGGTATTAACATCCCACACGCCTGTAGTACTCTATGGTATCCACTCTTGTGGTCTATCTAAGGGTGTGTTTAATTTATGCTTACCGTTTACTACTGAGGAAGAATGCATGCAAAAGGAAGGAGAAAAGAATGTAGTTAAAATAAAGTTGTACTCGCTTGGGCCCTACCGCAATGCTTCGTATCCTTTTTGAGGAATCAGAGCTACCGTAATTCAGCTAACATGTTTTGTTTGTTTATGTTTTTTATGGACGATGTTAATTCCGCCTTCTACCGCAGCTTGACCTTTGGAGACTCATGCATTGGCACAGAAGTAAATTAACCATGTCCTTACTTGAAAAGAGTTTTAGAGTTACGTCCTCAAGGAAAGATGACACATTTGATTTGTTTGTGTTTCGTTGCAGATAATGACTAGTTGACCTCAAGAGAGAGATATTAGCCACTTTTCCACTTGTCCATGAAAGGAATCTTTGAGACTTGAACCATACCTAGTTCTAAGATGGAAGAACAACAAGATCGAGAAGAGATCGGCTTATCATCTCCCATACTCAACAAAGGTATGATTCTCATAAGTAATTTTAAAGTGTTTTGAAGTTTGAAAGGAAAAAGAAGTTTTTGTTTTAATGCAAATGCAAAAAGGGGAAAGAAAAGTCAAAGGGAGACTAGCCTATTTCTAAACCTAATGTTATTATGCATCATGGACCTAAACTTGGAATTTCGACCGAATTCTACCTAATGTTTGCATAATTGGATTTAAAATCCTAATGTCTAATTTTAGTTCAATTAAATCGAAGATTAAATTTGAACCAAAATCTCCTAAGGAATCATGAAAGAATATACAAACAAGTAACGTTAGGCAACACGTATTAAAGTATTACATACAACCCATGCCAAAAATCGCAAACGGAAGATATGACATAAAATGAGTAAAACTAGTGATTAAAATTGACTAAAAAGTTAGCAAAAGGGAAGATAAATCCCTAATTAATTTCTAAAACATCTTATAATTATTTTTACCATTTTTATTATGTATTGTTGTTATTAAAAAATTCATGAAAGAAAGAATTAAAACTAATTATAAAATGAAAATAAGAGAATCAGGGGGTGCTAAGCTATTTCCATGGGGTTATGCGGTCTGGGCGCTAGGGCCCATACAGACTGAGTCAAATACTTTTTTTTATTAAACTTCAATAGTGTCAAAAGGTACGATCGGGCCAAGGAGAGTATGAAATAGGCGAGGCCGATACAGATTCATCACCATAACATTATGCACTCGACATTATTCTATTTTTATCAATATTATTTTTTGAGTATTATTAAAGAAAAGAAACAAAAATGACGTAAAATTGAAACAGGAATGAGAAACGATGCATTTGGTTATCTTGTGAACTCTCAGATTCATAACTTACTCAACCTTCTTTCTATCGTTCATGTGCGATTTCTGGCAAGTAGTCTCCGCCACTGTCGCCACCATGATCCAAAACAACCTTGTTTCAACAAAATTTCAACACCACCCTAGCCTAATCCAATGCCCTGAACCTAAATATAATGCTAATTTCTTGAGAAAATCCATCTACATGACCAGATCTAAGGGTAATCACCAAGAAAACCTAATTTCGAAAGCTTCAGCTAAACGACATTTGGACACAAAGTTAAGCAATTGATGAAGGATTATGCATCAATCTATCAAAATTGTTGAGGTAGTAACAAGAAAATGCAAAGAAGAAGAGCATAATCGACTTACTGACCGAAGCGGCTCCAATGACTCTTCGGAGAAGGCATAGATGGAGAGAAATTCAGTGAATCTTGCATATTAAGGTAATATCACTCCTTAATTACTAAGTGATTTCTTCTGCATTCAGCTTCATATTTTTCTTCGATCAAATTCTTTGTGTCTTCTGTTGGGCTCTCACTGATGATGTTGCATTGTTAAAGATGACGACAATTGGTTGATGGTGAATGAAGATGAAGATGATTATAATTGCAGATGAAGCGGTTGATGTAGCTTGATGTGTCGCAGAGGTGATAATTCTTGAAGATGAAACGGGGAAGGTTGTGTAGTTCTCGGTGAAGACGAGGGTTTAGAAATGGTTATGGAGAGAGAATTGAAGAAGACAGAGAGAGAAGGTGGAGAGAGATAAGAGAGTTCTTTGGTGATTTGCGTAGAAGTGAATGATGTCGCTGAGAATTGGGAGGGAACTGATTTATAGACCCTAGGTTTGGATATTATTCTGTTATTTTTCTATTTTCGGTTATGAAAAGTTGTTAGTGATGGTGGTTAAATTATGCTATGGAGGTGGATAGTTATAGGATAGTAGAGAGGAGGTTAGTTAGATGGTTATTGTTTTTTTGTTAATTCTACTAGAAGGTTAGGAAGTCAGTTAGAGACTGGTTATAGGTTGGTTAGTGAAACAGTTGTTTGTTAGTTCTATTATGCAGGGTAGTTGAAATCTGTTAGAGGTTATTTCTGTTAGTTTTCTGTTTGGACAGTTAGAATAATGAAGAATTGATTAGAAACAACTAGAAAGTTAGTTACAAAAATTTTGCTAGTTAGTTAAGAGTTATTAGGAAGTTAGCCACAGATTGTTAGCTGGAAACTGCTAGAGAGGAGGTTAGGGGATTTTAGGAATGTAAGGTAGTTTAGGAATTGACAGTATAATGGAATTTTTCTTTGTTTGAATTTTCATATGTTTTTGAATTTGTATGGGCTTCTGGACATGTTGATATTTGGAATTTCTCCATTTCTATTCCTGCTTTTGAGTTTATGCGCATGCCGTTTTTGAGTCGTGGACTTGTATTCTAACATTCCCATTGCAGATTATGAGACAATAGCTAAAGTTTTTTTTTTGGTTTTATACTCGAATGATTGGAGTTTATTGAATGGTTAGAACCCTTGTTATGTGATGACCATTGATTCACTGTAACTTGTTCCACAAGTAAACCCAATCAGAACATTAATCCATTATTGTCTCTTTTCGTCCAAGATGTTGACAATATTAGACGAAGTCTTGGTTCTTGAAGCCAATAATATCCCAATGAATAAATGAAGTTCAACCTTTTTTATTATCAACTACAAAAATAGAATCGATCCCTAATGACAAAACCCTAATCCATGAGAACTCCATGTCCAAATTTAGATGCCTCTCTCGCATAAAGCTAATGATCACATGACTTGAGATCAAAGTACCAAGCGCCTTCTTGTATGATCAAGAATAATCATTAGAACCCTGACTAGCCATGGATAATATCCCCTTCTGATAACCATAACATCACAAATGAACCCCAATTCATATGGGTATACCATGTATTTAGGAAATAGCTCTTAATGCCCAAGGTTGTAGCCCTTTTGGATGATACTTGTAGATATCTTGTGTCGTAAACGATGTAAACCCACTCTTGTTTGAAGGATTCCAAAGAATGTTTAAGAAGAAGGGCTTCAGATTACATGTATCCAAGCCTTGAGACTTCATCACATGACCTTGGGTATAGGATTAGAAACCCTAATCATGGCCATTGCCTCTTCAATTGAGTTGGCCCTACAAAAGGTGAGAAAACCCTAATCCACGAATGAACCCATAGTGCACTAGTGAAACCCTAGTTCTTGAAGATTCTCGATCCCCAACCAATTTATGTTGTTAACGAATGTATGCAATGTTAAATGACCTAATGAAAGGTATGTATATGATGATGCGTAATCCAGATGATCTATATAAAGGGATAGGAGAAATTTGGGGTATTACAGCTTCTCCTATTTAATCGTCTTAAACCTGAAAGTATGATTGGCGCGTGCCTTTCGGACGTTCGAGGTAGAAGTAGATTAAATATGAATACCAAAATTTTGTTCTGAAAGAAAGTGTGAGTGTTTATTATATATATATATATATATATATATATATATATATATATATATATATATATATATATATATATATATATATATATATATATATATATATATATATATATATATATATATATATATATATATATATATATAAAAGAATTTTTCTTTATAGTGAAGAGACGGAGATTGGACTCGTAATGCGGCGTGATGTCGATACAAGATAAATACTGGTACGAAAGGACGACGAATAAGGTCTACGGGCGACCTACGATCCTAAGATGAAACATGAAAGTGATTTGTCGGAGAACCTAGCCTATTTGCGATCTCAGTTTCTAAGACAAGATTTATTGGCCTAGCCAATGGGAGATCTCAAGTTCTAAGATGATCTATAGGAAGAACCTAGCCAACGGGCGATCTCAGGTTCTAAGATGATCTATGGGAAGAACCTAGCCAACGGGAGATCTTAGGTTCTAAGATGATCTATGGGAAGAACCTAGCCAACGGGCGATCTCAGGTTCTAAGATGATCTATGGGAAGAACCTAGCCAATGGGCGATCTTTATTTCTAAGATGATCTGAGGAAGAACCTAGCCAGCAAGTGATCTCAGGTTCTAAGATGATCTATAAGAAGAACCTAGCCAACGGGTGATCTCAGGTTCGATGATGATCTATTGGAAGAACCTAGCCTACGGGCGATCTCAGATTCTAAGATGATCTGAGGAAGAACGTAACTTATGGGAGATCTCAAGTTCTAAGATGATCTGAGGAAGAACCTAGCCTAAGGGCGATCTCAGGTTCTAAGATGATCTAAGGAAGAACCTAGCCAACGGGCAATCTCAGGTTCGACGATGATCTATTGGAAGAACCTAGCCTACGGGAGATCTCAGGTTATAAGATGATCTAAGGAAGAACCTAGCCAACAGGCGATCTCAGGTTCTAAGATGATCTATGGGAAGAACCTAGCCAACAAACGATCCCAGATTCAAATATGATCTATGGGAAGAACCTAGCCAATGGGCGATATCAGGTTCTAAGATTATCTGAGGAATAACCTAGCCAACAGGCGATCTTAGGTTCTAAGATAGTCTATAGGAAGAACCTAGCCAACATGTAATCTCAGGTTCGACGATGATCTATTGGAAGAACCTAGCCTACGGGAAATCTCAGGTTCTAATATGGTTTGAGGAAGAACCTAGCGAACGGGCGATCTCTGGTTCTAAGATGATCTATATGAAGAACCTAGCCTACGAGCAATCTCAGGTTCTAAAGCGAGACCTACGGACGATCTGCCAAAATTACTAGGCCTACGGGTGGCCTACAAGGAAATCAAATCTACGGTCGATCTAAGATCCTAAGGTAAGACCTATGGGCGATCTACCAAAATCTAGGCCTACGGGCGACCTACAATGGAATCTAGATCTACGGTCGATCTAAGATCCTAAGGTAAGACCTAGAGGCGATCTACCAAAATCTAGGCCTACGGGCGACCTACAATTATAAGAAGGTGGGAGTATTGGTCACGACACGATGATTGAAGATGCGAGAATGACCATGTACATTGAATTTTTTGAGATTTGGAGGACAGATAGACACGTATGAGCATTTGGAATACTGGCACAAATGAGTCTTTTAGAGAAACTGACACAGACGAGTGTCTAGGAAACTGACACATACGAGTGTTGGAAGACTAAATTATTTGTCAGACGAGAATTGACTACCAGACGAGAACTGGGTATAGAATGAAAAGGTGTATTAATTTTGCTGGGAATTCAGGGGTGAAGATCCCCGACTGGGGATTTTGGAATCGGTACCCTCTTGTGGGGATGTATTATCGTCTTTGAATGATTCAGGTCTTTTGTATAAGGTACCTAATCTGGCCTATGCTTCGTATGCATGTTTGAATTTCTTTTGCCACAAAGATCCTTTCGGATGGATCAGCTACGCGCTTTTGAAGATGCAATGTTATGCAATGATATATATATATATATATATATATATATATATATATATATATATACAAACGCAAAGAAATAGACTTCATGAGGATAAGAGAAGGCTCGTTAGGAACTGTTTCTCATCACCGGGGATGCTAATACATATCGGCGCTGGAAGCCTGTAGTTCCAAGGATTGCTGAGGATACTGATAAAAATTTGCACTGGAGAGCTCATGATACCGAAGATCATCGGTGATTCTGCTGGAGATTGGGTTGCTGACAAAGCAAGTTTTCAGGTACACCACTAAATTCTGAATTGTATTGCTGGGGAAGAGATAATCTGGCTCAACTTTTCCATGCCCTGAACCGTTGAGAGGATGGTAAAACTGAATATACCAAATGACAAATACTGAACACCATGTGGATCTCTTCAAATGCATGCCCCAAGTTTACGCCATACTGAGGAATTACCTCTTAAATCACTTGGGGATAAAAGATGGGAATGGACACTTGCAAATGCCTCGGTTTAGCTCTGCGAATGCCCCGATTTACTCTACTGGGGATGCCTCAGTTTACTCCATTGGGGATTCTTTGGTTTAGCTCTATGGATGCCCCAATTAAGCTCTTGGAGGATGTGCACTTGCACGTTCCAAGTAAAACGATGACTCCGGACTTTCTGAATTCAATCGGGGAATTATGTTTGAAGATGTCTGTAGCAGATGAAGGCGGCTTCTCGCGCTAGATATGTCAGGGCGATCGTTATGATGTTACCTGCAAATAAAAACAACACTTAAAATGCATACGACACTCCCTCATGGTTATAAATTGACGTAAATTCGATTTTTATCTCATCTTAGGAATTTTTATTCCTTATGTTTCTAAAGCAGTGTTTAATAGCGAATAAAACATATACTGCATACGAAAAACTTTTTATGATAGTAAAAGACAACTTTGGATGAAAATAAACTTTATTGATTGGCCTATGAACAGGAATTTGTACAAGGATGCAACTCCTATATGAGGTAGTTGCGAAAAATAAATCGAAAATACAACAGGTACAAATGGCAATGAGAGATGCTCGAATTTCCAATAAAACTGGTATTGCTACAGTTCCCATATCCTCAAAAGTCACAATGCCTTGCCTCTGAAAAGTAGCAGTTGGGCCGGTCGATTCACTGCCAAGGTGGTATAGATGTGCATGTGTTATTCGTGAAGAGTGTTCAGACTACAACCTCTCGCTTATGATCCCTAACTTTTGCTTGGATCGCCCTTTTGGGTTTTCGATCCAACGGGATACCCCTTTTTGCCTAAGTCGCCCTTTCGGGTTTTTGACTTAGCGGGTTATCATCTTTTTCATTTTATCCCTAATTTTTTCCTGGAATTTTCATGTCCACCAGGTTGCCCATTTTTTGCTAAGTCGCCCTTTCGGGTTTTCGACTTAGCGGGTCTCTTCATGCGTAGTATTTTTTGACTGAGTCTGAATTGACTGGGAGTGGAACGTCTTCCCCATCCATGTCTGTCAGGATTAGAGAACCTCCTGAAAAGGCTCTCTTCACGATATACGGTCCCTCGTAATTGGGAGTCCATTTTCCCCTTGGATCAGAATGGCTTTGCATGATAACCTTTCTTAAGACCAAATCACCAGGATAAAACTTTCGAGGAAGAATCTTTTTGTCGAATGCTCTCTTCATCCCCTGTTGGTATAACTGGCCATGAAAAATGGCTTCCAGGCGCTTTTCGTCAATCATATTGAGTTGGTCGAATATGGTCTGAACCCACTCCGCCTCACCGAGCTTGGTTTCCATCAAAACCCTCAACGGAGGAATCTATACTTCGACAAGATGCACTGTATCCGTGCCATAGACAAGAGAAAATGGAGTCGCCCCCGTTGAAGTACGCACAGACTTTTTGTAGCCAGCATAGCAAAAGGCAACATTTCATGCCAATCTTTGTATGTTCTAACCATTTTATGGACGATCTTCTTTATGTTCTTGTTAGCAGCTTCAACTGCACCGTTCATCTTTGGTCGATACGACGATGAATTGTGATGTTCAATTTTAAACTCTTTGCACAACTTCTTCATCATGTTGTTATTAAGATTAGAACCATTGTTAGTGATGATTCTATGAGGAATTCCGTAACGACATATGATTTCCTTTCTGATGAAATTGGTCACGACCTGTTTGGTTACATTCTTGTAAGAAGTTGTTTCCACCCATTTAGTGAAATAGTCAATAGCCACTAGAATGAACCTATGACCATTCGAAGGACTTGGTTCAATTCTCCCAATCATGTTAATTCCCCACATTGCGAACAACCATGGTGAAGTCATAACATTCAAAGGAGTTGGAGGAACATGAATTCTGTCTGTATACACCTGGCATTTGTGGCACAATTTTGCATATACGCAACAATCACTCTCCATCGTCATCCATAAGTACCCTGTATGCAGGATTTTCTTTTCTATAGAATTCCCGCTTGAATGAGTCCCGAAAGAACCCTCATGGATTTCCTTTATGATCGACTCTGCTTCGTGTCTATCCACGCATCTGAGCAGAACCAAGTCTTAATTTCTCTTGTACATGACGTCTCTTGATAAGAGGAACTTGGATGTTAACCTTCTAAGCGTTCGCTTATCATAAATTGTAGCATTTTTGGGGTACTCTTGCTTCTCAAGGTATCGTTTGATGTCGTAATACCATGGCTTCTCATTAGACACATCCTCGGTCGAGAGACAATGAGCAGGAAAGACATGTGTTGGCTCTTTGTAACAGAGGATGCGTATATTAGGCGCCTGATTCAGAAAGCTCACTGAGAATATTAATGCTAAAGTAGCTAACGCATCGGCCAACTGATTCTCATCTCTGGGAATATGTTCAAAGTTGATTTCATTAAAAGTGGGTATCAACTGCAAGATGTAGTCTCTATACATAATCAAACTAGGGTGCTTTGTTTCCCAATCGCCTCGTACCTGATGTATGACCAAAGCAGAGTCTCCAAAGACTTCAAGGATTTTGATTTTAAGGTCGATGGCTTCCTCTAGACCCATCATGCAAGCTTCTTATTCCGCCATATTGTTCGTACAATTGAAACATAACCAGCCCGTAAATGGTGTATGAGTATTACGTGGAGAAGTAAATATTTCCCCAATGCCATGACCTGTAACATTCGAGGCACCGTAAAATGTAAGAGTCCATCGCTCTTCCGGATCGACCTCGTCATAATCATCAAGCTTCATAACATCTTCATCAGAGAAGTCAAATTTGATTGATTGGTACTCTTATAGCCGCTGTTGAGCGAGATAATCCACGAGAATGCTAACCTTGAAAGCTTTTTGTGTAACATATTGAATTTCATATTCAGATAAAAGCATCTGCCATCAGGAAAACCTTCCTGTGAGTGTTGGTTTTTCAAAGATATACTTTATTGGGTCCATCTTTGATATCAAAAACATTGTGTATGCCAGCATATATTGCCTCAGACGTCGAGCTGCCCATGCAAGCGCACAACCAGTTTATTCAAGCAAATAATAACTAGATTCTCAATCAATAAACTTTTTACTCATATAATAAATGGCGTGCTCTTTACGTCCTGTTTCATCATGTTGCCCAAGCACACAACCCATAGATCCTTCCAGCATCGTCAAGTACATGATGAGTGGCCTCCCAGGAACTGGATGAATAAGGATCGGTGGCTCTTGGAGATATTGTTTGATATTTTCAAAGTCTTCCTGACAATTATCATCCCATTGGACATCTTGATTCTTGCGCAGCAATTTAAATATGGTTTCACAAGTAGCTGTGAGATGAGAGATGAACCTGGCTATGTAGTTCAATCTCCCAAGGATCCCTCTTACTTATTTTTCATTTTTTGGTGCTGGCATATTCTGTATTGCTTTTACTTTGTAGGGATCTACTTCAATTCCTTGTTGACTTACAATGAAACCAAGTAGTTTGCCAGATTGCACCCTGAAGGTACACTTGTTCGGATTAAGCCTTAACCTGAATTTTTGCAGACACACGAACAACTTTTGCAGATTGACCAAATATTCCTCCTCAGTTTGTGATTTTGCAATCATATCATCAACATATACTTCAATCTCTTTATGAATCATATCATGAAAGAGCGTTACCATAGCACATTGATATGTTGCACCAGCATTTTTGAGGCCAAAAGGCATGACCTTATAATAGTAAGTACCCCATGGAGTAGTGGCGTCTTCGTCATGTCTTCTGGGGCCATTTTTATCTGATTGTACCCCGAAAAACCATCCATGAAGGAGAAAATTGAGGACTGAGCCGTATTATCTACCAATACATCAATGTGAGGTAATGGGAAGTCGTCTTTTGGGCTTGCTTTATTTAAATCCTGATAGTCCATACACATGCGCACCTTCCCATCTTTCTTAGGGACGGGTACGATGTTGGCAATCCAATACGAGTATTCACATACCAACAAGAAGCATGCATTCAACTGCTTTTCAACCTCTTCTTTGATATTGAGAGACATATCTGGTCGAGTTCTCTATTGCTTTTACTTCACCGGAGGATATTCTGGCTTGAGTGGTAAATGGTGCATGACCATATCTGTATCTAAACTAGACATGTCTTCATACGACCAGGAAAAGATGTCAGAGTATTCTCTTATAAGTTCAATTAACCCCTTCTTTACATCTCCTTGCAAAGTGGCCCCTATCTTGACCTCTCTTTTTACTGTGTCAGTACCGAGATTGATGATCTCAATGGCTTCTTGATGAGGCAGAGTCGTTTTCTCTTCTTGTCTCAACAATCTTGCCACTTCCTCTGGAATTTCATAATCTTTCCCACTATCTTCTTCAGCTTGGTCATTCGGATTTCCAAGGATATTGGTGTAAGGAACTGTAACATCATCGTTTTTAATGGAATTCGAGGCAGACCTGCATGATTGATGAATCATGCCTCATTTTAGAATATAAATGCGAATTGAAAAATAGTTAAAGAGTTAGAAGAAAAAGCATTGCCATTTTTTTATTTTACGAAAATACGAAAAGACAGAGAGCAAAAAATTGTATGCGAAAATGCGATTTTATTCAATTTTAAACAAACATACAAATATGAGGGGGACCCTTTTCTCAAGCTGTCAACAAGCTTCGAGAAAAACATGTGACTTATTTAAAATAAGAACATTACATGTCAAAGAAAACCACTTCGGGAATATCAGTAAGCAGTCCAATTGCCAAGTTCTTGATCAGGTGCAATCTGGTAGATATACTGAGACATATCTGCATCGTCTTCATCATCATCATCCACTACATGGATTTGTCCTTGAACATTTGGACCAGCACTAACCAACACTTCTGAAAGCGGGGGGGGGGGGGGGGGGGGGGGGGGGGGGGGTATTTCCCTTTGAGCATGTTTGGACCAGTGCCAATATGATCTGAAAAAGAGGACCCAAATCCAAGTCCAGACTTCTCCCGATTTTCGCGCACCTCGACCACTTTTCCCCAGTCTTCATTGGGAATTCCAGACTCCACGATGGCTTTGGCATCCTTCAAGGAAACCATTGGAACTCTGGACTTCTTTTTAGTTTCCAGCATGGCGGGGACTCTATCAACATAAATGATTTTCGAGGATTAGAAAGGGGTTTCATGTACTTCCCCGTCCACTTCGACATAACAGAAGTAAGTAACATTGTTGATCACGACATCCTCCTCACCGCCAATGATGATGACCTTGTCTTGGATGATGAATTTCAAATGTTGGTGCATAGTTAAGGTTACAGCTCATGCCATATGGATCCATGGGCGTCCCAGCAGGCAAGTATAATACAGACGAATATCCATGGCATATAATGATAGGTAGGACATGTGGGGACCAATATTGATGGGTAGCCCAACTTCTCCTTCTACAGATCTTCTTGACCCATCAAAAGCTTTGACTGTTAGTGTGCTAGGCTTCATCATAACCCTGTCCATGTTCATCTTGAACAGAGTATGTATAGGCATCACATTTAAAGAAGACACGGTGTCTACCAGGACTCGAGACATCACAGTGTCTAAACATCTGATGGACATATGCAGCGCTTTGTTATGAGCTCGACCCTCAGGAGGAAGCTCGTCATCATTGAAACCCAGAAAATTCCCTACAGAAATATTTGTAACAACCCCTTCAAATTGGGCCACAAAAATTCCAGGATTCACATTAGAACCATGCAGAATTCTCATCAAGGCGGTTCGATGAGATTCAGAGTACAGAAGAAGGGATAATATTGATATTTTTGCAGGTGTCTGATTCAGCTGGTCAACCACCTTGAAATCACTCTTCTTGATCACCCTGATTAGCTGCTCCACTTGTTGTTCAAAAGACATCCCGGGAGAATCATTAACTACTTGTTTCCCCTTATCTTTCACATGAATCTCATCAATAACCTCTTCAGGAGGTGGTGGAGTAAAGGCAAAGACTCTTCCGCTTCGGGTTGTTCTGCTTGTTCCAGCAATGTTGGTTATATCCTCATTCTCAATCGGAGGACAAATAACTTTCTTTCCACGGATGCAAACAACATTGTATTCCCATGGCACTACCCTGTTATCAGCCACCAGAAAGGGAGCTGGATTTAGAGGTGTCGACGCTTGGGTTGGTAGGGGAGCAACAAAATTCTGATCTGGTGCAGGGAGCGCTGGAACTTGTGTAACCAATGGAACTCTTGAAGTATTCCTATGAACATTGGCTGGATAATATGGAATCTCTAGAACAGCAACGTCACCTTCAGGGATGACTTTCTCAACTCTAACAACCCCCTCGTCCACCAATGTCTGAATGGAATATTTCAAATCATCACACTCGTCCGGATTGGATGAGCATTTCAAACAAAAGTCATGAAGCTCTCGTAGAACTTGTTGCTGCAAAAGATGTTCTCTTAAAATTGTCATTGACATCTGAACCTCATCAACTTGAGTCACTAAATCTCGCCCATCATCGAACCCGATTGCATTGGCAGCCACCCCATGATGGGGAGGCATAGGATTATTCTAAACATTAGGGCCTATAGGAGCAAAGCTTAACTCCTTGGCATCCAAAAGATATTGCACCTTGTAATTTAAAGCTTAGAAGTTTTTGATCGAATGGCCCAGGGCGCCTAAATGAAATTCACAACACGCATTAACATCATAACCCCTTGGAAGTTCTTCCGGTGGGGGAGCTAACTCTCGGAGTTGTACCAACTGACCAGCTAGCTATTGTGGAAGCAATTGGGCATATGACTCGGGATTGGATCAAGCTTCCTCTCGAGATGTCTTTGCGGCCTTTGTTGACCCCTTTGTCCTTGAGGCCTCTGATTCTATTGATAGTTTCACGATGGTGCGTATTATTGTTGCGGAGCAGCAGTGGTAGTTTGGTAATATGGAACTTGTACAACAACTTTCCCCTTATCAATAGAGGCATTGCTCACCTTGCCTTCCTTTTTCTTGACAAAACCGCTAGAATATGGTTTCTACCCACCACCAGAGCTGTTGTTACCATTCGTTCCAGATGCACCTGTAATAGTCCCTACTTTAATACACATTTAAACCCGCTCCCCGGTGATAACCATATCCAAAAATGAATCAGAAGTACTTCCAAGCATGTGTTGCAAATACGGACCTCGGAGGGTACTCATAAACAAATCTACCAGTTCCCGGTCTAGGAGAGGAGGCTGAACCCTCGCGGCCAAACTGCGCCACCTTTTGGCATACTCCTTGAAGGACTCGTTAGTGTTCTGAGCCATACTCTGTAACTGTGCACGGCTAGGCACCATGGTGGTATTACAATGATAATATTTTAGGAAAGCATCGACAAGCTCACCCCAAGTACTAACATGAGTTTGCTCCAACTGCATGTACGACTCTAATGGAGCTTCAGCCAAACTGTCCTGGAAGAAATGCATAAGAAACAACTCATTGCTAACATAAGCGGCCATCTTTCTGCACTAAGATCGGAGATGAGTCACTGGGCATGTAACCCCCTTATACTTGTAGAATTCTGGTACATTGATTTTTGGTGGAATCACAACCCCCAAAACCAAACACATAACAACAACACTGAATCCTGGCTTTTTGGAAGTCTCCATAGCCTTTAGACGTTCTTCCAAAGCCTTATACATTTTAGCAGTTTCAGACAAATTAGCTATAAAATCCTTTGGAGGGTCATCGAGATCGATGACATCATGGTGGTCATCCACAATCAATCGTGGGTACTCTTTAGGAATTCCCTCATTTTCATTCCTGGGTCCACCATTATTGGACGTAGAGGCACTATTAACCAGCTTAATAACACTCAGTCTGAGCTCTTCCTACCCTTGGATGACGGCATGAAGAGTTTCCATGAGTTGATTCATCTGATCGCCCATAGTGTCCATATCTTTACGGAGAGCAACCTGGTTCTGCTCAATTGCTCCATAATCCTCAACTTGTTGGCTCAGGTGCGATAAGGATGTAAGAAAGTCGTCTTATAGATTCTGATAATAAGAGGGAAAGCTATCAGATAATAATTCCCTCCAGAAAACCTGCAATTCATGAAATGCGTGATTTGTATGAAATGATTGTCTATTCCGGTTTTTAACAGCTCAATTGATGTTAGTAATAATTGAGCAACATGATAATAAGAATGGTCACATAAAGAAAATATCCAGAAATAGGAGAAATTCCAGCGGAATTCAACACAAGAAAGTTATGAGAGTACACGATAAGCGATTTCGTCCAACAAGCCTGGCGGTAATCGAGACAATAATATAATAATCAGTCTGAAGGTAGGCTACCATTCTTTCTTCATCTCTATATCACATCACTGAGGCCCAAATAAAGTGCCTTAGCAATAGCTTCAAAGTCGGGCTCGCTCAGAATAGCAACAAGTATATGCTCGGTAATGTTGAACAAATGAGAGTACTCTTTCGAAGTTGGAGTGATCTGATGGTCCTGGAAGGTGAAACAGTGCAACTCATAGTCGTACAATTAAAGTAGAGTCAAAGTGCTACCATGTCCTTCATATAAAGGCCTCTACATTAGGATGGACTAAATTGTCTTTTAAACTCTTCAAAGAAGGGCAAGAACTTGAGCGGATTTGATAAGTATAATTGTCTCTTTTGGTCCTCTTGAGAACATCACTGTTGATGGACATTACTGTCGGAAGTTATAACTTCGTGAGATAAGCCGGAATGGACATGCACCTGCAAGGTTGGTATATAGTTTCATTTTTCTGACATTTCTTTTGAAAAATAGACATGCTATGATGCAAGTGCAAGTTTAGGTTGGTATATAGTTTCATTTTTCTGACATTTCTTTTGAAAAATAAACATGCTATGATGCAAGTGCAAGTTTATGTTGTACCCCCATGATAAAAATTTATGTTGTACTGCCTCGACATAGTTTGCTAGTACCAGGATTATAGGTTTGGAACATAACCGAAAGAACCTCATGATCATCAGATTCGAAACTCAAAATAAATCTGAGAACTTCATAGTCAACAACATAAATCCATAACATATCATTAGAATAAATAATCACTATCTGAACATGAGTAGCCATCTGAACATAGTCACCATTTGTACCTGTGATAATAATTCCCTCCCCACTCACGGGTGAGGACTAGGTCAGGGTAAGGCAAGGGTAACTCGAAAATCACGGGTTCGCTTAAAAGTAAAATCATCACAACATAGAAGTGCGTGATGAGAATACCTCCAACTGACCCTCATCTAAGTATGGTATATGACATGAATGCACTAGTCAGACCATGTCCTATATCTGTCACGTCCCCACTCTATTCATAGTGTCCTATTGCACTCTGGCCTGGGTACTGGGCCTTTTACCTCAATAGTAACACCCAACCCAATCAAGAAGCAGATCCAGTACAACAGTAGTATCTGGATAATAGTAAAATGCAATGCACACATATTCTCAAGTATATACAAAATGAATAAGCCATAAAGCATATAAATAAACACCCAAGGAGAATAAAACAAGAGCTAGGAGTGACTCCGGGATGGACCAGCATTGGGTCGACCTATCCCCAGTGAATTCGCCAGCTGAAACAACCGACTGAAAATCATCAAAAAATGAAGTCGCCATCAAAAGTATTTTATCCCAAATGAAGGGAAAGGTAAACATCGAGAAAACCTGAGAAGGGATAAGTCTTGGTCTTGCGACCCAGAGATCGAGTAAGGGAGTCTGTTACGCGAGGGGAAGGTATTACCACCCCACACGCCTGTAGTACTCTACGGTATCCACTCTTATGGTCTATCTAAGAGTGTGTTTAATCTATGCTTACTATTTACTACTGAGGAAGAATGCATACAAAAGGAAGGAGAAAATAATGTAGGTAAAATAAAGTTGTACTCGCTTGGGGCCTACCACAATGCCTACGTATCCTTTTTGAGGAATCAGAGCTACCGTAGTTCGGCTAACATGTTTTGTTTGTTTGTGTTTTTATGGACGATGTTAATTCTTCCTTTTTCCACAGCTCGACCTTTGGAGACTCATGCGTTGGCACAAAAGTAAATTAATCATGTCCTTACTTGAAAAGGGTTTTAGAGTTATGCCCTCGAGGCAAGATGCCACATTTGATTTGTTTGTGTTTTGTTGCAGATAATGACTAGTTGACCTCAAGAGAGAGATATTAGCCACTTTTCCACTTGTCTATGAAAGGATTCTTTGAGACTTGAACCATACCTAGGCCTAAGATGGAAGAACAATAAGATCGAGAAGAGACCCGCTTATCATCTCCCATACTCAACAAGGGTATGATTCTCATCAGTAATTTTAAAGTGTTTTGAAGTTTGAAAGGAAAATGAAGTTTTTGTTTTAATGAAAATGCAAAAAGGGAAAAGAAAAGTCAAAGGGAGACTAGCTTGTTTCTAAACTTAATGTTATTATGCATCATGGACCTAAATTTGGAATTTCGAGGGAATTCTACCTAATGTTTGCATACTTGGATTTAAAAGCCTAATGTCTAATTTTAGTTCAATTACATCGAAGATTAAATTTGAACCAAAATCTCCTAAGGAATCATGAAATAATATACAAACATGTAAAATTAGACAGCAAGCATTAAAGTATTGCATACAATCCATGCAAAAAATCGCAAACGAAAGATATGACATAAAATGAGTAAAACTAGTGATTAAAATTGACTAGAAAGTTAGCAAAAGGGAAGATAAATCCCTAATTAATTTCTAAAATGTCTTATAATTATTTTTACCATTTTTATTATGTATTTTTGTTATTAAATAAATCATGAAAGAAAGAATTAAAAATAATTATAAAATGAAAATAAGAGAATCAGGGGGTGCTAAGCTATTTCCAGGGGGTTATGCGGTTTGGGCGCTAGGGCCCACAGACTGAGTCAAAGATTGTTTTTTTTTGTTCAGCTTCAATTGTGTCAAAAGGTACCATCGGGCTAAGGATAGTATGAAATAGGCGAGGCCCATATGGATTCATCACCGTAACATTATCCACTCAACTTTATTCTATTTTTATCAATATTATTTTTTTAGTATAAGAAACAAAAATGACGTAAAATTGAAACACGAATGAGAAAGTCTGCGTTTGGTTATCTTGTGACCTCTCAGATTCATAACTTACTCAACCTTCTTTCTATCGTTCATGTGCGATTTATGGCAAGTAGTCTCCGCTACTGTCGCCACCACGATCCCAAACAACCTTGTTTCAACAAAATTTCAACACCACACTAGCCTAATCCAACACCCTGAACTTAAATATAGCGCTAATTTCTTGAGAAAATCCATCTACATGACCAGAACTAAGGATAATCACCAAGAAAACCTATTTTCGAAAGCTTCGGTTAAATGACATTCAGACACAAAATTAAGAAATTGATAAAGGATCATGCATCAATCTATCAAGCTTGTGGAGGTAGTAATAAAAAATGAAAAGAAGAAGAGCATAATCAACTTACCGACCGAAGAGACTCCGGAGACTCTTCGAAGAAGGCAGAGACAAAGAGAAATTTAGCGAATCTCGTGTATTCAGGTAAGATCATTCCTTAACTACTAACTGATTTCTTCTGCATTCTACTTCATCTTTTTATTCGATCAAATTATTTGCGTCTTCTATTGGGATCTCGCTGATGATGTTGCATTGTTGAAGATGACGACAATTGGTTGATGGTGAACAAACATGAATACGATTATAATTGCAGATGAAGCGGCTGATGTAGCTTGAAGGGTCGCGGAGGTGATAATTCTTGAAGATGAAATGGGGAAGGTTGTGTTGTTCTCCGTGAAGACGAGGGTTTAAAAATGTTTATGGAGAGAGAATTGAAGAAGAGAGAAAGAGAAAGTGCAGAGAGATAAGAGAGTTCTTTGGTGATTTGCGTAGAAGTGAATGTTGTCGCTGAGAATTGGGAGGAAACTGATATATAGACCCCAGGTTTGGATATGATTATGTTTTTTTTCTATTTTCGGTTATGAAAATCTGTTAGATATGGTGGTTAAATTATATTATGGAGGTGGTTAGTTATAGGCTAGTAGAGAGGAGGTTAGTTAGAGGGTTATTGTTTTTTTGTTAATTCTGCTGGAAGGTTGGGAAGTCAGTTAGAGAGTGGTTATAGGTTGGTTAGTGAAACAGCTGTTTGTTAGTTCTGTTATGCAGGGTAGTTAAATTCTGTTAGAGGTTATTTCTGTTAGTTTTCTGTTTGGAAAGTTAGAATAATGAGGAATTGATTAGAAACTGTTATAAAGTTAGTTACAAAAATTCTGCTAGTTAGTTAAGGGTTATTAGGAATTTAGCCACAGATTGTTAGCTGGAAACTGTTAAAGAGGAGGTTAGGGGATTTTAGGAATGCAGGGTAGTTTAGGAATTGATAGTAGAATGGCATTTTTCTTTGTTTGAATTTGCATATGTTTTTTAATTTGTAAGGTCTGTTGGACATATCGATATTTGGAATTGCTCCATTTCTATTCCTGCTTTTGAGTTCATGCGCATGCTGTTTTTGAGTTGTGGACCTGTATGCTAACATTCCCATTGCAGATTATGAGACAAAAGCCAAAGTTTTTTTTGATTTTATACTCGAATGATTGGAGTTTCTCAATTCTCATAGAGCAGTTGTTCATGCAACTGATGAAGAGATAATGCGTCTAAACCAATTATGGGTTGTACCTTCATGTACATGTATCACCCTTAGCTTTTACTTGAATTGGAAGCACGAATGTGTCGTAATCATACGAGTCAGATTATTCTTTAAAGTTGCAGGGTTGATGCTGAAGGAAAATTGCGATCAAAAGCGCAGCGGAATTTAAAATTTTCCTTTAGTGATCCTTATGAATGAACATGGTCAGTGATAGAAATATTTACCTCTTGTGGCGATTCAGACCTTTGATGTTGTGATCACGAGCGTTGATGAAGAACAACGCCTCTACTCAGTCCACATGAACAGATCGCTTCCAGTCATAGTGCTAGCTGATCACGAACGGAAACCTTGAGTGAGAGAGAGAATCAAAAACGAAATTGCATCAAGTGAAATTGCTTCATCACAAGGGATCTATTTATAGAATCACTCGTGTGAGCTACAAGCTAAAAGCCCAATTAAGGCTATAAGCTAAAAGCCCAATTAAGCTTATGGACATCATACCTTATGATGTACCATATATCACTTATCCACGTGGTACCTTACCACTTTCCGTATTACACTTAAGTGCACCGTACCTTACGGTGTTCCTTATTTATTCTATCTCTCATCAACCTGTCCTTATGTGTGTGACCCTGTAGGTTTTCGCGACGTTGTCAATTATATTAAATCACACATTTAATATAATAAACAGTAAGCGGTATCTAGCAACACATCATTGTTACCCAAGTCACGGAAATGTCATGTGATCTGACCAAACCTTTTCCATGATAATATTTGTGTTGTACAATTACCCTTTTGCCCTCATGTCTATATTGAAAACAAGGCATACACTGTGTCACCCTAGTCCAGTTCAATATTGGGCCCTTAGACATTTATCCTGTTATGTAGGATGAGCAAATTCCATCTAGGTCACTCATGTCCCTTAGCATGCTTTGTGAAGTACCCATCAACTGTCTTTATAGTCATCCAGTTACGGATGACGTTTGATCAGTAATAAAGTACTTGACTCTATATCTAGGGTCCATAGTGGTTTCAGGTCGAAGGGTGGTATACACCATTATCATCATGAGAATAACTTATGACACTTTGCATAACATTCTATGTAGTATTCTTATAGCGGGTCAATCTAGTATAAATATTACTCCTAATATTCATACCTATGTCAAGACTTGATAACTCCTTATCTATGATCAATGAGATGTGATCATCAATCTATCTTCATAATAATCTTAATGCTTTAATGTTATCCCACTTCACATTAAAGCTTGACTACGGATACTTTAAGAATAATGTCTTATGTTTAATGGGATCTCATGATTAAGTCACACTTAACATTTCATTAAACAAATAAACCATTCTAGGGACTTTATTATTTTGGAAAGCAAACATAATAAAGAAATGCCTTTTATTATTAATAAATAATTCGATACAAGTACCAAAAGTATTGGCCTCTAGGGCTTACACCAACAATCTCCCACTAGCACCAGAGCCAATCAGGCATACCCCTAATACCCATAGATCTAGTATGTCCATCATGCTTCAGCTGCGCAAGAAGCTTTGTTAATGGGTCAGCAACATTGTCAAGTGTAGGTACTCTGCATATTTTCACATCTCCCCGATCGATTATCTCTCGAATGAGATGATAACACCTAAGTATGTGTTTGGATCGTTGGTGAGATCTAGGCTCCTTAGCTTGTGCGATAGCACCATTGTTATCACAATAGAGATCAATGGGATCCACAATGCTATGGACTATGCCAAGTTCACTAATGAACTTATTGATCCAAACAGCTTCCTTTGCTGCAGTTGAGGCAGCAATATACTTAGCCTCGGTTGTAGAATCAACAACTGTATCTTGCTTTGAACTTTTCCAGCTCACAGCGCCACCATTTAAACAAAACACATAACCAGATTGCGATCTAAAGTCATCCTTATCTGTCTGGAAGCTAGCATCGGTGTATCCAATTACAGCAAGCTCTTCCTGACCTCCATATATCAAGAATGAGTCCTTAGTCCTTCTCAAGTACTTAAGGATATTCTTGACAGCTACCCAATGAGCATCACCGGAATTAGACTGGTACCTACTCGTTGCACTTAAAGAATACGAGACATCTGGTCGAGTACATAGCATGGCATACATGATAGATCCTATTGCAGATGCATATGGAATCTTATCTATGCGATCCCTTTCTTCCTTACTTGAAGGGGATTGTGTTTTTGACAGACACATGCCATGTTGCATATGTATGAATCCTTTCTTGGAATCATGCATATTAAAGTGTCTCAACACTTTTTCTATGTATGTACTCTGACTTAGGCCAAGCAGTTTTTGTGACCTATCTCTATAGATCCTGATTCCTAATATATAGGCTGCTTCACCTAGGTCCTTCATTGAAAAGCATTTCCCTAACCAAGTCTTCACTTGTTGCAAGGTAGGGACATCGTTTCCAATGAGTAATATGTCATCTACATATAATACTAGGAATACGATCATGCTCCCACTAACCTTCTTGTAGACACAAGGATCATCTTCATTTTTGATGAATCCATATTGTTTTACTGTTTCATCAAAACGAAGATTCCAGCTTCTGGAAGCTTGCTTCAATCCATAAATTGATCGCTGTAACTTACATATCTTTTGGGCTTCTTCTGGTATGTCAAATCCTTCAGGTTGTGTCATGTACACATCCTTAAGAAGATTCCCATTAAGGAAAGCAGTTTTGACATCCATCTGCCATATTTCATAATCATGATATGCAGCGATAGCAAGTAAAATCCGAACAGATTTAAGCATTGCAACTAGTGAAAAGGTTTCATCATAGTCAACCCCATGAATTTGTTTATAGCCTTTTGCAACCAGTATTGCCTTATAGGTATGTACCTTGCCATCCATGTCAATCTTCTTTTTGAAGACCCACTTGTATCCTATAGGGTTAACTCCTATAGGAGGCTCTACCAAGGTCCAAACCTGGTTTGTGTACATGGAATCAATTTCAGATTTCATGGCTTCTAGCCACTTCTCGGACTTAGGACCAGTTATGGCCTCTTGGTAGGTCACAGGCTCATCTTGATCCATGAGTAATACATCACCCTGATCACTTATGAGATATCCATATCTCTCAGGTTGTTGACGTATCCTGCTTGACCTACGCTGGTCTTGTTCTACTTGAGCAGGTTTCTCTTCCACAACTACTTGTGTTTCATGCTCTAATTCCTCCATAGGTGTATCAATGCTTTGTGGTTCTTGAATTTCTTCAAGCTCTATTTTCCTCCCACTGATTATTTTGGAAATAAAATCCTTTTCCAGAAAAACTCCAGTTCGAGCGACAAACACTTTGCCCTCAGAAGGATTGTAGAAGTAATACCCTCTTGTTTCTTTAGGATACCCCACAAACAAGCATTTGTCAGATTTGGGCTCAAGCTTAGTTGAAATTTTTCGTTTCACATAAACTTTGCAACCCCAAATCTTCATGTAAGACATATGTGGTTTCTTACCACTCCATATCTCATATGGTGTCTTCTCAACATTTTTGGATGGAACCCGGTTAAGTGTGTAAGCTGCAGTCAATAGTGCATGTCCCTAAAAGGAGTTCAGAAGATCGGCGTGACTCATCATGGATCGGACCATGTCTAACAAGGTTCGATTTCTTCTCTCAGATACACCATTCCATTGTGGTGTTCCGGGAGGAGTAAGTTGGGATAAAATCCCACATTCCTTTAGATGGTCATCAAACTCTAAGCTTAAATATTCACCACCTCGATCTGATTGAAGAACTTTAATATTCTTACCTAGTTGGTTTTGTACTTCATTCTTGAATTCCTTGAATTTTTCAAAGGTTTCAGATTTGTGTTTCATTAAATACACATAACCATATCTACTGAAATCATCAGTAAATGTGATGAAGTATTGAAAACCTCCTCTGGCTGGTATGTTCAGTGGTCCACATACATCAGTATGTATGAGGGCCAAAAGATCATTAGCCCTTTCACCTTTTCCTGTGAATGGGGACTTTGTCATCTTTCCAATTAAACAAGATTTGCATGTCTCATATGATTCATAATCAAAAGAGTCCAAGAGTCCATCTTTATGGAGTTTGGAAATGCGTTTCTCATTTATGTGGCCTAAGCGACAGTGCCAAAGGTAGCTTGGATTTAACTCATTAGGTTTAATCCGTTTAGTATTAATGTTATAAATTGGCATTTCAAGATCAAGGACATATAGTCCATTGTTCATTTGTGCAGAAGCATAGAATATATCATTCAAATAAATAGAGCAACAATTGTTCTTTATTATAAATAAAAAACCAAACTTGTCCAAACAAGAAACGGAAATAATATTCCTACTAATTGCAGGTACATAATAACACTTCTCTAACTGAATTATTAAACCACTAGGTAAAGTCAAAACATAAGTTCCTACGGCTAAAGCAGCAACCTTTGCTCCATTTCCAACTCGTAGGTCAACTTCACCTTTTGCCAAATCCCTACTCCTTTTTAGCCCCTGCACATTAGTACAAATGTGAGAACTGTGACACCCTAAATAATCCGATTATTAAATAATTAGAATTTTTAATTATTAATTTAATTGGAAATTAAATTATTGGTATTTTTGGATTATTGGAATTAATTTAATTAATTAAAGGAAAGAAGTATTGGTGGTGTGAAGAGTGATTAGAGGGTGTGAGGGGTAAAATACTCTACTCTTACTAATTACTAATTTAATTATTTTATTGGAATAATAAAAGGAGTATTAAAAGGAAAAAGAAGAGAAAGAGAGTTATTTTGGAATATTCATCATACGTGCATTTGAGAAGAGGAAAAAGAAGGAGAAAACCGGAAGCGTCAGAATTCGAAGAACCCACAAGGTAAGGGGTGATTTCGATTAGTTAATTTGTATTATCAGTTTAGATATTCAATAGTATGAATCATAGTATGTTAGGGAATCCCGGTTTGAAATTCTAGGGTTCCGTAGAATTGTCCCTATTGCGTCGAATTGTAGGTTGAAAACCATTAGGGTGTCAGATGATAAAAAGGAATGATGAAATAATGTTGTTTGATGTTATAATGGTGCAAAATGGTTGTGTTTTGGTGTTTCTCATGTTGCAATTCGTATGGGTATGTTTGGAATTGGTTTAGAATGAATAAATGCTGTCAAAAGTGCAGAATTTGACTCTGCAGGTCGTGGGAACCGGTTCCCAGTGGGGAGGAATCGGGTTCCACTGTGTGAATTTATAAAAATGGGCAAAAATGCACGTAGGAACCGGTTCCTGTATAGGTAGGAACCGGGTTCCCATACATTTTCCAGAAGCGTGATTTTTGAACTTCGCAGGAACCGGTTCCTGCATATGTAGGAACCGGGTTCTGCTGTAACTTTTTGAAAAATATTGAACTTTGAAAATTCATAACTTTCAAACCGTAAGTCCGTTTTGAGTGCCGTTTTGGACTTTATTTCTTAAATTTAATGCTCTATTTTATAAAATGAAAAGATTCCTAAAACCTGAAATTATTTTGAAAATGAGTTAAATCCCGGAATAAGTGATTATTGGCTAACGCACATGGGTGTGTATGTAGCAGTGAACCTGTGATGGATGGATGTATTAGTATTGTGTGAATGAAAGGCATGTTTATGTTGCTAATGATGGTGTGCATGATTGTTTTGATATCATGTTTTTGGTTTTGGTTCAGTTATGATAAATTGATGTATTTCATAGACTGATTTGATGTTGCATGCTAGTGATGTGCGTGCATATGCATTGTTTTGGTGAAGTTAATTCCCATTGTGTGGAATTTGACTTGTATTGCCGTTAACCGATACCCGGGTGATAATGGGTGGTTAGGCTGGATTCGTGTCCGGGTCTTTATGGAAGAATCGATGGTTGCTGTATCCGGTTGATGATGGATCAGTGTTGGGTGACTTGGTCACGTGTTGGTACCACATGCATTGTGTCTGCATTTGTGTTTGCATGGAATTGTAACATGTTAGGATGTCTTCCAGTGTTACAATTCTTTGGTTGATTATTGATTTGTGCATAATGACTTGTATGATTGGAACTGCGTGTTGAACCTGAATTTATGCTAAAATGGGTGAAATAATATTCTTGTGATATAATGTTGATTGAGAAGCTTATAATGCATGTTAATTATGAGAAATCTCACCCTTACTTTAACAATTTCTGATTAAAGTTAGCAGCTCAGGAGTTGGTGAGGATGGCTCTAGAGCTATGTTACTTTAAGTCCGCGTGTCAGTGTCGTGCTCTGATAGGTTGTAACACTGGGGAACGTTTAGTTGAGGAATTAATTATTATTCAATTGTTTCTTTGAATTTCATTGGGAATAATTATGTTTTGGTTTATTCCGTTTTGGTTATGGTATTTTTCCGCTGTGTAAGATATGGTCTTAATTTAATTGAATTATTTGAATAATGACCCTCAGTGTAGCATGACTACTATTTTATTGGAAGTTTTATTTATTTCATAATTGTGACATCCCTTGTTCCGTGTTAACTCTGATGGAATATGTCTTTAATCATTGATCTAATTAATATTATTCGGGGTATTTTAGAAGGGGTGTTACAAGAACTGCATCCAGTATCTAATACCCATGATGCAGAAGTAGATAAATTAATTTCAATAACAAAAATACCTGAATTTGAAGTCCCTACTCCATTGTTCATATCTTCCAGGTACTTTGGGCAGTTTCTCTTCCAATGTCCGGTCTTACCGCAATGGAAGCAAGTGCCCTCCTTTGATATGCCTCCTCTAGGCTTTAAAGCAGGAACAATAGGTTTAGGCTTGGCAACTTCCTTGCCTTTCCCTTTACCAACCTGCTTGGTAGGCCTCTTGTTCAGCTTCTTTCCATTAATGACCATCAGAATGGACTTCCCTTTTGTCTTCATATTCTGCTCAGCAGTTTTCAACATGCTTAGCAATTCTGGAAGACTCTTATCCATGTCATTCATGTCGAAATTCATGACAAACTGATTAAAGCTATCTGGCAACGGTTGCAAGATAAAATCAGTTGCAAGTTCCTTTCCAAGCGGAAACCCTAACCTTTCAAGGTTCTCCACATACCCAATCATTTTGAGTACATGGGGACCTACAGGGTTTCCCTCAGATAAGTTGCTGTTAAAAAGGGCCTTTGAAACCTGAAACCTCTCATTTCTTGCCTGCTCTTGATAGAGCATTTTCAGATGTCCGATCATATCGAACGCTGACATGTTCTCGTGTTGCTTTTGCAACTCCGAGTTCATAGTAGCTAGCATGAGACAAGCGGCTTCGTTAGCATCATCAAAATGCTTCTTATAAGCATCTCTTTCTGCCTTAGGTGCCGAACTAGGTGGTTCCTCTTCAGGAACAGGTGTCTCCAAGACATACAGCTTCTTATCGTGCTTGAGGATAATCCTCAGATTTCGGTGCCAATCCAGGAAATTTGTCCCAGACAATTTTTCCTTTTCTAGGATTGATCACAAAATATGGTTGTTTGTTGTCATGGTAATCTACAAAAAAATGAAAATATAAGTATCATTAAAATAACATATTTAATTAGGCCTTTAATCAAATATGCTCCCATTATTTTACTCAAACCAAATGACCCTCATCATTTGATTTGGAAAATCCCGTTGGAAGACTTTCTAGTGGGTCGAGATCCACATTTCACTTCGTTCTAAGTCAGTGTTAGGCTGATTACCCAAAACTAGGTTATTTAGGTAGGAACTCCTTCCAATTGTATCTCATACAACTCTCGAATATTTTCAGTTGGGTGAATAACTCCTTATTCTAATTCATCATATGAATCATTCCCAACTCTTGCTTCTAAACATGTATAATCTTATTATAATGTGTTTAGTTAAGTTTGACCCATTGTTTTAGCAGTTGGATATTACAATTATCCCATCGCACCTTAGTAATATAGAACATGCACCTCGTGTAGGCGAAACCTACATTGTTCGATACTAGTCTTGATGAGTGCTAAAACTTGGAAAGCATGAACTTAATATTTAACTTTAGGGATTTTGTTATTAGTTTGATCTCACCGGCTTAACATGCAATTCGTCTCTCTCATGCATCAACATACAAACACATGCATCAATATACATAAAAGGATACAGTTATGGCCCCTAGCGCAATTGTTCTCCCAAGCCAATGAGAGAACCTAAGCTAACCTAATAACGATCTAAACTTCTCCAAGCAAGATCTCCAAGGTTATCCTCCTTTGATATTGTATTCTTCTCTTTCTTCATAACATTACATTACATAAAAGAAACTTGTTTTACATACGAGGGAGTGAGATGAGAAAAGAAGTTACATCAAGAATTTTAGAGAGAGGCACGACACGCAGGCCGTATTTTACAATCCCAAAACAAAATAAAGGAAAAAACTAAGGCCATAACTGATCACCACAAGACAATAATAATAAACACACTTTTATTATTAGTTTAAATTTTGTTAATTAAAAAAAAGGCAAATTAAATTTCGACGATTGATCACACTATGCAGAGTTAGCCAGGGGTTCCACATAACTCTGCAACAACACAACCCTTGTGCCGTCATGAACCCTAATGCAACAGTTTCATGCTGTCAAACACATTTCGATTGATAATTCAGTATGATTAATCACATGCCATTGCTTCACCATACTAATGTCGGATTCCGAAGCATATGAACAGTGATCGGTCAAAGGAATAACAATCATCAAGTGTTTGAATGAACGAAACAGAAACAGTATATCCCATATGCCATCGTTGCATCAGATTTACTTATATCATATATAAAAGTGATCGATCTTATTTGTGTAACCTATGGACGATCGATGTATCGTTGCTTCACCATACTAATGTCGGATTCCGAAGCATAGTCAACATCAATCATCCAAATTGTACACAACAGATGCCAAATTTAATTACTCGTTTATTATTCAATTCATTCTGGTTTTAATCGAATCAAAACAGAAAATATAGAACTTAAACAACTATCAGATCCATGGTTTCGTAAGTGGCTCTGATACCACTGAAGGAAAATTGCGATCAAAAGCGCAGCGAAATTTAAAATTTTCCTTTAGCGATCCTTACGAATGAACATGGTCAGTGATAGAAATATTTACCTCTTGTGGCGATTAAGACCTTTGATGTTGTGATCACGAGCGTTGATGAAGAACAACGCCTCTACTTAGTCCACACGAACATATCGCTTCCGGTCATAGTGCTAGCTGATCACGAACGGAAACCTTGAGTGAGAGAGAGAATCAAAAACGAAATTGCATCAAGTGAAATTGCTTCATCACAAGGGATCTATTTATAGAATCACTCGTGTGGGCTACAAGATAAAAGCCCAATTAAGGCTATAAGCTAAAAGCCCAATTAAGCTTATGGACATCATACCTTATGATGTACCATATATCACTTATCCACGTGGTACCTTACCACTTTCCGTATTACACTTAAGTGCACCGTACCTTACGGTGTTCCTTATTTATTCTATCTCTCATCAACCTGTCCTTATGTGTGTGACCCAGTAGGTTTTCACGACGTTGGACATTATATTAAATCATACATTTAATATAATAAACAGTAAGCGGTATCTAGCAACACATCACTGTTACCCAAGTCACGAAAATGTCATGTGATATGACCAAACCTTTTCCGTGATAATATTTGTGTTGTACAATTACCCTTTTGCCCTCATGTCTATATTGAACACAAGGCATACATTGTGTCACCCTTGTCCAGTTCAATATTGGGCCCTTAGACATTTATCCTGTTATGCAGGATGAGCAAATTCCATCTAGGTCACTCATGTCCCTTAGCATGCTTTGTGAAGTACCCATCAACCGTCTTTATAGTCATCCAGTTATGGATGACGTTTGATCAGCAATAAAGTACTTGACTCTACATCTAAGGTCCATAGTGGTTTCAGGTCGAAGGGTGGTATACACCATTATCATCATGAGAATAACTTATGACACTTTGCATAACATTCTATGTAGTATTCTTATAGCGGGTCAATCCAGTATAAATATTACTCCTAATATTCATACCTATGTCAAGACTTGATAACTCCTTATCTATGATCCATGAGATGTGATCATCAATCTATCTTCATAATAATCTTAATGCTTTAATGTTATCCCACTTCACATTAAAGCTTGACTACGGATACTTTAAGAATAGTGTCTTATGTTTAATGGGATCTCATGATTAAGTCACACTTAACATTTCATTAAACAAATAAACCATTCTAGGGACTTTATTATTTTGGAAAGCAAACATAATAAATAAATTATTTTTATTATTAATAAATAATTCGATACAAGTACCAAAAGTATTGGCCTCTAGGGCTTACACCAACAAATGCTAGCTTTTCCCTTATGTTGAATGCAGGTTTCTATGGGCTGGTGCATTGGTGCAGCAAAATTTGGTTATAATGCTTCTGAAATGATCGGCATGAGCAATTATGGTATGAAACCACATCCTACTGCAAGATTATTGCCTTTGGGTTTGTCTTGGACTGTCTTTGGATAGGCTGGATTCCGTGTTGGCAAGCTTAACCTATAGGTATATGTTTCTCTCTTAACTTGTCCTAATATTTGTGAATGATATCGGATAGAGAGGGATAGTTAAAGTAACTGGTGTATGCGGTTGCTTTAATGATGTGTTTGATTCTGAAATAAGTGAATCTTTATGATCGATATGCTTAGCTTTGTTGCAGGTTTTGGTTGAATCCAACTCAAGATGGAAAAGGTATGAAATCCGGGAAAGCTCAAAGAAGAACACGAATGTCCTTGCCATGATTATGAATAGCACTCGAGGGGATAAAATATTAATCGAGAGAGGTCATTTGAAGTAACTTGTAATGGGGAGAAAAAATATTTAGGATATATATTTTGTATAATGTACTCTTTGTAGAATTTCTTTGTAATTTTGTTCAGGATAATGCCGACAATGTAATGGCAAGTTTTCATGTCTCGAAATTTCCCCTGGCTTTGTACTTTTGTTAAGACATGATGATGATTTAGATCTTGAAACACGGTGATACACTTGACATATATGTCAACCTCCTTATCTATCATTTCTTTATTTTGAAAGTGTCAATGGAGTAATAATGTTTTCCTCTTGAATTCCAAGTAAACAAATTTGAATGATCATTGCTTCTTTATTCTTGAATGGTTAGAACCCTTGTTATGTGATGACCATTGATCCACTGTAACTTGTTCCACAAGTAAAACCAATAAGAACATTAATCCATGATTGTCTCTTTTCGTCCAAGATGTTGACAATATTAGACGAAGTGTTGGTTCTTGAAGCCAATAATATCCCATTGAATAAATGAAGTTCAACCATTTATATTATCAACAACAAAAAGAGAGCCAATCCCTAATGTCAAAACTCTAATCCATGAGAACTCCATGTCCAAATTTAGATGCCTCTCTTGCATAAAGCTCATGATCACATGACTGGAGATCCAAGTAACAAGTGCCTCTGATAACACAAAAAGATATAGCATTTTCCATCCAAATTACATAGATTAAATCTTCGATTCTTCGATTATTATGTCACATTTTATCCATTTTTGTAGTTTTTGAATCATATTTCAGGTACTTAGCATTTTCAAGGCATAAATAAGAAAAGGAAGAAAAATAATGGAAAAATGAAGAAGAAATGGTTTAAAAACAGTAAAATGCAGTTCTGTAGCAGAGAAGCGTGACGCCCGCCACAAATTTGTTACGACCAGCACAAGCTAAGTTTTTGTTCCCCTCAGCACATGCACGTTACGACCGACACACGCTTGAGTTATGTGACCCATGTCACGTACTACACCATGCTCGCCATGATCATTTAGGAAGTTACGAAGCTTTCGTCAACAGAGCATACTCAACGCATAATCCTGGATTTTCTCCATGTTTCAGTAACGTAAATCATGGGAAGTTACATATTTTTTCTCAACCAAAATAGACCCTATATATGGAGGCAGTTACCAACAATTGAGTCTCTATGGTCGCTCTCTCGTTTTGATCTTTCTCTGGCACTTTAGAATTACGCAGTATTATTATTTTCAATTCCATTTACTATGTTCAACAATTTATTTTATTGTATTCCATTGTAGTATTTTCCAGTATTGGTTTTCCACTTTTCGTAGTATTTCGTAGGCCATAAAACCTTATCGTTAAAAGTAGTATTTTTCCACATCGGAGAAATACTGCAACACTAGTTTGTTTCCATACTTTCAGAATTTGCCTAGGATTTTTATAATTAGTTCGAGATATTTTTTTACTACAAGTCAATACTCCCGGCTTATGGAGGATACACAATATTCGGATCAGTCTCTTTGTATTCACATTCAAGTTCCTATTTTATTAAGCACAATTTATTTTATTCCTGCCATGCATGCACTGTATTGCAATAATATTATGTCTGGCTAGATTCCCTATACCGGTATGTAAAACTTGACCAACGGGTTCGGTAATTAATTGGAATTATTGTTTTTACAAAAAAAATACTTTTCTAGTTTTAATTTCCAATTGAATATTTAAATGTTTTTGTACCGAAGTAAGAGACAGTCTAAGGTTAAAATAAATAGAGCGAAAGTATGAGGTTTTAACCGGATAGTGGTTATTGAAACATTAATTTTAAAAACAGCGGAAGCGCTTTAAAGTTAATTGGATCTTGTTTGTTTTCAAAAAATACTTTTTAGTTTTAAATGAAACAGTGGAAGCGCTCATTTCGAGCTTGACTGATATGATCTGATTCAATAGAACAAAAGTTTGAGAAGAAGGTTTTTAAACAAATAGTTTCACCGAAACTGTGTTTTAATACTAAAAAAAAATACCAATGACGTACTGAACCCCTTAAGTTAACGAAATACATACTGGTGTCGATCATTAATTATTAAATTCTAGTTATTTCCCAATTAAACCCAAACACCCAAATTTATTATTAGCCGTAGCTCTACATAGTAACCTTTAGATAAAATTAGTTTTTGACTATCATTCCTTGTGGGTTCGATATCTTTTAAAACTACGCGATAGACTGTGCACTTGCAGTCACTACATCCAATAGACTCATAAAGTTGCAAACAACCATTGTCGGGAAATGAATTAGTCGAATACTATAAATCCCTTGTTACGTAGTATAGACTAAGGCCACCAATTTTATTTTTTATTTTTACCGTCGATTGCATGCCAAACACTCACTATAAAGACGATGAATTAGAGCAACCAATCAACGAAGTCGAGCACTTTGTTAGCTTAAGACGCCGAATCAGAGAGTACCAAGCCAAGTACAATCTTCCCAAAATCAATTTTCCTAACTTTTCTCTTCCTGACACCAGAATGGCTGAAGGACCCCAAAATCGTCCTTTGAAGCATTATGCTGCCCCATCACAAGAGGAATCGCACAAAAGTATTGCTACTCCCGCTATCACACGGAATGATTTCGAACTAAAGCCTCCACTGTTGTAAGCCGTTCAACAAAACCAATTTTCAGGATGTCCTACGGACGGTCCAAACCTTCATTTATCCGTGTTTGTGCAGTACGCAGACACAGTGAAAGCAAATGGAGTCAGCCCTGAAGTTATAAGACTCTGTCTCTTTCCTTTTTCGCTAAGAGATAGAGCTAGATCATGACTCCAGTCTCTACCATCCAACTCTGTTTTCACATGGAACAAATTGAAGAAAGTTTTCCTAGCACGGTATTTTCTGCCGAGTAAGACGGCTATGCTGAGAGATAATATAAATGGTTTTAAACAAAATTAAAGTGAACCTCTTTTTGAAGCATGGGAGAGATACAAAGACATGTTACGACTCTGTCCACATCACGGTCTAGAGGAGTCTCTGATCATCCACACCTTTTACAATGGTCTCTTGTACAACACAAGACTAACGATTGACGCAGCTGCTGGTGGTGCACTGATGGATAAACCATACCATGATGCTTATCAACTTATCGAAAGTATGGCTCAAAATAACTATCAGTGGGGAAGCGATAGAACAATGATGGAAAAATCTCCAACGAAGAGTGGTATGCACGAAGTTAGAATCTTATACCAAGTTAATGCTAAGGTATACGCCCTTACCCAAAAGATAGAAATCTTGACCACAACTCCTGCAGCCACCGCGGCTGCAGTAACTACAACCTATGATCTATACGGACTTCACGCGCATAACGCACCCGAGTGTCCACTTTTAACAGGACTACCAGTTGATCAAGTGAACTATGCTCAAGGAAACCCCTATGGGAACAACTATAGCCCTGCTTGGAAGAACCATCCAAACTTTTCATATAAAAGCAATAACACATTGTATGCACCAGGGAAAGCTCCTACTACACCTCTAGGATTTCAGAAATCCACCCAAAATGTCCCAAATATCCCTAGGAAGTCCAACATCGAAATCATGATATAAAACTTTGTAGCTAACCAAGCTCAAACTAACAAAGATTTCATGAATCGAAACATTCACACTAGTGAACAAATTGAGTAATTGACTAATAAGATCAATGCCCTTGCCACACACAATAAAATGTTAAAAACACAAATTTCGCAAGTGGCTCAATAGCAAGCAGCTACAGCAGGAAATTTTCATGGACAGCCCCAACAAAATCCGAAGGGACACGCTAACGCCATAATACTACCAAGTGGGATAGAACTAAGCGGACCAACTGAACCTAGAACCGAGAACCCATCCATGTACCAAAAACATGGAAAAGATACTGAGAAGGAAGCTGAACTAAAGGAAGTAGAAAAAGAAGGTGACAAAGAGGCCGTAGAAAAAGAAGAACCTTATGTACCTCCGCCACCCTATAAACCATCCATTCCATATACTCAAAGACTTGTTAGGTCTAATAACATAGAGAAATTCAAGAAATTCGTTGAACTTCTGAAACAACTTAACATTACCATACCTTTTACAAAAGCTATCACACAAATTCCCTCCTACGCTAAATTTCTTAAAGAAATCTTGTCCAATAAGAAAAATCTTGAGGATAATGAAATTGTATTGCTCACTGCTGAGTGCAGTGCTATAATACAAAATAACATGCCTCCTAAACTTAAAGACCCAAGTAGTTTCTCCATACCTTGCGTAATCGGAAAATTTGTCATAGACAAAGCAATATGCGATTTAGGAGCCAGTATTTGTCTGATGCCATTATCAATTTGTAAGAAACTCAACATGGGAGAACTAAGACCAACGAGAATGTCCATACAATTAACAGATCGATCAGTGAAATTTCCTTAAGGTATGTAAGAAAACGTTCATGTACATATAGGACAATTCTATATCCCCACTAATTTCATAATCATGGACATTAAAGAAGACTCCAATATTCCTATCATATTAGGTAGACCATTCCTAGCTACTTCAGGAGCCATAATAGATGTCAAAAATGGAAAAATGACCTTCAAAGTCGGAGAGGAAAAGGTTGAATTCATCTTATCTAAATTCCTCATGGCACCAGCCATCGACCATTCATGTTGTTTCCTAGATGAAATCGATAAATGCGTGAAATAAATGGAGAAACAACAAACCACTTATTCAGATGTATTAAGGATTCCCATACCCCAGATACTCGAAGATGATAATTGGCGCCCTGAATATCAAGATCAAAACCTGAGTGAATGCCTAGCCTTAACGCCTGATCCTATACCCTGTCAAAAGAAACCTGCCATAAAACTCAAAACATTACCCAAAGACCTAAGATATGAATTCCTAGACACAGAACTTGAACGACCAGTTATAGTCAATGCAGACTTAGGACAAATAGAGACTGAAAAATTACTACATATCCTTAGAAAATACCCAACCGCTTTAGGTTATAACATATTAAATCTAAAAGGAATAAGCCCTTCTATCTGCATGCACCATATTATTCTAGAGGAAGACTGTAAAACCTCTAGGGAACATCAAAGGAGAATAAATCTCATTCTGAGTGATGTAGTCAAAAAGGAAGTAGAAAAGCTACTAAAAGCAGGAATCATATACCCAATATCTGATAGTAAATGGGTCAGCCTAGTACATGTCGTACCTAAGAAATGTGGTGTGACTGTTGTCAGCAATACTAAAGGAGAATCAGTAGCGCAACAAACTCACACCGGGTGGAGAATGTGCATCGACTATAGAAAGTTAAACAAAGCAACTCGTAAAGATCATTTTCATTTACCCTTCATTGACCAAATGCTTGATGACTAGCTAAACACTCTCACTTCTGCTACTTAAATGGGTACTCCAGATTTTTCCAAATTCCTATCCATCTCGACGACCAAGAAAAAATGACTTTTTCTTGTCCTTATGATACATTCGCTTATCTATGAATGCCATTCGGATTATGCAATACCCATGCAACATTCCAAAGATGTATGATGTCCATCTTCTCTGATTTTCTAGATGGCATGATGGAAGTTTTTATGGATGACTTCTCTGTCCGTGGAGAAAGTTTTGAGGGTTGTTTATCGAACCTTGAAATGGTGCTAGAAAGATGTATAAGTGTCAATCTCGTGTTAAACTGGGAAAAATGCCACTTTATGGTCCGACAAGGAATCGTCTTAGGGCATATAGTATCCGATAAGGGAATCGAAGTAGATAAAGAAAAGATCGAAGTTATAGAAAATATTCAACCACCCAAAATTGTTAGAGAGATAAGGAGTTTTCTAGGACACGCTAGTTTTTATTGACGTTTCATTAAAGAGTTCTCTAAAATAACCAAAGCTATAACCGAACTCCTAATGAAGGATGCTAAGTTCATCTTCACCGAAAAAAGTTTGGACGCGTTTAGAAATCTGAAAAAAGCATTAATTTCAGCACCTATTATGCAAACTCCTGATTGGAACGAACCATTCGAGATAATGTGTGATGCCAATGACTATACCGTAGGCGCGGTCCTAGGACAAAGAAAGGATAAAAAGCTTCATGCAATCTACTATGCAAGTAGAACCATAGATCCTACATAGACAAATCACGCTACCACTGAAAAAGAATTGTTAGCTGTTGTGTTTGCTTTAGATAAATTTTCTTCCTACCTAGTAGGAGCACGAATAATTATCTATACTGACCACGCTGCAATCTGGTACCTCTTAAGTAAGAAAGACGCCAAACCAAGATTACTAAGGTGGATCTTACTTCTTCAAGAATTCGATTTAGAAATAAAAGACAAGAGAGGCACCGAGAATGTAGTTGCTGACCACCTATCCAGAATAGAAGGAATCAAACCAGATCATGTTCCCATCAATGACGATTTTCCTTATGAACGCCTTGTAGCTCAACTAGAACTAGAAAGTATCATAGCTGAGTACCCTGTGACTTATGAAGACAAGAACACAAATGGAATTTTTGAAGCAATATGCACCACAACCATGCTACCATGGTACGCCGATTTAGTTAACTCTTTGGCTACCGGAGTGCTTCCACCTGATATGTCTTATCAACAAAAGAAGAAATTCTTTCATGACCTTAAACATTATTATTGCGACGAGCCTTTACTTTTCAAAATAGGCGCGGATGGTATTTTCCGTCGATGTGTTCCTGAAAGTGAAGTCGAAAACGTAATTTTCCACTGCCATGCCGCTCCCTGTGGAGGACATGCAAGTACTTCAAAGACGTGTGCCAAGATATTACAATCTGGCCTTTATTGGCCTAACCTTTGGAAAGACGTCCATATCCAGTTAAAAATTAAGACCAGTGCCAATGCACTAGAAACATCTCTAGACGCGATGAGATGCCTCAAACGGGCATTCTGGAAGTTGAAGTCTTTGATGTATGGGGAATCAATTTCATGGGACCTTTCCCGTCTTCCTTTGGAAATCACTACATACCAGTTATTGTCGACTATGTTTCACAATGGATCGAGGCTGTAGCCTCTCCAACAAATGACGCGCGAGTAGTATTCATGCTTTTCAAGAACGTAATCTTTCTAAGATTCGGTGTGCCGAGACTCGTCATCAGTGACAGTGGCTCCCATTTCATTTCTAGAATCCTAGAAAAATTATTAGCGAAATATGGAGTCTGACATCATGTCGCAACGCCTTATCATCCACAAATAAGTGGGCAAGTAGAGGTCTCCAACAGAGAAATAAAGAAAATCTTAGAAAAAACTGTAGCAACCTCTAGGAAAGATTAGTCATCTAAGTTTCATGACACTATATGGGCATATAGGACAACATATAAAACTTCGATTGGATCAACACCATTCAAACTAATTTATGGGAAATCATGTCATTGGCCAGTGGAAATAGAACATAAGGCTTATTGGGCCATTAAGACCCTTAAGTTAAATTACACCGCTGCGGGTGAGAAAAGAATCTTAGACATCCACGAACTAGAAGAATTAGACTAGACGCTTACGAAAATGCTCGGATATATAAAGAGAGAACTAAAAAATGGCACGATAAACGAATATCTAGAAAAGAATTCAATGAAGGTGATATAGTTCTTCTGTTTAATTCTATACTTAAATTATTCCCGGGAAAACTCCGTTCTAGATGGTCTAGTCCATTCGAAGTTACCAAGATTTTTCAAAGTGGCGCGGTAGAAATCAAAGGAATGAGTTACAAACCGTTCATTGTAAACAGACAACGCTTAAACCATTATCATATCATATATAACAAAGAATATTACACAACAATTAGGCTAGATGCACTACCACCCCATTCATCAGACTATTCCCCATGTAATGTCGAGCTTACGACTTTAAACAAAGCACTTCTTGGGAGACAACCCAACTTTGAGTCTTTTATTTTTGTTTTGCATTATTTTTCTATTTTATTTTTCTTTCGTGCTTTTATTATTATTAATGTTAAAATATGCAGTATTGTTTCTATAATTTTGCCCGTTACTAACTTAATGCTAACTGTCAACCTACTTCAGGCTAACATTCCGATTAGCTAGTATACTAACCACGATGAACTTGGTTGATACAAGGCGCATTGTGTTCAGAGGAAGGAACTAGCGGAGGAGGTTTGAGTCTCTTTCTCATAGGGAGTTAGGATTAAATACCTACCCAGCCGGACCAGCCATGATAACCTTAGGGATTCAGGATAGTGTTCTATTTTTATTGAGCTAAATAGGATGGGATACATCTGCTATAAGGAAAAAATTTAGTTCTTACCATAGACTGACTTTAGAGTTTTTAATCTCCCTCATCTATAAACCTGACCACAGTCTTGGATTTAATAGGGGAATCATTAGATTTAGATTGTTCAGTATAGAGTACACTTTCACCCACAAAGAGCTAGCTGAGTTACTATGATTCCCACATAGCCTAGATTCATTTACCGTAGTCCAAGAAGAGTTTTTTAATGTAGGAGAGCTAGATTATTTCTGGGGGGGCATTATAAGCATTAGTAACCCTGAGCCTGAGGACATGCATTCTAAAAACATCCACAACCCAGCTTTTAGATATTTCCATAAAATTCTAGCCCACACCCTGTTTGGTAAAGCTGAAAACATTGCCACCGTTACTAGAGCTGAGTTGTTTATCATGTTCTGCGCCTCGCAAAATTGTCCTATAAACGGAGCTACATTTATGCTAGAAAATTTTCACTGTCTTGTGAGGGCTGAACATGAACCCATTCTTATAGGAGGTTTAGTGACCATGATAGCTAATACTATCGGATTAAGACAACAATTGTTGAACCTTGTCCCTCAGGGTAGATTCTAACCTATGGATATTAATTTCTGTTTCAATAGGGGTATCATCGGGAACCTAGTCCCAGATAGTTTTGACCTCCTCATTAACAATCAATCCATGCCACTTTTTACCTTACCTGACCCTAGGATGAGAATTCATGACCGAAATAACTGGTTATACCATTGTGACGCACCACACATGTCACCACCACACACTCTTGAGACACCATGATATATGACCACCTAGATTATTTCCTTTCTGATGAGGACATTGATCCTAAGACCCCGCCTTTCTACCATGACTTCCCACCTCCCGAACAGATAGGCTCAAACTTCCCCGACTCTCCAATTATTTCTATGCCTCCTGTATTTCATCCGGCTCTTGATTTGACTGCCATTCAATCAGAGATTGATATGTTGAAGGACGAGCTTGTTATTTTGCAGATTGACTGCCATTCCTTTATGGATACGGTAGTCGAACAATTGGATTACATTTATCAACATCTTTTCTTGGCATCACTGGACTGATGTGGCTGATTTACCTGACATACTGCTTTATTTTATTTCCATATTTAAACATTGAGGACAATGTTTTGTTTAAGTGTGGGGAGAAGTTTTATTTTCATTATTTATTAGACACTTTATTTTTTCAGTATTTTTGGAAGTTTATCATTCAATACAATTTTATCATTCAGCACTTTTGGAATTTTATCTTTCAGTACAATTTTTATTCATCTTAATATTGTAGTTCAATTTTATTATGAGTTTATTTATTTCGTTTATTCTGCATTACTATCATATTTACGTGTATATGCTATGCTTAAATGATTCAATATTATTTACCCATATATATGTAGAATTATTGAAATGGTATTCTGCAATATAGAAAATGAAAAATGTTGCAGTGCTGGATGCGTGCCGCTCAACACACAAGCGTGTTGCCCGTCACGCTTTGCATCACTCGGTCTCGGACGGCACACACGCGTGACGCTCGACACATACTGATAATAAAGCATTGTTTCTGTATTCTTTCAGAAACCTTGCAAAACCCTTTCACCCTTCCATTTTCTTCAACCGCTGCTCACGATACATTAAACCTACTGCCTATTTCTCCTCCCCCATTATCATTGCCATAAAAAACCACTAAAACCCCACTTATTACCATCATTACATCTCTCTACATAAACCATCTCCAAACCCTTTTTCACTCCAAAATCCCCAATTTCTCACATAAACCTTCACCCTTCTCCTTTCCTTGCTTCAAAATGGCACGAAGAAATTCCAGGCCTGAACCTGATCTTTCTGGAATTATATTTTGTAATGGAGAAGCTGGAGAGCACCAAAGGGATCAGTACCTCAAGTTCTATCAACGCTCCGACGTACCGATGCGGTATATGGATACTGAGTGCCTCTGAAAATTAGGCTTGCTTGATAGTGTCCAGCGGTTACTCCATCACTCTAATTTGACATCCATCTGCATGCAGAACCTCCCAACATACGAGTCACTAACCTTGGAATTTATAATTTCATTCTCTTACAACTTGTTGTGTGACGAGAACGAGCACCTATCCGGCTCCGCCACTTTTAGAATGTTCAACGATGAATATTTTGTAAGCCAATCCACTCTTAGTGCCTTCTTCCACTTTCCTATCGAAGGGATGGTACACCACTGCATTCTAGAAGACCTTGATTGGGCGTATACATGTTTCAAGCTTTGGAAGGTTCTCACCAATGAAGAACCAAATAGATGGAAAGGACTTTACGCTTCTTCCATCCACAACCCCGTAATAAGGTACTTCCATCGTGTCATCTCAAATACCATTTTTGGAATAATGAACAATAACAAAGTTAATTCAAAAGAGTTGTTCCTCCTCCATTGTACCTTCAAACCGAACCAAAAGATCAATGCAATCACCTTCCTCCTTTCACATATCCAATCCTTATGCGCCCGACGATCTACGCCTTTCTGTATTGGAGGGATAGTAACCTCTATAGCACTTGGTCTTCACCTCGAAGACAGGCTTGCAAATTTTCCATCACTACCGCCCACGTTCATTTACATTGACAACTGTCGGGTTGTCCACTTGATTAAGGTTAGAAGAGATGGTAGATACAACCTAATGATGCACAATAAGGTAGTTCCAAGTATCATTTTGCCAAACTTTGCGCTTACTAATGTTATAGATTTGTCTAAGTGGATTTATGACCTTGATGCTCCTGCACCTGGAGAGAATGCGAGAAGCGACCAGGGGAATGTCCAAGCAGATGAAATGGAGCAGGAAATGGAACAAGGAGACTCTGAACAACAAGATCCTCCTGAAAACATGGCAAGCACGTCCGCTAGGCCTAGGAGAAGAATAGAACCGGCCTCGAATGATTACATTATGGCTGCCATGATGGAACAAAATGAGAGAATGCAGACTATACAAAATAACCAGAATGCGATGATGCAACTTATGCTGGCTATGCAAACTTGGCAGCAAGAATACAATGAAAGAAACGAGCACCGGGCTGCAATATTAACTAAGGATATGGCGACATTTAACGTACGAGTGAATGCTTTTCAGGATTATGTTTACCATGTAGACATGCCCCATCCTCCAGGTACACGTGGACGAGCATGAGGACGAGGAAGAGGACGCGATAATGAGCAAGAATAGATTTATTTTGATTCTCTTCTCGTTTCCTTCTTGTTTTAAGCATTGGGACATTGCTTGTTTCAAGCTTAGGGGAGCTAGTTAGTTAAGAACTCTTTGTTGTTTCCTAGGTAGATCTTTCATCTCTATTTCTTGTAATCAAGACAATCTTTGTACTTTCAACTTCATTTATGCAATTTTTTCATTGTTATCTAATTTCCCACTTTCTTGAGCCATAACAAAAAATTTATGTTAGTTACTTGCATAATCTGACGCATTTGAAGAATATATAGGTTGCTCACTTTTCAAAAGATATATGAGAAGCTTTGAGTACGATGGATATCTCTGTAACACTCTAAATCCCCATATCGTGCTAGGTCGATTTCAGTACCCTTTATACCAAAACCTTGAACTTTATCTTTAAAATAACCCCGAGTAGTTTATCTAACAGTCAACATCGTCTTAAACACAAACTACGTAGGGAGTCGATGAATATAAGTGAATGATCCAGCGTATTTGAAAGATATGTGCTTTAATGTAAGAAAATAGGGAATGCACCAATTAAGTTAGGTGATCCTCACACAGTCTCTTAATCCAACGGATGTAGTACCTACATGATATAACACAAAAACATGTTGTTAGTTGGTTCAGGGGTGTCTGGTACTGATCTTGGTAGGGCGGACTACGGTCTGATCCCCCACATCTTGCAATTGGGTGAATTAAAGAAGGTTACCACATTCATGTTCCAGAACCTCATGCTTAAAAGGATCATAGTCACTAACCGGCTACTCTACTATGTGTGTGTGAAGATAAAGGGCTTAATGTGATTGTGCTAGAATGAAAATGGGTAAAATTTAGCGAAAATAATTAGGTTGATCTATAATGGCATGATTGGAATTGGTCTGCACAATAGGGGATGTTTAGTGTTATTACCGTATCTTTTGTGTCATGTTGAGCTTACGTTTCCGCAAAAACTTAGGTAGCCTCTTATGATCGAATTGTGTCATGAAATTGAATTTAACTTGTACCTTATTAGTTTTTATACTTATTTTATTGCTCGAGGACAAGCAAAGGTTCAAGCTTAGGGGAGTTTGATAACACGAAAAGATATAGCATTTTCCGTCCAAATTACATAGATTAAATCTCTGATTCTTCGATTATTATGTCACATTTTATCCTTTTTTGTAGTTTTTGAATCATATTTCAGGTACTTAGCATTTTCAAGGCATAAATAGGAAAATGAAGAAAAAGAATGGAAAAATGAAGAAGAAATGGTTTTAAAACAACAAAATGTAGTTTTGTAGCAGAGAAGCGTGTCACCCGCCACAAAGTCGTTACGACCGGCACAAGATATGTTTTTGTGCCCCTAGGCACATGGACGTTTTGACCGGAACATGCTTGAGTTATGTGACCCACGTCACGTACCACACCACGCTCGCCACGATCATCCAGGATTACGAAGCTTTCGTCAACAGAGCATACTCAACGCATATTCCTGGATTTTCTCCATGTTTCAGTAACGTCAATCATGGGAAGTTACATATTTTTTTCTCAAACAAAATAGACCATATATATGGAGGCAGTTACCAACAATTGAGTCTCTATGGCCGCTCTCTCGTTTTGATCTTTCTCTGGCACTTTAGAATTACGCAATAGTATTGTTTTCAATTCCATTTACTCTATTCAACAATTTATTTTATTGTATTCCGTTGTAGTATTTTCCAGTATTTCTTTTCCACTTTTCGTAGTATTCCATAGGCAATAAAACATTACCATTAAAAGTAGTATTTTTCCACATCGGAGAAATACTGCAACACTAGTTTGTTTCCAAACTTTCAGAATTTGCCTAGGATTTTTATAATTAGTCTGAGATATTTTTTTACTACAAGTCAATCCTGTCGGCTTGTGGAGGATACGCAATATTCGAATCAGTTGCTTTGTATTCACATTCAGGTTCCTATTTTATTAAGCACAATTTATTTTATTCCTGCCATGCATGCACTGTTGAATTTATGCTTTAATTTTGTACTGTTTTGCAATAATATTATGTCTGGCTAGATTCCTTATACCGGTATGTAAAACTTGACCAAAGGGTTCGGTAATTAATTGCCATTATTATTTTTACAAAAAAACACTTTTCTGGTTTTAATTTCCAGTTGAATATTTAAATGTTTTTGTACGGAAGTAAAAGACAGTCCAAGGTTAAAATCAATAGAGCGGAAGTTTGAGGTTTTAACCGGATAGTGGTTATTGAAACATTAATTTTAAAAAAAAAATGGAAGCGCTTTAAAGTTAATATGATCTTATTTTTATTCAAAAAATACTTTTAAGCTTTAAATGAAACAGCGGAAGCACTCATTTCGAGCTTGACTTATATGATCTCATTCAATAGAACAGAAGTTTGAGACGAAGGTTTTTAAACAAATAGTTTCACCGAAACTGTGTTTTAATACTAAAAACAAATGCCAATGAAATACTGAATCCCTTAAGTTAACGAAATACATACCGGTCTCCTTCATTAATTATTAAATTCTAGTTAATTCCCAATTAAACCCAAACACCCAAATTTATTATTAGCCTTGTCTCTACATAGTAACCTTTAGATAATAGTAGTTTTTTACTATTAGTCCTTGTGGGTTTGATATCTTTTAAAACTATGCGATAGACTATGCACTTACAGTCACTACACTCGATAGACTCATAAAGGTCACGAACAACCTCCTTGTCTGATGAAGAATAATCATTAGAACCCTGACTAGCCATGGATAATATCCCCTCTTGATAACTATAACATCACAAATGAACCCTAATTCATATGGGTATACCATGTATTTAGGAAATAGCTCTTAATGCTTAAGCTTGTAGCCCTTTTTGGATGATACTTGTAGATATCTTGTGTCATAAACGACATAAACCCTCTCTTGTTTGAAGGATTCTAGAGAATGTTTAAGAAGAAGAGCTTCAGATTACATGTATCCAAGCCTTGAGCCTTCATCACATGACCTTGGGTATAGGATTAGAAACCCTAATCATGGTCAATGCCTCTTCAATTGAGTTGGCCCTGTAAAAGGTGAGAAAACCCTAATCTACGAATGAACCCATAATTCACCAGTGAATCCCTAGTTCTTGAATATTCTCGATCGCCCACCAATTTGTGTTGTTAACGAATGTATGCAATGTTAAATGACCTAATGGAAGGTATGTATATGATGATGCGTAAGCCAGATTATCTCTATAAAGGGGTAGGACAAATTTGGGGTATTACAACACTAACTGACCTTTAGAACCTTAATTGACCCAAATTAGCCATTAGAAGATAGTGAGATAGCCGACTTTGGTGCAGTCTGAAGTTGGTTGATACTCGATGCTACGCTCATTGAGATTCAACTCTCGGGTTTTGTTTGGTGGCAAGTCAGTTTCGTGCTAGACAAAACTTGTGGGAAAAATCAGTGATATTGAGATCCCTAAAACCCGGTTACTTCTTTAGGACAAGTTAAGCCAACTAATTTTCAAGAGGGTACTTACCTCAAAACCAAATGCAAGCCTTAAAGCTAAGGCCTTTGTATGCTTTACTTGTGTTTGATTATCTATTTAAGCATGACATCATAACATCACATCATGACTAACCATTCCAAGGACCTAGGGGATTCATCTTTGTTCTGTGTTGTAGGGTCATGACTTCCAACCGTAGGAATACTATCTGAATTAACTTCGTAAGGATACCTTACAAGATTGAGGAATTTGTCTCAAAGGTTCTAAAAAATTCTTAATTCACGAAGAGACATGGTCATATACTCAGTTTGGTTACTACTGGCTTCCAGGAAGACATGATGAGTGTTCTGCTCCGATTCTTTGATCCTAAACATCACTGTTTTACCTTCCCAGATTATCAGTTGGTGTCCACAATGGAATAGTTCTCTAAATTACTCAGAGTGCCTATTCTTGATCAGATACCTTTCACCGGTCTAGAGCAAGTTCCAAAACCCGAAGACATCGTAACAGCCTTACATCTGAAACAATCAAACATCGTATCTAATTAGGAGACAAGGAATGGAGTCAAGGGTTTTTCTCCTAAATTTATGATAGAGAAGGCTCTGTGGTTTCTAGATACCATGAATTTTCGTGCTTTTGAGGATATTTTGGTTTTGTTAATATATGGTCTGGTACTGTTCCCTAATCCGGACCAATTCATAGATGTGAATGCCATTAAAATATTTCTCACTCATAATTCGGTACCTACTTTTCTTGGATATGTCTTGCATTCCATCCACACTTGTACTATGAAGAAGCGAGGAACTCTTATATGTTGCATACCTCTACTGTCCAGGTGGTTTATTTCGCATCTGCCCCGACTAGTGATAAAGAACGAACAAGGTTTAAGGTGGTCTCAAAGGTTGATGTCACTCACTCGTGCAGATATCCATTGGTGTTCTCAATCTCAGGTAGATGTCACTATTATTGATCGTTGTTGGGAATTCCCTAATGTACCACTCCTTGGTATAAGAGGGGGCATCACTTACAACCATTCTCTGGCTCTACGTTAGTTTGGTTATGCTCGAAGGGACGATTCTGATGATATGCTCATCTAGGGTATCGTGTTCGACTATGAAAACGACCCTCAAAATTACCATCAAAGTTTTATATGTGCTTGGGGAATAGTTAACTAGATTAATAGTAAGACTTTGGGACACAATAATTCCATTCCTCTAGAACCTTACCTCAGATGGGTGTGATCTCGTGCTCAGAATCTTAAAATGCCATATATTTCCATCTTACCAGTGATCATAGAGCGTGTTGTATAAGGGGATGTTTCTCATACCATTCTTCATCCTAATATGTCTACTGACTTCAAAGAACTACATAAGTTCTGAATTCAGCTCAAAAAAGATACCTTCGAGGCTCAGTTCTATGCTAGTGAGAAGAAAGTACTGGAGCTGGTGAAACGACTCCACGGAGAACAAAGCCTTAATGCATATGTCCACACAAAGAGGAAGCGTCCATGGGAGACTTGAATTAACATTTTGCTTCTTTGTAACTCTTTTTATTGGAAAAAATTATAATTTGAGCTTGTTACTAAAAATTTCTTTTGTTTCCTTTTGTTTAAACAAATTTAAGTCCCGCAAAGGTCCTTGAAAACATTGCACTTGCATTTGCATGTCATGCATATCATCATATAATAGGTACTTTCTAGGCAGGTTTTCTCAACTTCTTGCTGTTTATTTTGATAAACAATGGCACTCAAGCAAACTGTGAAAGAACTTCAAGCTCATAACACTCAGTTTCAGAATATGTTCTTGGACTTAGCTAAGGGTCGAGATGAGTTGAAGACTGTAATACGGTGGGAGAACTGACTTAGGTGTTTTGCAATTGTTGCGGATAGCAAGAGTCACCACCTACTTTTCTTTTATCCAATAAAGGAAAGGGTGAAAAGAAAAGAAAATACCTTTTAAGAATTTTCTTGAGTTCGGGGGGTAGGTTAAGAAAAAGGGAAGGTGTTAGCAACCTTTTCATCTATAGTCATCTACGGGCTCTTAGTTTCTAGATCTCTTTGAAATTCTTTGTAAATGTTCTTATGATTGTTTGAAAGTATTTTTGAAAAGTTCCTTCGTTTAGGCGAACTTTGTAATGATTCTCATCTCTATAAGAATGTATACAATGTTTTGACTTTTAAAAATATTTCATGAAAGTGTTGGTGTTTTTGAAAGATGTTTTGTTTTTAAATGTTTGTGAACAAGCCATTATGAACATTCTACCTACTTAAAGAAAGTCTTTGTTCTTTTCCTTATCCTTTAGATAGTGTTATCTTATCATTAGTTAGTAAGAAACCATATCATTGGATGTGAAGGGACGGGTATGGGTCATTGCACAGTCATAGAAGGCAACATTGTAGGATACCTTAGCAATTTGTTTGTATGGGTCTAAGATCGTTTACCGAAGGCAACATCGAAGGGTCATCGATGGACTATGATCTTGTAATCAAGGGTCTTTGCTAAAGTATCCCACGTTCGAGGGACATGATTATTTTTAATCCAAGGTAACGAGTGTGGGTTAACCCTAGAGGTGCAAGTGTGCAAAGTGTGTTGTTTTCATTTGATTTGTCTTGAATTAGGGTTGTCTATTTGTTTGATTTTATTCTTGTCATACAAACCCTAATTACTAGCAATAATATGGAAAGCGATAAATTGCGGGAATTAAAAGTCATACGCTATTACAATATTCTGGGATGGTGGATACAAATTTACAAATGGGGATGACAAGTAAAATAAACACTAATTACTATTACAAGGCTTTTGACAATTACATAAATCATAATGCAAAATAATAGAATGTACAAAAATGTAAAGAAAAGAGAAATTGTTTTTATGGCTTTTGTTGTATGAAAAGATTTTAAAGTTAACCTAATTAAACTAATTAATTAAAAAGGAGTTAATTAAATACTAAAGTCTAAGTTAATTTAATTAAAAGTGAAAATTAGAATAAAAACATAACTCTAAATTACTTTAATTAAGAAACGAAATTAAATAGTTTTAAGAAAATATTTTTTAAGATTTTTGCCTAATAAAAAAATGGGAAAATATAATTATTTAAGAAAAATATATTTTTGGGATTTTGATTAAAAAATAAATAATAAAAGAAAAGAAAAAAATAAAAGAAAAAAATAAAAATTTGGGTCAGGGAGTTTGAAAAGAAAACATGGAGGTTTGAGAGAAGAAATGTTTTGGTATAGACCCAATGTTTGTTTTTGTTTATATCAGAAAAAAACAAAATAAATAAAATGTTGGGCCAGTGTTGTTGAGAAAACAGGGGGTGATAATGAATAAAAGAACTAGGCCCAACAATGGATGGCCCAGGCACACTGAGAATGAGAAGAGAAAACAAAGAAGTTATTGAAAAAAGGAACAAAAGGTGTCGTTGGGGCTCAAACCCATGACCCTTAACAACAATGTCTTACGCGTGCGCTCTCTAACACTTGACTGGCTATACATCTGGTATTTATAATATAAACCAATAAATATAAAATAAACCTTGTCTTGGACATGTCATCTTCTTCTTCATCGTGCCAGGATGTTCTTCAACATTTTTCAAAATCTGTAACTTCCTCATTTCTCAACCAAAATGGAAAATGTAAACATGAAAGTTGCTTGAAATTGAACCACGATTTCAACCATATAAATAACTAAACCTATGGATCAAAGATGGACACGAATTTATGTTGGTACCAAATTTAACCTAACTTTTTCAGGAAGTTCAAACTCAAAATTCTCCATGCTCAGGCAATATAAATGAAATCTAAAAGCATTGTTAGTTTCAGGGCAATGATGTCTACATTTTATCTTTTCAAATGAAAGTCAAATGATGCTTGTATGAAGATATAGAAGTTCAGAAAACTCACCTTGTAGATGGAGATAGTATTTTGAGTTTGAGCACACTTCAATATGTTGTAATGATCTGGTTAGCTTCACTGAACTTCCAGGAAGCTCTTTCAATAGTTACTTTGAGCTGAGAGTTCCTGAATCGTGTTGGAAAAGTCAAAGTGCAAGGTGTTGTTTTTTGAAAATGGAGGATGGTGATGGAGGTGTTACATTTCAATAACAGGGATGGGGATGAGTTATATTTGATGTAAGGAAGCTTTAGGATTGATTTGGAGAATAAACGCACAAGTGGATTATGAGATGGAAGTTTTTGGGCAGAAAATGACAAGTTATGGAAGTTTGAATGCAATTCTGGTTTGAGGGAGTTTTAGGGAGTTTTCAGGCTTGCAAATTCGTGTACTTGGCTTGTAAACAATGTAATTTATAGGAAAAGGTTTGAGGACTAATAATGGTCAGAAAACAAAAATCACATGTTATGAATTTTTAACTTGTTTTTGAAGCAAGCTTGAAGAACATGGTTTCAAGGTGAAGTACCATGCCCTCTAGGGTGTCTAGACACTTTAAACATGTTTATTCAGATTGTTTATGTTGAGTGTGATCATAACAAACAAGTTAGAGGCTCAAGAAATTGACTTTGTGATTAAAGTGAACTTTTCCAAAATGGAAGTGTGACCTTTATTCCCTAAATGGCAAGTCAACGTGGACAAAGCTTGAATCACTTAGACAATTGATCAATCAGCTGTGTCAATAATAAATTAAGTAGTGATTTTCAAGTTAAAAGTCTTCAAAGGAAGATTCATGCAGCATGGTTAGAGATTTAGTCAAGTATTCATCATGAAAATGACTTGTAACTCAATAATGGATGCTCAACTTCTTGTCTTCGATTATCTTAGGTAAAGCATGATCTCTTCAATTTCTTGGACATTTTGGAAAGCTTGAAACATTATATCCATCCTTCATGTTTACCATTTTGGCTAAATCATCTTGGATCTAGGTGAAAATTGGCCAAGAAGTTAGGTCAAAAATCTGCCTAAACTTGTCAAACTTTTCACCAAGTGTTTTATAAAAAATGCCATGACTTCATGGGCTTATATCTTCAAATCTAAGCATTTTCTGGACATCAACCCTCTAAAAAAAATTTGTAAAATTTATCAAGATCTATAACTTTCATGTTGAAAGTTTTCTTTGAATAATCTTGCATCTTGTTGAAAAAGCGCCATGAAGTAATGAATTTATCAAGTATAAAATGTACTTAGAAAATTTTCTAAGTCTTGAAAACTTTGACTTTTTGTGGGATTTCTTGATTATATTGATTCTTGTTGACCAAGTTTGATATTTTTGAGTATCTTGATGAATCTTGACCTTTGAAACTCAATGTTTACCAAAAAGTCAAAGTTTGACTTTTGGTGTAATAATTGACTTTTCATTATTGATCAAATTTCAACTATCAATTCATTGATCTTGAGAAATGATTTGAGCCATGAAGTTAGGTAAATATGTGTTTGAGCCCTTAAGATTATGCTTCAAGTCATTAGATCATGTATTAGGTCAAAAGTAAAATAATCAGTCATTCTCAGTCAAAACCCTAATTTTGACAATTTTGCCCCTTTGATAATTTGACCACTTTTCTTGAGGAATTGTGATCAAAGCTTGATAAATTGATGCATATGACTTCAAAAAGTTAATATTTGCCAAAACAAATCTCGAGGTTTGACTGTAATTTGACCACAATTGACTTTTTACCCAATACAACTGATTTTAAGTCATCTGATCAATTGACTGAGCAAAGTTGGGATCCAAGACTTGAAACTTGGCATGAGTATTATTGGAGGTATATAATGAACTATGAAAGTCATTCGGAGCATTAGAAGTCCAACTGTCCTTGTGGAAATCAAAACCCTAATTTGGGGTCCTGGTGCTTAAGAGGTGATTTCACCTAGTCAACATTTGTGCAAACTTGAGCTATAAAAGATCTTTGTGAAAATGTCTTGAGAAAAGAGAGGGAAAATTTTAGGGTACAATAGTTGCCCTTGTTCAATCTTCTTAAACCTGAAGAGTTAGATTGGCATGTCCGCCATTCGTGACTTGAAGGTAGAAGATGATTGAACACTAAAATGCCCAAATATTTGCACTCGTTTGTGCATGAAGTAGTGTTGTTGGTTGATTATCGGGAATGGGCTTAAAGATGCAATTTGGAGAGATGATGGAGAGTTATTGGAGATGGGATTATAGATGCCATCCAAAGTAACTGGGGGCGATTTAAACTGAAATAGAAGATGTCCTTCGTCTGTTTTTAACTGGATGAAAATAAATCTAAACCATAAGAGATCTTTAGTTTGTCTGTCTTTAACTGGAAGAGGTAAATATAAACCATAAGAGGTCTTTCGTTCGCTTGTCTTTAACTGGAATAAGTAAATCTAAACCAGAAAAGGTATTTCGTTCGTCTGTCTTTAACTAGAAGAAGTAAATATAAACCAGAAGAGGTCCTTCATTCGCTTGTATTTAACTGGAAGAAGTAAATCTAAACTAGAAGAGGCCCTTCGTTCTCCTGTCCTTAAATGGAAGAAGTAAATCTAAGCCAGAAGAGGTCTTTCGTTCGCCTGTATTTAACTAAAAGAAGTAAATCTAAACTAGAAGAGGTCTTTCGTTCTCATGTCTTTAACTGGAAGAAGTAAATCTAAACCAGAAGAGGTCCTTCATTCTCCTGTCTTTAACTAGAGGAAGTAAATCCAAAACCAGAAGAGGTCTTTCGTTCATTGATTTATTTTTCCTGAAAAGGAAAAGGGTTCACCGTATGCGATATCATGATATACGAAATGCATTGTGTAACGATGTTCTCAAAATAAATGAGATTATGCTATTTGTGTTTCTTATGCATGTGATATGATATATTGACATGAAATGTCTGTGTAGGATAAACAAATCATTGATTGTTGCTGAGAAGGAAAAGTATGTGTATCTTCGACTTTGTCTAGAACACTTCTGTTGGGGATTCCTGTTTGCTGTTCGAGGAAACTCTGCAGGGGATGTTGGTTTCTTCTTGGGGAGTAGAATTCAGGAACATTAGTCGTTCGCTGATCTACTAGGGAATTTAATTCTTATATGCCCTGACTAGGGATAAAAGAGATGTTTAAACTTCCGATTTGTATGGGGAGGATAGTTAACTGGTATCTGGTTGAAATTTAGGTTTTGCAGTAACTTTCTGGGGATAGTGACAACTCTATTGGGGAAGAGGAGTTTTGTCAGTGATTTGTTGTAGTCTAAAGAATAGACTCAGGTTGGGGAGATTGAAATCCGTTGGGGAAATATATCCTGTTGAAGAAAGTATTTTGGAGACCTTATTGGGGGAAATGAATTCTTTTATGGAAGAACATTTGCAAGGTTTCTTTCCCAGTTTTTGAAAGCCAAACTAGACTTGGGAAGAGAATTTCCAGGAGATATGCTGATTGGAACTCTAAAAGGAAGTTGTATGAATTTACTCTGTGGGGATTTATGGATAGCATGAGTGTTCTCCTAGCTCCTTGTGTAAGCAATTATTCTTGTTCTTATGCATACATTGTTTAACAGTTAATCATGTTCATATGCATATGTTCATTCAATTTTAGTCATTGGACGTTTTTTGCAATCAAAACAGAAAAACAAAAAAGTTTGGACTTAAAAGTATATTTGTATTGATAATTTGCCTATAAACAGACATTTTTGTACAAAGAGATGGAAATCCTAGTAAGAGGAAGTCATTGTGAAATGAAAAGAATACAAATTGAAAAAAAAAAATATATATATATATATATATATATATATATATATATATATATATATATATATATATATATATATATATATATATATATATATATATATATATATATATATATATATATATATATATATATATATATATATATATATATATATATATATATATATATAGTCATGTGGAAGTGATCTCATTGGGTTCCGACTTTGCTATTGCCCCTATGTCTTCGAACATATTATCATTTGCTGTCAGAAGAAGTTGATTGAACTGATCTTGTACCACTTGAAATTTTGACCTTGGTAATAAAGCTGGTTGTAGTGATCCAACGGGACATGGTCGTACACTTTGATCCTTAACTTTTTCCTGAAATGCCCTTTCGTTTTTTCAGTCCACCATGATACCCTTTTTTTCCTAAGCCGCCCCTTAGGTTTTCGACTTGCCGGGTGTACAATCTCTTGATATATCCCTAATTTTTGCCCAAACCTTTATGGTTTGTCAGGATGCTCTTATTTTTGCCTAGGCATGTCAACCTAGCAGGTCGTTCTTATGCATAGTATTTTTTTTACTATTTCTGCATTCACCGAGTATGGGAAATCCTCGCCGTCAATAGTGGTTAACATCATAACACTACCAGAGAATACTTTCTTGATTACAAATGGCCCTTCGTATATGGGAGTCCATTTCCCATGGGATCTCCTTGTGGTAGAATGATGTGCTTTATTACCAAGTCGCCAACTTGGTATACTCGAGGCTTGATCTTCTTATTGAATGCCTTAATCATATGTTTTTGATACATTTAACCATGACAGACAGTATCTAGTCTTTTTTCATCGATCAAGTTCAATTGATCCAGCCTAGTCTGAATCCATTCGTCTTTGCTTAGATATGGTTCTTTCATAATCCTTAGAGAAGGAATCTGAACTTTGACAAGCAGGACATCTTCGATGCCATAGACTAAAGAGAATGGGGTTTCCCCAGTTGATGTTTGCGTCGAGGTACGATAGCCATGAAGAGAAAATAGTTGCATCTCATGCCAGTCTTTATAGGTCACCACTATCTTTTGCACAATCTTCTTTATATTTTTATTAGCAGCTTCTACTGTGCCATTCATCTTAGGTCTGTATGGAACAGAGTTGTGATGCTTGATTTTGAACTGCATGCAGAGTTAAGTAATCATATCATTATTGAGGTTGGTACCGTTGTTAGTGATAATCCTCTCAGGGATTCCGTACTGACATATGAGGTTATGCTTGATAAACCTGGCTAGAACATTCTTAGTAGCTGAGGCAAATGAAGCCACTTCAACCCATTTGGTGAAGTAGTCAATGGCAACGAGGATGAAACGATGTCCATTAGATGTGGTGGGCTTGATTTCTCCAATCATGTCAATGCCTCACATTGTGAATGGCCATGGAGCAGTCATGACATTTAAAGGTATTGGAGGCACATGAACCTTATTGGCATAAATCTAACATTTATGGCAAGTCCTCGAGTGGTGGTGACAATCAGTTTCCATAGTTGACTAATAGTAATCATCCCTCAGAATCTTCTTGGCCATAGTGTGTCCACTGGAATGAGTTCCGAAGATAGCTTCATGTATATCCTCCATGATCTTCTCTGCTTCTTTCTTGTCCACACAATGGAGCAGAGTAGAATTATGGTCGTTGATTGAAGTTCCCTCAGGATATTCCTGTGCTTCAAGATGCATTTTCACTTCATGGTACCAAGGCTTCTCCTCACCAGTGTCAATCTTAGAATAGTTAGTCGGTTCGTCAAATCTTTTGATAGTGATTCTGGAAGCTTTGTTGTCCCAATTGAACTTGAATATAGATAACATAGTTGCTATAGCATCTGCCAACTGATTTTCTTCCCTTGGGATATGTTTAAAGGTGACCTCTTCAAATTATGGGATCAAGGTTAGCACAAGCTCTTTGTAAGGGATCAGATTTGGATGTTTGGTATCCCACTCTCCTTTAACTTGACTTATCACCAGGGCTGAGTCTCCGTATACGCTTAAGAGTTTGATTCTCGGGTCAATGGAATCCTTAAGACCCAAGTTGCATGCTTCATATTTGGCCATATTATCTGTACAGTCAAAGTAGAGTCTGGCAGTGAAAGGTGTATGACAACCTTCGGGAGAAATGATAACAACACCAATTATGTTACCCAATGCATTGGAAGCTCCATCAAAAACCAAAGTCCATCAGGATCCTTGTTCAGGTCCTTCATACGGTCCATGATTTTCATAGTCGGTTATCAGCATGATATTCTCGTCCGGGAATTCAAAATTCATGGATTGGTAGTCATCAATAGCTTGACGAGACAAATGATCCACCGATACACTTCCTTTAATTTCTTTTTGCATAGTGTACTGGATGTCATATTCAGTCAAGATCATTCGCCATCTGGCTATTCGTCGTGAGAGAGTTGGCTTCTCGAAGATGTACTTGATGGGATCCATCTTAGAAATAAAGAGAGTAGTATGAGTCAACATATAATGTCTTAGTCAGTGAGCAGTCCATGCCAAAGCACAGCAAGTTTTCTCGAGCAGTGAATATCTTGTTTCATAGTTGGTAAACTTTTTGCTAAGGTAGTAAATTGCATGCTCTTTTTGACCAGACTCGTCATGTTGGCCCAGCACATACCCCATTGAATTCTCTAATACAGTCAAGTACATAATCAGAGGTCTTCCTTAAACTGGAGGCATTAGGATTTGAGGTTCTTGTAAATACTCCTTGATCTTATCAAAATTTGTTTTGGCAGTTGTCATTCCATCTACTTGATATTTTTTCAGTAGTTTGAAGATTGGTTCATAAGTAGCAGTTAAGTGAGAGATGAATCGGGAAATATAGTCGAGTCGACCTAAGAAACCTCTGACCTCCTTCTCAGTACAGGGAGCTAGAATTTCTTGTATGGCCTTGACTTTTGTAGGATCGACTTCAATACCTTTTCCACTGACGATGAACCCTAGAAGCTTTCCCGACCTTACCCTGAAGGTTCATTTGTTAGGATTCAGCCTTAACTTGTATTTCTTCAACCTTTCAAATAGTTTGTGTAAATGATCTAAGTGTTCTTCCTCAGTTTGCGATCTTGCAATCATATCATCAACATAGACATCTATCTCATGATGAATAATATCATGAAATAGAGCTACCATAGCCGGTTGATAAGTTGCGCCTGCATTCTTCAAACCAAAAGGTATGACCTTATAATAGAAGGTGTCCCACTGTGTGACAAAAGTGGTTTTCTCCATGTCTTAAGGCGCTATTTTTATTTGGTTGGATCCAGAGAAGCCATCCATGAAGGAGAAAACTTTGTGTTGAGAAGTGTTATCAACCAAAACATAAATATGTGGTAATGGGAAATCATCTTTGGGGCTTTCCCTATTTAAATCCTTGTAGTCTACACACATATGGATTTTACCGTCTTTCTTTAGCACTGGGACCACATTTGCAATCCATTAGGGATATGACGTCACTTCCAGGAAAAATGCATTGAATTGTTTCATTACCTCAGCCTTTATTTTCTCAGACATATTTGGCCGCATGCAACGAACCTTTTGCTTAATTAGAGCACAACCTTCTTTCATTGGTAGACGATGAACTACAATATCAGTACTAAGCCTCGACATATCTTCGTATGACCATGCAAACACATCAACATAGTCATGAAAAATTTGAACCAATCTTCCTTTGACATTGTCTTCCAGGTTAGCGTCAATCTTGACTTCCTTCTTATCTGCCTCAGTGCCCAAGTTTATCACTTCAACTGGTTCTTTGTGCGGTTTAATGGCCTTTTCCTCTTGTATCAGGAGTCTGGAGAGTTCCTTAGGTATTTCACAATCTTCTTCACCTTCGTCTTCGGCATGATAGATTGGGTTTTCAAAGTCATAGATGACAATAGTAGAATCGTTGTCAATGAGATCCAGAGTGGATGTGCATATGCAAATTTATGTGTGTGCATGTAAGGTCACATGGCTATTTGAAAAATGCAATAAAGTAAAAGAAAGACAAAGAGCGCAAAATTTGAATGCAAAATAGTCTAATGTTTTTATTAAAATGAGCATATGGCATATGGAAATGACAAACCCTTAACAAATGGACCATTGTGCCCCGGGCAAAGCACATGGTTTAAAGTCATTGTTTTAATGGAAATCACAGACAAACTTCACAAAATAATAAAAATAGGAAATGACAATTACTCCTGGCTGAAAGAGATTGAGATGAAGTCCTTGGTCTTCCAGTTGTTGAGTCCTCCATCAATAGTTGGGTAGATCCAGTCGTCCCAATCACTATCACTATCAGAGTCTCTAAGAGCATTAACTTCATTATTTCTAATACGGAGAGGCGTTTTCCCAACATGAGCACGTCGAACCTCTTTTTGAGCCTTGGAAGTGAATCCCAACCCAAACTTGTCTGACTTGTATGGGATATCAGGAAGTTGTCCTCAAATGGTGCAACCTCTGTCTTCAACTACGACACGAGCATCTTTGAGAGAGGCCATCCTTGGTGTATCCTTAGTAGCTTTGGGAGTGACAGGAGTGGCCTTGGCAACATCAATCATTGGAGAGACCACTTCAAAAGCTTGACAAGGAGTCTTAATGAATTCGCCATCCATTTCAACATATTTGAATGAATTTAAATGACTTATCATAGACTCTTCCTCCCCACAAACAGTGACAATTTTCCCTTTGACCGGGTACTTCAGCTTTTGATGTAATGTGGAGGTAACCGCACTTTCCCCAATAATCCACGGGCGTCTGAGCAGGCAAGAATAAGTCGGGTGGATATCCATCACATAGAATGTTGAGTTAAATACTTGAGAACCAACCTTGATATGGAGATCAACCTCTCCATGGACCATTCTCTTCGATCAATCAAAAGCTCTTACCATGATGTCACTAAGTTTCAGCACTAAACCTTCACAGTCCAACCTATCCAGAGCACCTTTTGGTAAGACATCAGGGAGGACCCAGTATCCACTAACACATGTGCTAAATTGGTGCCTTACAATCGATGGAAACATGCAGAGCTTTATTGTGATTCTTCCCTTCTGGGGTCAAATCTGCATCTGAAAATCCCAAACCATTGTTAGCAGTCAGGCTTGCTACACAGTTTTAAAATTGGTTGGTCGTAGTTTCTTGTGGGACATGTGCATTGTTCAGGAATTTTAATAGGGCTTGGGCATGTGCCTCGGAGCATAGCAAGAAAGACAACATGGAAATCTTCGAGGGTTTCTTCCCCAACTGTTCCACTATCTTGTAGTCACTTTTTTGGATAATTTTTAAAATCTCCTCCATCTCTTGGGTAGATGGGTCCTCAACTGCAATATCTTTTGTGGTTGCCTCCATTCGAGCAGGCTCAATCATTTTTTCCTTTCCTTTCCTCGAGTATCAGCAACAGGTTTAACAGCAGTAATACAAATTGGTGTAGTAATGGTTGTCGGAGGTGAGATCTCCAGAGATAAGATCCTTCATGTCCTAGCAACTTTACTTGATCCACCAATGTTTGTAACTTCAGCATTCTCATTCTCGGCAATCCATGGTTGTTGTTTGATACCATGGTAATACACTTATGCCCCATAGTTTCAGGGCACAACTTTATCAGAAGAGTAGGGGACTGACCCTGGTGTGGTGATAATTAGTGGCGTTATTCTTGGTTCAGCAGAAATCCTAATAGGACCTTTCGAGGTGATCCTAACAGAAGTGTTTGAAATGGTAATGATGGACACGTCTTCAAACTCTTGAGATACACTTTGGGTCAGACTTTTCACATATGGAGTTTTTTCAAATAGAATTTCATGGATATCCATCAAGTGTTGGACACCTTTCTTCAGCCATGTGCAACCATTAATTTATATGGCACAGTGGTAACAGTCTTTAAAACAGCTTGGGAATATTTCGACTTTCAACAAGTTCTTCTTAACAGTCTTCAAAGGAGTGTTTAAATCATTGACGGAGGAAACAAAATAAGCATCTTTAATGGTATTGACACCCTTACCATGACTGGCATGTGTGCAGTGATCCCATTGGGAGTCGGTGGAGGGTCGAATTCAATTGTTTTGTTATCGATTAAGTCTTGGATCTTGCTTTTTAACGCCCAACAATGATCGGTGTCATGTTCAGGACTATTGGAGTGGTAGGCACATTTTGCATTTGGATTATACTTTGGAGATAAAATATTGGGATTTGGAGGGGGATCCCACAATGTTACCAAATTTACCTTCAACAAATATTGTAGAGCTTGAGACAATGGCATGTTGATTCTGGTAAACTTCCTCCTCGAGATGTCTGGCATTTGTTGATTGTTTTGTTGACGCGGTCATTGAGTTGGAGTTGGAATGGAAATCAATACTGCCCCACTGAATGATGGTGGTCATTCTTAGCATTACTTCTTGATCCATACACGGCATTAGTCTCTTTTTTACCAATAAATGGATTTTTTCACTACATTAGAGGTGGAGGCCATGGGTATCTTCCTGCTTTAAATTCCACTTTTCACCCTCTCGCCAGTTAAGATCAATTCACTAAATCTGGATGATGAACTCCCAATCAGCAGGTTGAAAAATGGACCGGTCTATGTTCCCATAAACATGTCTACCAATTCTTTATCAGTTAAAGGTGGTTTCACCCTGCCAACTAGGTCTCTCCATGTTTGGGCGTATTCTTTGAAGCCCTTATTTGAACCCATGGTCATACGTTGCAATTACACTCGGGTCGGTGCCAAATCAGCATTATATTAGTATTGCCGGTAAAAGGCAGCAACTAGATCCCCCCATGTATGGAAGATTGTCCCTTCCAATTGATAAAACCACTCCAAATGCGTTCTAGATAGACTCTCTAGGAAAAAGTGCACTCATAGTTTCTTATCGATGGTACGCGGTTGAATCTTGCGGACGCATGATTTGAGATGAAGTTTCAGACATGAGACATCGTCATACTTTGCAAAGACAGTGATCTTAAATTTGTGGGGAATGACCACCCCATAACCAAACCCAAGTCTCCGAAGTCCAAGCCAGTTACTGCTTGGATCTCTACATCTTTTAAGCTGTCTTCTAGCTGCTTATATTTGTCTTAGGTCGGTGGGTATTTGTAATACGGTGGGAGAACTGACTTGGGTGTTTTGCGTTTTATCGCAATTTTTGCAGATAGCAAGAGTCGCCACCGAATTTTCTTTTATCCAATAAAGGAAAGGGTGAAAAGAACAGGAAAGATCTTTTGAGATATTTTCTTGAGTTCGGGGGATAGGTTATGAAAAGGGAAGGTGTTAGCACCCTTTTCATCTGTAGTTATCTACGGGCTCTTTGTTGCTAGCTCACATTGAAATGCTTTGTTTGAAATGTGTTTGTGATTGTTTTTGAGAGTATTTTTGAAAAGTGCCTTCGTTTAGGCGAACTTTATAATGATTCTCGTCTCTACAAGAATGCATACAAAGTGTTGACTTTTGAAAATATTTCACTAGAAAGTGTTGGTGTGTTTGAAAGATGTTTTGAAAATGGTTGTGAGCAAGCAACTATGAACGTTCTACCTACTCAAAAAGTATTAGTTATTTTCCTCCTCCTTTAAATATTGCTATCTTACCATTGATTGATAAGAATCCCTATCATTAGCTGTGAAGGGACGGGTGTGGGTCATCGTATAGTCATAGAAAGTAACATTTGTAGGATATCTTAGAAATTTTTGTAAGGGGCTAAGATCATTTATGAAAGGTAACATTTGAAGGGTCATCGAGGTACTATGATCTTGTTTTTGATTTTTTTTTTGCTAAAGTATCTCACATTTGCGTAACATGACTATTTTTTATCTTAGGTGACAAGTGAGGTTAGCTCTAGAGGTGCAAGTGTGTAAAGTGTTTTGATTTCATGCATTTTTGTCTTTGAATTAGGGTTTTCTACTTGTTATTTTTATGTCTTTCCATACAAATCCTAATTACTAGCAATAATGGAAAGCTGTAAATTGCAGAATTTAATGTCCTACACTATTACAACACTTTAGGGAATGAAGGCACAAATTTACAAATGGGGGAGAAATCAATAAACTCTAATTTACTATTACAACCATATTGAATATGAACAAATAATATACAAAAATATATGGTAATATACAAGGAAAAAGAAATTGTTTTTTTTAAAGTTTTTTGGAAAGATTTTAATTCTAATTAAGATAAATAATAAGTAATTAATTCAAGTAAAACTAACCTAAATTGATTTAAGAAAAGAAATTAAATTAATTAAAAAAACAAGTTTTTAGTGTTTTATAAAAAATAATTTTAACTTACTTAAAATTAATAAAAGGGATTAATTAAAAACCCCAAATTCTTAAGTTAATTAATATATAAAGAAAATTTTAAAATAAACCTAAGCCTAAATTGATTTAATTAGAAAAAGAAATTAAGTTTTTCAAGAAAATATATTTGGTTTTTTTGTTTAAAAGAAATAAAAAATAAACTTAAAATATCTAAATAATAAATATAAAATATTTTGGTATTTTTGATTAATAATAATAATAATAATAATAAGAAAATAAAATAAAAATATAAAAATTAAGTCAGGGGGTTTAGAAAGTGGAAAAGGGGTTAAAAATAGTAAAATGGGCATTGGGCCTAAAATGTGGTGTTTTATTTTGATGCTGGAAAAAAAAGTATGCTGGGCCTCTGCTATATTTAGTAAAAAAGGGGTGAAATCAGCAAAAATGACAAGGCCCAGGAAGGAGAGTCCAGCGCCCATATTGATTAAGTGTGGCTTGTTTATGAAGGTCCATGGTGCACTTGTGAGCTTGGAGTGTGGGATTGAACCTTGTGATGATCTGGTGGAATTAATGTGAGGCTTCACGGTGAGTGTGCATAGCCTGAATACACTAGATCTGCAAAGAAATAATAAGAAAAACCAAAAGGGTACCACTGGGGCTCGAACCCAGGTCCTAAAGGTTAAAGGGCACACGCTTTACCACTAGAGTGACTATACATCCGTTAGTTTATGCAAAACCACAAATATATATTTTAAACTCATTCCTGAAGACATGTTCATCTTCTTCCTCGCGCCAACCATGACAACACCATTTTTGAAATCTGTATCTCATTCATTTCTCAATGAAATTAAAAAAATGTAAACATGAAACTTATGTATTTTTTCAACACGAGTCTAACCATATAACTCTTAAAAAGCTATAGATCAAAGGTTACATTTAATTTCTATTGGTACCAAAAATGTGCCCTAACTTGTCAGAGATAAAATTCTTCATGCACAAGCAATTAAAATGCAAACTAATAACATGGTTAGCTTTAGGGAAACGATATCTACATTTTTTTCTTCAGAATGTATGTACAAAAGGTGCTTGAATCAAGATATCAAAGTTTAGAAAACTTACCTTGCAAATGATATTCATGTATGGAGTTTGAGCAACCTTTGAGGTGTCCAAATGATCTGTTTAGCTTTCCTGGAACTTCCTAAGTGTGTTACAACCCTTACTTTTCTTTGAAGATGCCTGAATCTCCCTACTCAAGTCCAACTGTAATGGAGGTTTTTGAAAATAGTGGATGGTGAAGATGGAGTTACAGTCCATAAACAGGTGTTGGGATCACTCTTATATGATGTATTAAAGGTGTATGAATGATTAAAATTGAAAATGCACGAGTAGATTTTGTGATGGGTGTTTAAAACTTCAAAAATGTCACAAAATGAAAGTTCTGTGCTCTAGAGTGTTTGAGAGTGTTTTAGAGGTTTTCAGCTTGTGTTCCTTCTTGCAAATAGTCTATATATTTATATGAAAAAGGTTAGAGATATTTTGCACAACAAATTTCTGAGTTATAGGGTTATAGCTAGGTTGCTTGATTTTGAAGAAAAGTGAGAAAAACAAGTTTTAATATTTTGTACCAGTAATGTAGAGTGGCTGAATCACTTTAAACATGTTGCTTCTAGTCTTTTCAAGGTGTGTGTGTGGAGACAACAAGTTAGGAGCTCAAGGAGAGTTGACCTTTGAAAAAGCAATGCTTTATCAAAATGGAAATGGTACCTTTGTGCCAAAAATAGAAAATTAACTTGGACAAAGCTTCAAACACTTGGATAATGGCTCCAACAATTGTGTAAACATTTAATTATTGAGTGATTATCTAGTTTGAAGCATGCAAAGCAAGATTTATGCAGCATGGATTGAGATTTGCTCAAGTGTTCATCAAGAAAATGACCTATAATCCAAGTTTGAAACGCTAACTTCATCTCTTCGATTCTCCTTGCTCAAGAACGATCTTATTGAGTTCTTGGACATTTTTAAAATCTTGGAACATTATATACAACATTTGTGTAGGCCATTTTGACAAAATCCTCTTGGAGCTTGGTGAAAATTGGCCAAGAAGTTAGGTCAAAAATTTGCCTAAACTGGGTCAAAATTTCACTAAGTGTTTAAGAAAAAGTGCATGACATTATGGATTCATAACTCTAAATCCAAGCATTTCTAGGACTTGATCAGTAAAGCAAAGTTGTAGATCTCATCAATATCTACAACTTTAATGTTGGAAGTTTTCTTTGAATCATCTTGCATCTTGGTGAAAATTTGGCATGAAGTCATGAAAAAAATAATATTTAAAAACACTTAGAAAAATTCTAAGTCTTGAAAAGTTTTACTTTTTAAGATGAATTTTGTTCGACTTTCTTTATTTCTTGATGATCAAGTTTCATATTTTTGATTGTCTTGATGAAATGTAATTTTTGAAACTCAATTTTGATCAAAAGGTCAAAGTTTGACTTTTGGTGTATCAGTTGACTTTTCATCAGTTGACTGAATTTTAACTATCAATCAATTTGATCTTGAGAAATGTTTTGAGCCAAGAAATTAGGTTAACATGTAGTATTTGAATCCTTGAGATTGTGCTTCAAGCCATCAGATCATGTATTAGGTCAAAAACCCTTGATCAGTCAAATATAATTAAAACCCTAATTTTGACCATTTTGCCTTTTTGATACTATGATCTAAACTTCATCAATTGATACATATAACTTCAAAATGTTGATATTGGTTAAAAAATCTTGAAGTTTGACTGTAGGTTGACCATAATTGACTTTTCATCCAATACAACTGATTTTGGGTCATCTGATCAATTGATTGAGCAATTTTGAGATGCATGACTTGAAACTTGATATGAGTATTCTTGAAGGTTCATAATGATCCATGAAAGTAAATTGAAGCACTAGAAGTCCATCTGTCCTTGTGGAAATCTAAACCCTAATTTGAGGCATCAATGTTGAGGAGATGGCTTGACCTAGCCAATACTGGTGTAAGCTTGAAACCTTTAAGATCTTTGTGAGAAATATCTTGAGAAAAGAGAGGAAAAATTTTGGGGTACAACAACTGCTCCTGTTCAATCTTCTTAACCCTGAATAGTTAGATTGGTGGGTCTGTCATTCGTGACTTGAAGGTGGAAGATGATTGAACACTAGAGTGCCCAGAAATTTGCACTTGATAATGTGTTAGTTGTTTGTGTCCGGAATGGGCTTAAAGATGCCATTTGGAGGAGTGATAAAGAATTTGTCAGAGATGGGCTTGCAGATGCCATCCAGAGTGACTGTTGGTAGAAATTGGAAGAAATATCAGAATAAATCTTTGGTCGATTTATACTGAAACAATAGATGTCTTCTGCCTGTTTTTAACTGGAATAGATAAATCTAACCAGAAGAGGTATGTTGTTTGGTGACTTCACTGGGGAAATAATCCTAACTAGAAGAGGTATGTTGATTGCCTGTGTTTAACTGGAAGAAATAAATCTAACTAGAAGAGGTTTGTCGTTTGCCTGTCCTTAACTATAAGAAGTAAATCTAAGCAGAAGAGGTCTTTGTCTGCCTGTATTTAACTGGAAGAAGTAAATCTAACCATAAGAGGTCCGATGATTGCTTATCTTTAACTGGAAGAAATAAATCTAACCATAAGAGGTCTTCATCTTCCTGCCTTTAATTGGAAGAAGTAAATATAACAAGAAGAGGTCTGTCTTTTGCATGTCTTTAACTGGAAGAAATAAATCTAACCAGAAGAGGTCTTCGTCTGTCTGTCTTTAACTGGAAGAAGTAAATCTAACAAGAAGAGGTCTTTGTTTGGTCGATTGATTTTCCCTGAATGGAAAAGGGTTAGTTGCGTGCAGATGTATACATGGCGTAATGATGTTCTTAAAATAAATGAGATTATGTTGTATGCATTTGTCATGTATGTGTTATGATGTATGAATGTTTCTTGAAATGTATCTTTGTCTAGGAAAATAAATCCTTGACAAATATTGGGAAGCAAAAATCCCGGACTTCCGCTGAAGATGAAGTGTATGTGTATCTTCGACTTTGTCTAGAGTGTTTCGCTGGGGACTCCTGTCTCATTGCTTTTTGAGGAAATTCTGCAGGGAATGTCAATTTTTGCTTGAGGGATAGAGTTCAGGAACCTTGGTTGTCTGTTACTCTACTAGGGAATTATAACTTGACTGGGGGGAGTAAAAGTTAACTGGTATCTGGTTGAATTCCAGGCTTTGCGGAAAATTTCTGGGGATAGAAACGACTCCGCTGGGGACAAAAGGGTTTTGTTCATTGATTTGGAACAGTCTGAGAAAAGACTCGTGTTGTGGAATATGTAGTTTGTTGGGTAAATAAACTCTGTTAAGGAGAATATTTTGAAGACCTTATTAGGGAGATGAATTCTTTTGGGGAGAACTCCACAAAATTTCTTTTTTCAGTTAAGACTAACTTAGCTGGGGAGAGGGTTTTCAGGAGATTATATTTTGTGGGGATAATCTTATTGAAGCAACTCTGTGGGGATATCCCAATTACATACATTTATTAATAGTTAATCATGTTCATATGCATATGTTCATTCAATTTTAATCATTGGACATTTTTGCACTCAAAACAGAAAAACCAAAAGTTTACACTTCGAAGTATATTTGTATTCATGTTTTGCCTATAAACAGACGTTAAGGAGACAAAAATATCAGTAAGAGGAAATCGTCGAAAGAAAGAAAGAAATACAAAGTGAAAACAAAATAATAGCCATGTGGAAGTAATCTCATTGGGTTCCAACTCCGATTGCCCCTATGTCTTCGAACATCATCCTTTGTCGTTGAAAGAATTGATTGAATTGATCTTATACCATTGAACTTGGACATTAGTGATAAAGCTGGATGTAGTGATTTCACATGAGATAGTCATACGCTTTGATACTTAACTTTTTCCTAGACCTTGCTTTCAGGTTTTCAGTCCACGAGGATACCTATTTTTTCCTAAGTTGCCCTTTCAGGTTTTCAACTTGCCGGGTGTACAATCTTTTGTATATATCCCTAATTTTTGCCCGAACCCTTTTGGTTCGCCGGGATGCCCATTTTTTTACCTAGGTATGTCAACCTAGCGGGTCATTTTTATGCGTAGTTTTTTTAACTATGTCCGCGTTCACAGGATGTAGAAAATCTTCACCGCCCATAGTAGTTAGAATCATGTCACCGCCAGAGAATCCTTTCTTAACAACAAATGGCCCTTCATAAGTGGGAGTCCAATTTCCCCTGGGATCGCTTTGAGGAAGAATGATGCGCTTTATTACCAAATCGCCAGTCTGATACACTTGAGGTTTGATCTTCTTGTTGAAAGCTTTGATCATACGCTTTTGATACATTTGACCATGACAAATATCAGCCAGTCTCTTCTCGTCAATTAAGTTCAACTGATCCAACCTAGTATGAATCCATTCATCTTCGTCTAAGTCTGCTTCATTCATAATCCTTAAGGAAGGAATCTGAACTTCCACAGGCAGGACAACTTCTATGCCATAGACTAAAGAGAAATGAGTTGCCCCAGTTGATGTTCGAGTCGAAGTACGGTAGCCATGAAGAGCAGACGGTAGCATCTCATGCCAGTCTTTATAGGTTACTACCATCTTTTGCATAATCTTCTTTATGTTTTTATTGGCAGCTTCCATTGCGCCATTCATCTTATGTATGTATGGAGAAGAATTATGATGCTTGATCTTGAACTGAGTGCAAAGTTTCGTAATCATAACATTGTTGAGATTGGTTTCGTTGTCAGTGATGATCCTCTCAAGGATACTGTACCGGAAGATGAGGTTATGCTTGATAAACTGAGCTACAACATTCTTAGTGACTGAGGAAAATGAAGCAGCTTTGACCCATTTGGTGAAGTAGTCGATGGCAACGAGGATGAAACGATGTCCATTAGAGGCAGTGGGCTTGATCTCTCTAATCATGTTAATGCCCCACATTGAAAATGGCCACGGAGCAGTCATGACATTCAAGGGTATTGGAGGCACATGAGCCTTGTCGGCATAGATTTGACACTTATGGCAAGTATTCGAGTGATGGTGACAATTAGTTTCCATAGTCGACCAATAGTAACCAGCCTCAGAATCTTCTTGGCCATAGTGTGCCTGCTAGAGTGAGTTCCAAAGACACCTTCATGCATGTCTTCCATGATTTTCTATGCCTCCTTCTTGTCTACACAATGGAGTAGAGTAGAATCATAGTTGCGTTTGTACATGATCCCATTGCTTAGGAATAATTTGGCTGAGAACCTTTGCAAGAATTTCTTGTCGTGGATTAAGGCTCCCTCAGGATACTCTCGTGCTTCAAGGTACCTTTTCACCTCATGGTACCAAGGCTTCTCCTCATCAGTGTCCATCTCATAAGAATGCACAGGTTCATCAAATCTTTCGATAGTAATTCTGGGAGCTTCATTGTCCCAATTGACCTTGAACATGGATGACATTTCGCTAAGGCATCTGCTAACTGATTTTATTCCCTTGGGAAGTGCTCAAAGGTGATATCCTCAAAGAATGGGATCAAAGTTAACACAAGCTCTTTGTAGGGGATCATATTTGGATGCTTAGTATCCAACTCTCCTTTTACTTGACTGATTACTAGAGCTGAGTCCCCGTATACGCTTAAGAATTCGATTCTTAGGTCAATGGAAGCCTTAAGACCCAAGATGCACACTTCATATTTGACCATGTTGTTTGTACAATCGAAGCATAGTCTGGCAGTGAAAGGCGTATGGCCACCTTCGGGGGGAAATAATCACAGCACCAATTTTTTTACCTAAAGCATTGGAAGCTCCATCAAAAACCATAGTACATCGGGATCCTTGTTCAGTTCGTCATACGGTCCAGGCTTTTTGCAATCAGTTACTAGCATGATATTCTCATCCGGGAATTCAAAGTTCATGGATTGGTAATCATCAATAGCTTGATGGGACAAATGATCTGCTAGCACACTTCCTTTGATGGCCTTGTGTGTAGTGTATTAGATGTCGTATTCAGTCAAGATCATTTTCCATCTAGCTATTCGTCCAAAGAGTGTTGGATTCTTGAAGATATACTTGATGGGGTCCATATTAGAAATCAATAGAATGGTGTGAGTCAGCATATACTATCTTAGTCAGCGATAAGCCCATGCCAAAGCATAGCAATTTTTCTCGAGCAGTGAATATCTTGTTTCACAGTCGGTAAAACTTTTTGCTCGGGTAGTATATTTCATGCTCTTTTAGGCCAAAATCATCATGTTGGCCCAACACACACCCATTGAATTCTCTAATACAATCAAGTACATAATCAGAGGTCTTCCTTTAACTAGAGGCATCGGGATGGGAGGTTCTTACAGATATTCTTTGATTTTGTCAAAGGCTATTTCGCAGTCGTCGTTCCATTTGACTACTTGATCTTTCTTCAACAATTTAAAGATTGGCTCACAAGTAGCAATTAAGTGAGATATGAACAGGGAAATATAGTTGAGTCGACCTAAGAAACATCTGACCTCCATCTCAGTACATGGAGTTGGCATTTCATGTATGGTTTTGACTTTTCAGGGTCGACCTCAATACCTTTTCCACTGACGAAAAACCCTAAGAGTTTCCAGATCTTACCCCGAAGGTGCATTTGTTGGGATTCAGCCTTAGCTTGTTTTTCTTCAACCTATCAAACAACTTTTGAAGATGATCAAGATGTTCATCCTCAGTTTGTAACCTTGCAATCATATCATCAACATACACTTCTATATCATGATGGATCATATCATGGAATAGAGCCACCATAGCTCGTTGATAGGTTACCCCTGCATTCTTCAAACCGAAAGGCATGACCTTATAGCAAAAAGTGACCCACTGTGTGACAAAGGTGGTCTTATCCATGTTCTTGGGAGCCATTTTGATTTTGTTGTAGCCGGAGAAGCCATCCATAGAGGAGAAGACTTTATGTTGAGCAGTGTTATCGACCAATACATAAATATGCGGTAGTGGGAAATCATCTTTGGGAATCGCCCTATTCAAATCCCAATAGTCTATCCACATACGGACTTTTCCAACTTTCTTTGGTACTTGAACCACATTTGCAACCCATTGGGGGTGTAATGTTACTACTAGAAACCTGCATTGAATTTCTTCATTACCTCATCTTTTATCTTTTAAGACATGTCTGGCCGCATACGATGAACTTTTTGCTTGATTGGAGGACAATCTTCCTTTGTTGGTAGACAATGAACCACAATGTCAGTATCAAGTCCTGACATATCTTCATATGACCAAGCAAAGACCTCAACAGGGTTGTGCAACATCTGAACCAATATGCTTATAACATCCAATTCCAAGTTGGCGCCGATCTTGACTTCCCTCTTGTCTGTCTCAGTACCTAGGTTGATCACTTCAACTGGTTCCTTGTGCGATTAAATGGCCTTATCCTCTTGCATTAGAATTATGGCTATTTCCCCAGGTATTTCATAATCTTCTTCACCTTCTTCATTGGTTTGGTAGATTGGATGTTCAAATTCATAGATGGCAATAGTAGAGTCGTTGTCAATGAGATACGGAGTGGATGTGGATCTGCAAATATGTGTGTGCATGTAAGGTCACATGGCTATTTTAAAAATGCAATAAAGTGAAAGAAAGACAATGAGCGCAAAATTTGAATGCAAAAGAGTCTAATATTTTTTCATTAAATGATCATATGGCATATGAAAATGAACAAACCCTTAACAAATGGACCATGGTGCCCCGGGCATGGCACATGGCTTAAATTCATTGTTTCAATAAAATTACAGACAAAGTTCTTAAATTAATAAACAGTAAATGGTAATTACTCCTTGTTGAAGGAGATGGAATGATATCTTTGGCACGCCAGTTGTTGAGCCCTTCATCAGAAGCCGGGTAGATCCAGTCGTCAAAGTCACAGTCATCGTCAGAGTCTTCAAGAGCATTTACTTCATGATTACTGATGCGAAGAGGTGGTTTCCCCGCACGAGCATGTATGAACTCCTTTTGAGCTTTGGCAGTGAAACCTAAACCACATTTGTCTGACTTGAAAGGGATGTCTGGGAGTTGTCCCGAAATGGTACAATTTGCGTCTTCAATCATATCGCGAGCATCTTTGAGGGAATCCATCCTAGGCACATCTTTAACAGCTTTTGGAACATCGGGAGTAGCCTTGGCAGCAACAACCATGGGAGAGACCACTTTGAAGGCTTGACAAGGAGTTTCTATGAACTCGCCATCCATCTCAACATACTTAAACCAATTTAGATGGTTAACCATAAACTCTTCTTTACCAGAGATCATAACAATATTTTCCTTGACCAGATATTTTAACTTTTGATGTATAGTGGAAGTCACTGCACCTTCCCCATGTATCCAGGGGCGTCCAAGTAGGAAATAGTAAGCAGGACGGATATCTATCGCATAGAAATTCGAATTAAAAATTTGAGACCCATCTTTGATGGGGAGATAAACTTCCCCATGGAACATCCTTTTTGATCCGTCGAAAGCCCTTGCCACAATGTCACTTGGCTTCAACACCAAACCTTTGCAATTCAACCGATCTAAAGCACCTTTGGGAAGGACATCCAGAGAGGAACCAATATTCATAAATACATGGGCTAAAGTGGTTCCTTTGCATTTAATGGAGACATGCAAAGATTTATTATGATTTCTTCCGGCTGGAGTTAAATCAGCATCCGAAAATCCCAACCCATTATCGGCAGTCAAACTCACTACACAATTTTAAAACTGATCGAATGTAGTCTCTTGAGTAACATGAGCTTTCTTCAGATATTTTATCAATGCTTGAGCATGCGCATCAAAGCAAAGTAATAAAGATAACATGGAAATCTTAGAGGGGGTTTGCCCCAACTGATCTACTATCTTATAATCACTTTTTCTTATAATCTTCAAAATCTCCTCCATTTCTTGAGTAGGGGGTTCCTCAATAATAACGTCTTTGGAAGGTGCCTCCATCCTGGCAGGCTCAATCATCTTTTCTTTTTCCCTAGCATCAGTACTAGGTTTGTCAACAGTAATGCGAACAGGTGTAGTTGTGGTGGTTGGAGGAGAAATATCAGGAGAGAAAATTCTCCTTGTTCTAGTCACTTTGCTAGACCCAACAATGTTGGTAATATCAATAGTCTTGTCTTCTTCAATCCAGGAGTCTTGTCTAATACCATGGTAGTATACTTCAGTGCCATAAGTCTAAGGCACCGCCTTATCGGAAGAATAAGGGACTATCCTCAATGTGGTAACTATCAATGGTGCTATCTTTGATTCATTGGAAATCCTAATAGGACCTTTTGAGGTGATCCTAATAGGTTTGTTGGAGATAGTGATGATGGATACGTCTTCAACTTATTCAGACACAACTTCAGTCAAACTTTTTATAGGTGGAGTTCTTTCGAATAGGATCTCATGTCTGTCCATTAGTTGTTGGACACCTCTTTTCAGCCATTCACAACCATTGATTTGCACAACGCAGCAACAACAATCTTCAAGGTAACTAGGGAAAACCCCAACTTTCAACAAATTGTTTTTAACAAACTTTAGTGGAGTGGTCAAGTCATTAACATAGGAAACAAAAGCAGTATCTTCAATAGAGTTGACACCTTTGCCATGGTTTGGCATAGGTGCAGTGATTACATTCGGAGTTGGAGGCGGATCAAATTCAATGGTCTTGTTGTTAATGAGGTCTTGGATCTTGCATTTTAATGCCCAACAATGATCAGTGTCATGTTCGAGACTATTGGAGTGGTAAACACATTTGGCGTTCGGTTTATACTTTGGAGATGAAACATTGGGATTTGAAGGGGGATCACACAATGTTACCAAATTAGCCTTCAACAGATGTTGTAGGGCTTGAGACAGTGACATGTTGATCCTTGTAAATTATCTTCTTGGAATATCAGGTCTTTGGTAGTTGGCTTGTTGTGATTTTTGAGTAGAGGTTGGATTGGAGATTAGAACTCCATTTAAAGATTGACGATGGTCCTTCTTGATATGGCCCCTTGACCCATACATGGAATTAGTTTCTTTTTAACTGATAAAAGGTTTCTTCACGATATTTGATGTAGAGGCATAGGCCATGGGAATCTTTCCACTTTTAATACCGCTCTCGACCCTTTCACCAGTCAAGGGCAACTCAGTGAAACAAGATGATGAGCTACCAATTATTAAGTTTAAAAATGGCCCAATCAATGTTCCCATGAACATATCTACCAATTCCCTGTCAGTTAATGGTGGCTGCACCCTGCCAGCCAGGTCTCTCCATTTCTGGGCGTACTCTTTGAAGCCTTCATTGGAACCCATGTTCATTCCTTGTAACTGCACTCTAGTTGGCGCCATATCGGCATTGTACTGATATTGACGGTTGAAGGCGGTGGCCAAGTCCTCCCAGGTATGGATATTGGAATCTTCTAATTGGTAAAACCACTCCAATTAAGTCCTAGACATACTCTCTTGAAAGAATTGCACCCATAACTTCTTATCAGTGGTATGCGGTTGAATTTTATGGATGTAAGATCTCAAGTGAAGCTTCGGGCACGAAACACCATCGTACTTGGAAAAAACTGGAATCTTGAATTTGTGTAGGATCGCCACCCCAGGAAACAAACCCAAATCACCAAAATCTAGGCCAGGCACAGCTTGAATTTCCATATCCTTCAATATGTCCTCCAGTTGCTTATACTTGTCTTCAGTCAGTGGATATTGTTCGTCAAAATAGTCCTCATCCTCAAAGATTGGATTGTTACCACCCCCAACACGAGTTCTCCTTGCATCTTTATCCTGATTCTCATCCTCCTCGGAGGAGTCTTCTACCACTTGAACTTGTCGAACGGGGCCATTGAATCTCTTCCCCATGTTGATCAAAGCCTTCTTCTTAGTCTTCTTCTTTGCAACCAGAAGTGACGTCAGTTCTTGCTTCCCTTTGGCCAAGTTGGGAAAGGTTTCTTGAAAATGAGGATTTTGTGTCTGCAAGTCCTTCACAGTCTCCTCGAGATCCATCTTACTGAAATAAATAGTAGAAAGATGAGGAAACTTGTGTCGGAAAACCTGCTTATGTTATGATGCATGTAATGTGAATGCAAATGTTTTCAAGGACCTTTAAGATTTAAATTTGTTTAAACAAAGAAGGAACAAACATTAATTGTATTAATAAGTTCAAATGGTTACATAGAGTGTCTGTTGGGCTTACAATGAAAGAAAAACAAACAAAATGAACTAATACAAAAAGGCTCAGATCTCCCATGGATGCTTCCTCTTTGGAGTAATATAGGAATTCAAGTTCCGCTCCTCGTGAAGTTTCCTTGTAAGCTCCAACACTTTATTCTCGCTTGAGTAGAATTGGGCTTAAAAGGTGTCTCGCTCCCCCTCTAGTTGAATCCATGACCTTTGCAATTCCTCGAGAGTGGTAGGCATGTCAGGATGAAGAATAGTGTAGGGAACATCTCCTTCAGTGATAGGCTCCATGATAATAGGTAAGATAGACTCATATGGCATCATGAGGTTTTGACCGTGAGCTCGCACCCACTTGAGATAAGGCTCCAAAAGAATGGAGTTATTATGCCCCAAAGTTTTTCTATCAACTTTGTTCACCATTCCCCAAGCTCGTACAAATCTTTGACGATAACCTTTGACATCATTCTCATAGTCAAATACAATTCCTTAGACAAGCGCATCATGAGGGCCATCCCTTCGAGCATACCCAAATTTTCATAGAGCCAAGCAAGGATTATAAGTGATACCTCCCCTAATGCCAAGGAGATGGACATTATGAAATTCCCCACAATGGTCAATAATGATAACATCCTCCAAAGATCGGGAACACCAATGAATATTTAAATACGAGTGTGACATCAACCTATTAGACCATCCCATGCCTTGCTCATTCTTCAAAATAGACCGGGGAAGGTGAGAAATAAACCACATAGCCAACAGAGGAGTGCAACACATAAGAATCCCCATTATCTTCATGGTGAAAGCGTGAAGATAATGCAAGATATCTCTGAGTAAGGTAGACATCGGGATACAAGGTAGAAAAAATTTGACTACATTCACATTTATGAGTTGGTCTGGGTTAGGAAATAGTACCATCCCATAAATTAGGAGGGCCAAAACCTCTTCAAAAGCTTGCAAATTTAGAGCATCCCAAAAAAGCTGAGCCTTCTCAAACAAAAACTTAGCTAGAAAACCCTTAAAACCACTTCTTGTTTCCCAATTTGCCACAACATCGGACTGTTGCAAATGTATAGCTCGAGCAATCTCCTCAGGTCTTGGGTCTTTCTCAATACTGGTGAAGGGTAATTGATCAAGAATATGAACGCCTAAAAGTTGAGAAAACTCCTCCATGGTAGGCACTAATTGGTAATCGGGAAATGTGAAACAATATTGTTTAGGATCAAAGAATTGAAAAAGCACATGTACCATGTCTTCTTCAAAGTTTGAGGTAACCAAGTTAATGAGACGGCCATACTTCTTCCTGAACAGAGAATAATTTGGAACTCTTGACACTAACTCTATGAGTTGAGGAAGCATTTTCACAAGGTTGATTCAGATAGTATTTCTTCCATGGAAGCCATATCCTATAAAACAGCACAAAGATAAATCCCAAAGTCCTTGAAATGGTTAGTGTAAAATGCCATGGTATGATGTCATGATGTTATGTACAAGTAAACATGTATAAGAAAAGCAAACAAGTCCTTAGGTTTAGGCTTACATGATGTTCATAGGTAACTACCCTCTTGAAGTTTGGTTGGTTCAACTTGTCCTAGAAAGTAATCAGGTTCTAGGGAATCTCAATATCATTGATCTTTCTTTATTGGGCATTGTTTCAGCACAAGCCTCTGTTTTGGTAACCAAAATATCCTAAAAGTATGATCTCAATGAGCATAGTATTGAGTATCAACCAACTTCATACTGCACCAAAGCCGACTATTTCACTACTTCCTAATGGCCAAGTTGTTCAACAAAAGGTTCTAAGGTCGGTTAGTGCTTCATGACACCACACAGCGGCCCTGTATTCTCCTTAATTAGCTAGAAGGGATACCGGTACCCACAAATGTGTCACACTAATGTAGTTATTGTCTCAACCATATCGGTCTACACCGTACAATCTCCATAATTTTTGCTACTTACCTAATGATGTTCCCAGATCCGGGTAGAGGATCAATAAAAAACCCAAACAAGGACTCAAAAGTGTAAAGCAAATAAATCAAACAATGAAAGAATTTAAAGGTGATCTAGTTTCTAAGGTATCCCCACTTTTAAGTGTCTATTCCCCAGTAAAGTCGCCAATTCTGTAATACAGTGGGAGAACTGACTTGAGTGTTTTGCGTTTTATCGCAATTGTTGCAGATAGCAAGAGTCGCCACCGACTTTTCTTTTATCAAATAAAGGAAAGGGTGAAAAGAACAGGAAAGACCTTTTGAGATATTTTCTTGAGTTTGGGGGATAGGTTATGAAAAGGGAAGGTGTTAGCACCCTTTTCATCCGTAGTTATCTACGGGCTCTTAGTTGCTAGCTCACTTTGAAATGCTTTGTTTGAAATGTGTTTGTGATTGTTTTTGAAAGTATTTTTGAAAAGTTCCTCCATTCCAACGAAATTTGTAATGATTCTCGTCTCTATAAGAATGCATACAAAGTGTTGACTTTTGAAAATATTTCATTAGAAAGTGTTGGTGTGTTTGAAAGATATTTTCAAAATGGTTGTGAGCAAGAAACTATGAATGTTCTACCTACTCAAAAAGTCTTAGTTCTTTTCCTCCTCCTTTAGATATTGCTATCTTGCCATTGGTTGATAAGAAGCCCTATCATTGTATGTGAAGGGACAGGCGTGGGTCATCGTATAGTCATAGAAAGCAACATTTATAGGATACCTTAGAAATTTTTGTAAGGGGCTAAGATCATTTATGAAGGAAACATTTGAAGGGTCATTGAGGGACTATGATCTTGTTTTTGATTGTTTTTGCTAAAGTATCCCACGTTTGCGTAACATGATTATTTTTTATCTTAGGCGACAAGTGAGGCTAGCCCTAGAGGTGCAAGTGTGAAAAGTGTTTTGATTTCATGCATTTTTGTCTTTGAATTAGGATTTTCTACTTGTTGTTTTTATGCCTTGCCAAACAAATCCTAATTACTAGCAATAATGGAAAGCGGTAAATTACAGAATTTAAATGTCCTATGCTATTACAACACTTTAGAGGATGAGGGTACAAATTTACAAATGGGGGAAGAAAGAAATAAATCCTAATTTACTATTACAGCCATGTTGAATATGAACAAATAATATACAAAAATGTATGGTAATATACAAGGAAAAAGAAATTGTTTTTGTTTAAGTTTTTTTAAATATTTTAATTCTAATTAAGCTAAATAATGAGTAAATAATTCAAGTAAAACTAACCTAAATTGAGTTAAGAAAAGAAATTAAATTAATTTAAAAAAACAAGTTTTTAGGGTTTTATAAAAAATAATTTTAACTTACTTGAACTTAAAAAATGGGATTAACTAAAAATCCTAAATTCTTAAGTTAATTAATATATAAAGAAAAATTAAAATAAATCTAAGCCTAAATTGAATTAATTATAAAAAGAAATTAAGTTTGTCAAGAAAATATTTTTGGTTTTTTTGTTTAAAATAAATAAAAAATAAACTTATAATATCTAAATAATAAATATAAAATATTTTGGTATTTTTTATTAATAAAAATAATAATAATAATAATAAAAAGAAAAGAAAATAGAAAATATAAAAATTAAGTCAGGGGGTTTAGAAAGTGGAAAAGGGGTTAAAAACAGTAAAAGGGACGTTAGGCCCAAAATATGGTTTTTTATTTTGATGTTGAAAAAAAAGTATGTTGGGCATGTGCTATATTTAGTAAAAAGGGAGTGAGAATCAACAAAAATGATAAAGCCTAGGAAGGAGAGTTCAGCGCCCATATTGATCAAGTGTGGCTAGTTTATGAAGGTCCATGGTGTACTTGTGAGCTTGGAGCGTGGGATTGAACCTTGTGATGATCTGGTAGAATTAATGTGAGGCTTCATGGTGAGCGTGCGTAGCCTGAATACGCTAGATCTGCAAAGAAATAATAAGAAAAACCAAAAGGGTACCACTAGGGCTCGAACACAGGTCACAAAGGTTAACAGGCGCGCGCTTTACCACTGGAGTGGCTATACATCCGTTAGTTTAGGAAAAACAACAAATATATATTTTTAACTCATTCCTGAAGACATGTTCATCTTCTTCCTTGCGCCAACCATGACAACACCATTTTTGAAATCTGTATCTCCTTCATTTCTCAATGAAATTAAAAAATGTAAACATGAAACTTATGTAGTTTTTCACCACGAATCTAACCATATAACTCTTAAAAGTTATAGATCAAAGGTTAAGTTTAATTTCTATTGGTACCAAAAATGTGCCCTAACTGATCAGAGATAAAATTCTTCATGCACAAGCAATTAAAACGCAAAATAATAACATAGTTAGCTTTAGGGCAATGATATCTACATTTTTTTCTTCAGAATATATGTACAAAATATGCTTGAATCAAGATATCACAGTTTTGAAAACTTACCTTGCAAATGATATTCATGTATAGAGTTTGAGCAACCTTTGAGGTGTCCTAATGATCTGTTTAGCTTGCCTGGACCTCCCTGAGTGTGTTACAATCCTTACTTTGCTTTAAAGCTGCCTGAATCTCCCTACACAAGTCGAATTATAATGGAGGTTTTTGAAAATAGTGGATGGTGAAGATGGAGTTATAGTCCACAAACAGGTGTTGGGATCACTCTTATATGATGTATTGAAGGTGTGTGAATGATTAGAATTGAAAATGCACGAGTAAATTTTGTGATGGGTGTTTGAAACTTCAAAAATGCAAGTTCTTTTCTCCAGAGTGTTTGAGAGTGTTTTATAGGTTTTCAGCTTGTGTTCCTTCTTGCAAATAGTCTCTATAGTTATACGAAAAAGGTTGGAGATCTTTTGCACAACAGATTTCTGAGTTATAGGGTTATGGCTAGTTTGCTTGATTTTAAAGAAAAGTGAGAAAATCAAGTTTCAATATTGTGTACCAGTAATGTAGAGTGGTTTAATCACTTTAAACATGTTTCTTCTAGTATTTTCAAAGTGTGTGTGTGTAGAGACAACAAGTTAGGAGCTCAAGGAGAGTTAACCTTTGCAAAAGCAATGTTTTATCAAAATGGAAATGGTACCTTTGTGCCAAATATGGAAAATCAACTTGGACAAAGCTTCAAACACTTGAATAATGGCTCCAACAGTTGTCTAAACATTTAATTATTGAGTGATTAGAAAGTTTAAAGCCTGCAAAGCAACATTTATGCAGCATGGTTTGAGATTTTCTCAAGTGTTCATCAAGAAAATGATCTATAATCCAAGTTTGAAATCCTAACTTCATCTTTTCGATTCTCCTAGATTAAGAATGATTTCATTGAGTTCTTTGAGATTTTGAAAATCTTAGAACATTAACTGCAACCTTCATGTTGGCCATTTTGACAAAATTCTATTGGAGCTTGGTGAAAATTGACCAAGTTAGGTCAAAAATCTGCCTAAACTAGGTCAAACTTTCACTAAGTGTTTAGGAAAAGTGCATGACTTTATGGATTCATAACTCAAAATCCAAGCATTTCTAGGACTTGATCAGTAAAGAATATTTGTAGATCTCATCAAGATAAACAACTCTCATGTTGGAAGTTTTCTTTGAATCATCTTGAATCTTGGTGAAACGTTGGCATTAAGTCATGAAAAACAATAATACTTAAAAACACTTAGAAAAATTCTAAGTCTTGAAAAGTTTGACTTTTTAAGATGAATTTTGACTTTCTTGATTTATTGATGATCAAGTTTCATATTTTTGAATGTCTTGATGAAATGTAAATTTTTAAACTCAATTTTGATCAAAAGGTCAAAGTTTGACTTTTGGTGTATCAGTTGACTGAATTTCAACTATCAATCAATTTGATCTTGAGAAATTTTTTTAGCCTTAAAATTATGTAAAAATGTTGTATTTGAATCCTTGAGATTGTGCTTCAAGCCATTAGATCATGTATTAGGTCAAAAACCCTTGATCAGTCAAATACAGTCAAAACCCTAATTTTTACCATTTTCCCCTTTTGATGATTTGAACATTTTTCTTAGGGAATTATGATCCAAACTTGATCAATTGATACATATAAATTCAAAATGTTGATATTGGTAAAAAAATCTCGAAGTTTGATTGTAGGTTGACCACAATTGACTTTTTATGCAATACAACTAATTTTGGGTCATCTCATCAATTGACTAAGCAATTTTAAGATGCGAGACTTGAAACTTGATATGAGTATTCTTGAAGGTTTATGATGATCCATGAAAGTCAATTGAAGCACTAGAAGTCCAATTGTCCTTGTGAAAATCCAAACCCTAATTTGAGGCATTAGTGTTGAGGAGATGGCTTAACCTAGCCAATACTTGTGTAAGATTGAAACATTGAAGATATTTGTGAGAAATCTCTTGAGAAAAGAGGGAAAATTTTGGGGTACAACAATATTTCTCATCAGAATAATCCTCGTCTTCAGAAAATTGGTTATTTCCACTTCTAGCACAGGTGGTTCTAGCATCTTCTTCTTGATTATCATCCTCCTCGGAGGAGACCTCTTCAATTTGAACTTTTCAGGCGGGGCCTTTGAACCTTTTCCCCATGTTGATCAAAGCTTTCTTTTGTGTCTTTTCTTCATGACGAGGAGCGTCATCATTTCTTGCTGACCCTTTTCTAAGTTGAGCAGAGTCTCTTGGAATTGAGAGTGTTGAGTCTGCAAGTCCTTGAGGGTTTGCTCGAGATCCATCTTATACTCAAATAAACAGTAAAAAGAGGACGAAACTTGTGTCAAAAAACCTGATTATGATATGATGCATGTTATGCGAATGAAATGTTTTCAAGGACTTTTAAGAGATTTAAATTTTCTTAACCAAAGAGGAAACAAAACATCAATCATATTAATAAGTTCAAAGGTTACAAATGCCTTTTGGGCTTACAATGGAAAAAAACAAAAAGACAAAATAAACTCCTAAAACAAAAGGCTCGGGTCTCCCATGAACACATCCTCTTTGGTGCAATGTAGGCATTCAGGCTTCACTCCTCGTGAAGTTGCCTTGTGAGCTCCAACACTTTCTTCTCGCTTTCATAAAATCGAGCTTCAAAGGTGTTTTATTCCCCCTTGAGCTGAATCCATGATCTCCACAATTCCTCGAAGTCGGTAGGCATGTCAGGATGGAGAATGGTAAAAGGAGTATCTCCCTCAGCAAAGGGATCCATAATCACGAGTATGATGGCTGGATATGGCATCATGAGACTTTAAGCACGAGTCCGTACCCATTTTAGGTAAGGCTCAATAGGGATGGAATTTTTATGCCCCAAAATCTTGCTATCAACCTTGTTTACCATGCCCCAAGCTCGTACAAACCTTTAACGATTACCCTGGACTTCGCCCACATAGTCGAATACCAAACCCTGGATGAGCGTATCATGGGGACCATCTCTTCGTGCATACCCAAACTGTCGTAATGTAAGAGAAGGGTTATAAGTGATTCCTCCCCTAATTCCCAAGAGTGGAACATTAGGGAACTCTCCACAATGGTCAAAGATGGTAACATCCTCTAGGGATCGGGGACACCAATATATATCCGAATGAGAGAGCTACATTACCCTTTGAGACCACGTCAAGCCTTGTTCATTCTCCAATATTTATTGAGGTAGGTGTGAAATAAACCACCTAAACAGCAATGGAATGAAACACAAAAGAGTCCCTCTCTTCCTCATGGTGCGAGTGTGAAAACAATGTAGAATATCTCCAAGCAGAGTAGGTACGGGGTTACGAGAAAGAAATACCTTGACGGAATTCACATCTAAGAGTTGTTCCAGATTAGGGAACAAAATCAAACCATAGATTAGAAGGGCCAATACATCTTCAAAATCTTGAAAATCCATATCTTCCAAAAACAGTCGAGCCCTTTCTAACATAAACTTGGCTAGAAAACCCTTGACTCCACTCCTTGTTTCCCAATTTGCTACAATGTTGAATCTCCTCAAATGCAAGGCTTTGGTAATAACTTCAGGCTTTGGAGTTTCCTCTAAACCGGTGAATGGTATTTGATCAAGCACAGGAACTCCTAGTAGTTAAGAGAATTCTTCCAATGTAGGCACCAATTGGTAATCGGGAAAGGTGAAGAAATAATGCATAGGATCAAAGAACTGAAAGAGCACACACATATTTTCTTCTTGAAAGCTTGAGGTAGACAAACTGAGACGTTGACCATATCTTTTGGTGAAGGGAGAATCTTTAGGAACCCTTGATGCTAACTCTTGGAGTTGAAGAGGCACTTTCACGAAACTGATCCGGATGGTGTTTCTGCGAGTGGAAGCCATATCCTACAAAACAGAACAAAGATAAATTCCTAGGTCCTTAAAATGCTTAGTGAAAATTCTATGGCATGATGTTATGATTTTATGTACAAATAATCATATACAAGCAAAGCAAACAAGTCCTTAGGTTTAGGCTTGCATGGGGTTTATAGGTAAGTACCCTCTCGAAGTTTTAGTTGGTTCAACCTGTCCTAAAAAGTAACCGGGTTCTAGGGAATCCCAATATCATTGATCTTTCTTCATCGGGCATTGTCTCAACACAATGAATCTTTTCTTGTGGCAAAAATATCCCGAAAGTTCGATCTCAATGAGTGTAGTATCGAGTATCAACCAATCTCTAGTTTTCCACCAAAACAGGCTATCTCACTACTTCCTAATGGCCAAGTTGTTCAACTAAGGTTCTACGGAAAGTTAGTGCTTCATGACACTAAACAGTGGCCTCGTATTCTCTTTGATTCAACAGAAAGGATACCAGTACCAACAAATGTGTCACACTAACATAGCTATCACTTTAACCATATCAGTCTACGCCGTACAGTCTCCATGATCTATTGCTACTTACCTAATAATGCTCCCAGATCCGGGTAGAATATCTATTCAAAACCCAAACAAACCTTTTAAGATTAAAGCAAGCAAGTCAAACAATGAAAGCATTTAAATGTGAACTAATCCCTAAGGTAACCCCACTTTTAAGTTTTTCCCCGACAAAGTTGCCAGTTCTGTAAAACATTAGAAGAACTGACTTGGGTGTTTCGCAATTGTTGCGGATAGCAAGAGTCGCCACCGACTTTTCTTTTATCCAATAAATAAATCGTGAAAAGAACAGGAAAGACCTTTTGAGAATTTTTCTTGAGTTCCGGGGGTAGGTTATGAAAAGGGAAGGTGTTAGCACCCTTTTCATCTGTAGTTATCTACGAGCTCTTAATTGCTAGCTCACTTTGAAATGCTTTGTAAATGTGATTGTGATTGTTTGAAAGTATTTTTGAAAAGTGTCTTTGTTTAGGCGAACTTTGTAATGATTCTCGTCTCTATAAGAATGTATACAAAGTTTTGACTTTTGAAATATTTCATGAAAGTGTCGATGTGTTTGAAAGATGTTTTGTTTGGAAATGTTTGTGAGCAAGAACCTATAAATGTTCTATCGAATCAAATAAAGTCTTTGTTATTTTCCTCCTCCTTTAGATAATGTTATCTTACCATTAGTTAGTAAGAAACCATATCATTGGATGTGAAGGGACGGGCGTGGGTCATCGTACAGTCATAGAAGGCAACATTGTAGGATACCTTAGCAATTTGTTTGTATGGGTCTAATCATTTACCGAAGGCAACATCGAAGGGTCATCGAGGGACTACTATCTTATAATCGAGGGTCTTTGTTAAAGTACCCCACGTTCGAGGGACATGACTGCTTTTAATCCAAGGCAACAAGTGTGGGTTAACCCTAGAGGTGCAAGTGTGCAAAGTGTATTGTTTTCATTTGATTTGTCTTGAATTAGGGTTGTCTATTTGTTTGATTTTATTCTTGCCATACAAACCCTAATTACTAGCAATAATATGGAAAGCAATAAATTGCGGGAATTAAAAGTCCTACGCTATTACAATATTCTGGAATAGGGATACAAATTTACAAATGGGGATGATAAGTAAAATAAACCCCAATTATTATTACAAGGCTTTTGACAATTACATAAATCATAATGCAAAATAATAGAATGTAAAAAAATGTAAAGAAAAGAGAAATTGTTTATATGGCTTTTGTTGTATGAAAAGATTTTAAAGTTAACCTAATTAAACTAATTAATGAAAAAGGAGTTAATTAAATCCTAAAGTCTAAGTTAATTTAATTAAAAGTGAAAATTAGAATAAAAACAAAAGTCTAAATTAGTTTAATTAAGAAAAGAAATTAAATAGTTTTAAGAAAATATTTTTTACTATTTTTGCCTAATAAAATAAAATGGCAAAATATAATTATTTAAGAAAAATATATTTTTGGGATTTTGATTAAAAAAATAATAAAATAAAAGAAAGAAAATAAAAAAAATATAAAAAATTGGGTCATGGAGTTTGAAAAGAAAACAGGGAGGTTTGAGAGAAGAAATGTTTTGGTTTAGGCCCAATGTTTGTTTTTGTTTATATCAGGAAAAAAAATAAATAAAATGTTGGGCCAGTGTTGTTGAGAAAACAGGGGGTGATACTTAGTAAAAGAACTAGGCCCAAAAGTGGATGGCCCAGGCGCGCTAAATATGAGAAGAGAAAACAAAGAAAATATTGAAAAAAGGAACAAAAGGTGCCGCTGGGGCTCGAACCAGGGACCCTTAACAATAATGCCTTACACGCGCGCTCTCCACCACTGGGGTGACTATAAATCCAGTATTTAGAATACAAACCAATAAATATATTATAAACCTTGTCTTGGACATGTCATCTTCTTCTTCCTCGCGCCAGGATGTTCTTCAACATTTTTCAAAATCTGTAACTTCCTCATTTCTCAACCAAAATGGAAAACGTAAACATGAAAGTTGCTTGAAATTTAACCACGATTTCAAACATGTAAGTAACTAAAGCTATGGATCAAAGATGGATACGAATTTCAGTTGGTACCAAATTTAACTAACTTTTTTAGGAAGTTTAAACTCAAAATTCTCCATGCTCATGCAATATAAATGAAATCTAAAAGCATGATTAGTTTCAGGGCAATGATGTCTACATTTTATCTTTTAAAATGAAAACCAAATGATGCTTGTATGAAGAGATAGAAGTTCAGAAAACTCACCTTGCAAATGAAGATCGTATTTTGAGTTTGAGCAGACTTCAAGGTGTTGTAATGATCTGGTTAGCTTCACTTAACCTCCAGGAAGCTATTTCAATAGTTACTTTGAGTTGAGAGTTCTTGAATCATGCTGGAGAAGTCAAAGTTCAAGGTGTTGTTTTTTGAAAATGGAGGATGGTGATGAAGGTGTTACGGTTCCAAAACAGGGATGAGGATGAGTTATATTTGATGTAAGGAAGCTTTAGGGTTGATTTGGAGAAGAAATGCACGAGTGGATAATGAGATAGAAGTTTTTGGGTAGAAAATGACAAGTTATGGAAGTTTGAATGCAATTCTAGTTTGAGGGAGTTTTAGGGAGTTTCTAGGCTTGCAAATTTGTGTCATTGGCTTGTAAACAATGTCTCAATTTATAGGAAAGGTTTTGAGGACTTGAGATGGTCAGAAAACAAAAATCACATGTTATGGATTTTTAACTTGTTTTTGAAGCAAGCTTGAAGAACATGGTTTCAAGGTGAAGTACCATGCCCTCTAGGGTGGATAGACACTTTAAACATGTTTCTTCTGATTGTTTATGTTGACTGTGATCAGAACAAACAAGTTGGAGGCTCAATAAATTGACTTTGTGATTAAAGTGAACTTTTCCAAAATGGAAGTGTGACCTTTCTTCCCTAAATGGCAAGTCAACTTGGATAATGCTTGAATCACTTGGAAAATTGATCAATCATCTGTGTAAACATTAAATTAAGAGTGATTTGAAAGTTAGAATCCTGCAAATCAAGATTTATGCAGCATGGTTAGAGATTTGGTCAAGTGTTCATCATGAAAATGACTTGTAATTCAAGAATGGATGCTCAACTTCTTTTCTTCGATTATCTTAGCTCAAGCATGATCTATAATCAAGTTCCTTGACATTTTAGAAAGCTTGAAACATTATCTACAACCTTCATGTTGACCATTTTAGCTAAATCATCTTGGATCTAGGTGAAAATTGGCCAAGAAGTTCGGTAAAAAAATTGCCTAAACTTGTCTAAATTTTCACTAAGTGTTTTAAGAAAAATGTCATGACTTCATGGGCTTATATCTTCAAATCTAAGCATTTTTTGGACATCAAACCTCTGATAAAAATTTGTAGAATTCACAAATATCTACAACTTTTATGTTGAAATATTTCTTTGAATCATCTTGCATCTTGGTGAAAAGGGGTCGTGAAGTAATGAATTTATCAAGTATAAAATGTACTTAGAAAATTTTCCAAGTCTTGAAAAATATGACTTTTTATGGACTTTCTTTATTTTTCTTGATTCTTGTTGATCAAGTTTGATATTTTTAAGTATCTTGATGAATCTTGATCTTTGAAACTCAATGTTGACCAAAAAGTCAAAGTTTGACTTTTGGTGTAACAAATGACTTTTCATTAGTTGATCAAATTTTAACTATCAATTCATTGATCTTGAGAAATGATTTGAGCCACGAAGTTAGGTCAATATGTTTTTGAGCCCTTAATATTATTCTTCAAGTCATTAGATCATGTATTAGGTCAAAAGTCAAAAATCGGTCATTCTCAGTCAAAACCCTAATTTTCACCATTTTGCCCCTTTGATGATTTGACCACTTTTCTTGAGGAATTGTGATCCAAGCTTGATAAATTAATGAATATGAATTCAAAATGTTGATATTGCCAAAACATCTTGAGGTTTGACTGTAAGTTGACTAAAATTGACTTTTTACCCAATACAGCTGATTTTCAGTCATCTGATCAATTGACTGAGCAAAGTTGTGATCCAAGACTTGAAACTTGGCATGAGTATTATTGGATGTCTATAATGAACTATGAAAGTCATTTGGGGAATTATAAGTCCAATTTTCCTTGTGGAAATCAAAACCCTAATTTGGGGTCCTAGTGCTTTAGAGGTGATTTGACCTAGTCAACATTTGTGCAAACTTGAGCTATTGAAGATATTTGTGAAAAATGTCTTGAAAAAAGAGAGGGAAAATTTTGGTGTACAACAAAGACCCTCATCACAAAGGGGAATAAGAAGAAGAATAAAAAGCAAGCAGTCTTTCTTAATATGGGAAGAAGATTCAAGGGTCCAGTCAGAAGGGCTCTAGATTTTGAAGTCCCCTTGCATGAAAATGATAACCAAGAAAAAGACGACGAGAGTGTGAAAGCTGAAGAGAATAACAACCTGGGTTCTGGCTAAGATTCTGATGAAGACTATTCTTCCGAACAGTATCCTCTTACTGATGACAGATACAAGCAGTTGGAAGATCGACATAATGATATGGAGATACAAAAAGTGCATGGGCTGGACTTTGAAGAGTTGGGTCTTATCTAAGGGGTTGTTATCCCTCATAAGTTCATAGTTCTTACCTTTGCCAAGTATGATGGTATGTCCTGTCTAAAGCTTCATTTGAGATCTTATGTTCGGAAGATCTAACCCGATACTATTGACAGAAAGTCATGGGTTCACTTTTTTCAGGAAAGTTTGTCTAGTACACAACTTGAATGGTTCTATCAGCTAGAAGGAACCAACATTCGTACTTGGGAAGATCTGGCTGCTGCTTTTTACAAGCAGTATCAATACAATGCTGACCTTGCACCAACTCGTGTGCAATTATAAAATATGACTATGGGATCGAATGAATGGTTTAAAGAATATGCCTAGAAGTGGAGAGATCTAGCTGGAGAGTACAACCTCCTTTGTCTGACATGGAGCTGGTTGATATGTTCGTGGTCACTCTGACATGGCCTTTCTTTAATCACCTTATCGGAAGCTCCTCATCTGGTTTCACTGAGCTGATCCTAACTGTGGCACGTGTCAAAAGTGGTACCAATAGTGGAAAAATTCAAGTGGTTGCGTCTTCAAGTGCTGTAAAGAAGATTTAGCGGAAAATAAGAAGTTAATATTGTTTATGGCCAGAAGGGTCGTGTTATAAGCGACCACAATGAGTCTGTAGGAGTGGTGCTAATCTCTAATCCTGCGCGTAATCAACAACAGGGAAATCACTGTAGTTCAGAAGCAACGAGAAGACAATTTACCAAGATCAGTATGCCATTGTCCCAAGCATTACAACATTTACTGAAAGCGGGGCTTATTACATTAAGGGATCCTCCCCAGAATCCCAACACCTCCTCTCCTTGCTACAATCCAAATGTGAAGTGTGCCTATCATTCCAATAGTCCTGGGCACGACACCAACAACTGCTGGGCCCTAAAAAACAAAATACAAGATATGATTGACAATAAAGAGATTGAGTTTGATCCTCCAAAGACTCCGAATGTAATTACTGCACCAATGCCGAATCATGACAAAAGCATGAGTGTTATTGATGATGTTATTTATGTTGCTACTGTAAGTGAGATGGTTACTCCCCTCCCAATTATCAAAGAGAATCTGTTGTAGGACAGTTTATTTCTGGGTTGTATTGAAAGATGTTACTGCTACGCAACCCAACTCAATGGTTGCAAGTTACTGAAGGAATGCATTCAACGCCTAATTGACAATCACATAATTCTGGTTGAGAAGATTTCGTCTACTGAGAATCTATTTCAAGACTTATCTGTAATATTCGGCCCTCCTATCAGGATCACCTCCAAAGGTTCTGTAAGGATTACTTCCAATCCAAAAGTTTCTCTTCTAATAATCACCATACCTAGACCTATTCCATACTCTTAAGACAAGCTATCCCATGGAATTATTGATCCGACGTCTACTACCATGGTGTCAAGCAAGAACTATCGACTATTGAAAATGAAGTTACTAAAGTTGTTGATCCCGACATTGAAAATGTTGTTGGGACAAGTAAGGTTACTAGAAGTGGGAGGGTTTTCTCCCCAAAAATCTCTTCGAAGACTATTGCTACACATGTTAGAGTTACTGCTACCGAGTCAACTACTAAGACTCGGAGCAAAGAGCAAATAATAGAGCCTATCCATATGGAGGCGCTTAAAGAAGTTGTAGTTGAAAGAACCTTTAGGAAAGAGTTGGAGGAGATTTTAAAGATTATTCGTAAGAGTGATTACAATATTTTTGAACAGTTGAGGCAGACCTCCTCCAAAATCTCCATGTTATCCTTACTACTGTGTTCTGAAGCCCATGCACAAGCTTTGGTGAAATTCTTGATGTCTTCTCATGTGCCACAAGAGATTCCTGCCAATCAATTTGAGAACTATGTTGCTAGCTTGATGATTGACAATGGATTATGTTTTTCTGATGCTGACCTGACTCCAGAAGGAAGAAATCACAACAAGGCCCTGTATGTCTCCATTGAGTGCAGGGGAACTACTTTGGCCCATGTATTGGTTGATACTGATTCCTCGTTAAATGCTCTACCGAAGGGCGCTCTTGACAGACTTGATGATGAAGGGGTTATACTGAAACCTAGTGATATTGTGGTGAGAGCCTTTGGCAGTTCGAAGAGGATGGTGCATGGAGAAGTGGATCTTCCAGTCAAGGTAGGTTTGCAAGTATTCGAATCTACCTTTTATGTGATGGATATTAGTCCAGCGAATTCTTTTTTACTTGGACGCCCCTAGATCCATGGGGCAGGTGCTGTTACCTCGATTCTACATCAGAAGTTAAAATATCCTTTGAACGGAAAGGTTGTTATTGTCCGCAGTGAAGAGGAGTATATGGTTAGCCACTTGAACTCATTCCAGTATATAGAGATGGGCGGAGAATTCATTGAGACTCCCTGTCATACTTTTGAAGTTATCCCTCCAGCCATTACTGAATATGTTTCTGCCATTCCCAAGGTTACTAGGGTTCCACCCAAAATGGCTTCTTTGGAGGACGCTAAAATTGTTGTAGAAAAAGGTGGTTGTACTACTTGGGGTCAGCTTCCTGACATTCCATATAAATATGACAAATTTGGTTTTGGTTTCACTGCAGAGGGTCAAGAGCTGTTTGTCGCGCGCGTGCTAGAAGACCATCATTCCGTGTCAGCAACAATGGAGTCAACGTAATAGAAAATGCTGACAATGATTATGACCTTAACAGTTGGATCTTTCCTACCATCGGCAACAGACCCAACAACTGGGAGACTCGAGACATTATCTCTATCTCCTTTAGTTAGAAGTAATAGATACATTTCTATTTTCATTGCTTTCAAAGTTTGGTTATGTAATATTTAAACAATGACTTTAAACCTTGTGCCTTACCCGGGGCACAACAGTTCATTTGTTAAGGATTTCCATTTCATAAACATATTTTCATTTAATAAAGCATTGGACGTTTTGCATTAAAATTTTGTGCTCTTTGTCTTTATTTTTACTTTTATCATTTTTAAATAGCTATGTGTTCTTAAACACACGCACACAATAAATTGCAGATCCACATCCACTTTGGATCCCGTTGATAACGACTCTGCTATTTCCACTTATGACTTTGAAAATTCAATCTACCAAGCGGAGGAAAAAGGTGAGGAAGATTATGAAATACCTGGAGAATTTTCCAGACTGTTAATACAAGTTGAAATTGTAAACTTGGGTACAGAAGAAAACATAAAAGAAGTCAAGATAGGTTCTAACTTAGAGGACAATGTCAAGAATAGGTTAATACATATGTTACATGAATATGTTGAGATCTTTGCTTGGTCATACGAAGACATGCTAGGGCTCGATACTGATATTCTGGTTCAGCGTCTGCCGATGAAAGAGGGTTGTTCTCCAATAAAGCATAAGGTTTGTCACATGCGTCTCGATATGTTAGAGAAGATCAAGGTCGAGGTTATGAAACAATTTAACACAGGTTTCTTGGTTGTTACACCGTATCCTCAATGGGTTGCAAATGTTGTTCTGGTACCAAAGAAAGACGGCAAGGTACGTATGTGTGTAGACTACATGGATCTGAATAGGGCAAGCCCCAAAGATGACTTCCCACTTCCATATATTGATGTTCTGTTTAACAACACCGCTCAACATAAATATTCTCTTTCTTGGACGTTTTCTCGGGTTATAATCAGATCAAGATGGCACCTAAAGACATGGAGAAAACTACCTTTGTAACACAATGGGGCATTTTCTGCTACAAAGTTATGCCTTTTGGGTTAAAGAACGTCGGCGTAACATATCAGCATGCCATGGTAGCTTTATTCCATGACATGATCCATCACGAGAAAGAGGTCTACATCGATAATATGATAGCCATACCTCGGATTGAAGAATAGCATATTGACCATCTGCACAAGTTATTTATGAGACTGAAGAAGTACAAGCTAAGGTTGAATCCGAACAAGTGCACCTTTGGGGTGAGATCCAGTAAACTCTTGGGCTTTGTTGTCAGTGGTAAAGGCATTGAGGTTGATACCACCAAAGTCAAAGCTATTCAAGAAATGCTAGTCCCCCGTACCGAGAAGGAGTCAGAGGTTTCTTGGGACGACTGAATTACATTACTAGATTCATTTCTCATTTGACTCCTACTTGTGAGTCAATCTTCAAGCTGCTGAAGAATGATCGGGTAGTAAAGTGGAAGGACGAGTTTCAGACTGTGTTTGACAAGATCAAGGAGTACCTACAAGAACCTCTAATTCTGATGCCACCAGTTGAAGGAAGACCTCTAATTATGTAACTAACAGTGTTAGAGAACTCAATGGGGTGTGTATTAGGCCAACATGATGAGTCTGGTCGAAAAGAGCATGCGATATACTACCTTAGCAAAAATTTACCGATTGTGAAACAAGATACTCACTTATCGATAAAACTTGTTGCGCTTTGGCATGGGCTACTCGTCGACTAAGACAATATATGTTGACCCATACCACTTTGTTGATCTCTAAAATGGATCCCATCAAATACATATTTGAGAAGCCAGCTCTTTCCAGAAGAATAACCCGATGGAAAATGGTCTTAACAGAATACGACATTCAGTACACCACTCAGAAGGTAATCAAAGGAAGTGTATTGGCAGACTATTAGGCTCATCAAGCTGTAGACAACTACCAGCCTATGAATTTCGAGTTCCCAGACGAGAATATTATGCTAGTAACGGATTATGAAGAACTTAGACCATATGAAGGACCTGAGCCAGGATCCCGATGGACTATAGTTTTCGATGGAGCTTCTAACGCACTTGGTAACAAAATTGGTGCTTCAATTATCTCTCCCCAGGGATGCCATACACCCTTCATCTCCAAATTATGTTTTGACTATACCAATAACATGGATGAATGCGAAGCGTGCATCATGGGTATCAAAGATGCTATTGACCTAAGAATCAAGTTCTTGAATATATATGGGGACTAAGCCCTGGTGATCAATCAAATCAAAGGAGAATGGGATACTAAGCACCCGAATCTCATTCCTTATCGGGAGCATATATTGACACTAATTTCGTACTTCGAGGAGATTACTTTTGAGCATATCCCACGAGAAGAGAATCAGTTAGCAGATGCATTGGCTACCATGTCATCTAAGTTTAAAGTCATATGGGACAATAAGGCTCCTCGAATTACTATCGAAAGACTGGACGAACCGGCACATTGTTACAAAGTTGATACTGATGGAGTAGAAGAGAAGCCTTGGTTTTATGAGTGAATAGATATCTCTAGGCTCAAAAGTATCCTGAAGGAGCATCTATCAATGACAAGAAATTCCTATGGAGGTTCTCTGCCAAGTTCTTCCTGAGCAAGGGGATTTTGTACATGCACAACCATGATTCGACCCTGCTTCATTGTATGGAAAAGAAGGAAGCAGAAAAAATTATGGAATATATGCACGAAGGAATCTTTGGTACTCATTCCAGTGGACATACGATGGCTAAGAAGATTCTGAGAGCGGGAAACTATTGGTCGACCATGGATACTATTGATAAGAAAAGATTGGTGGTTGTCTGCCACGGTCAGATGTATCAGAAGCATATGATCAAAGCCTTCAACAAAAAAGTCAAGCATCGGGTATATCAGGATGGAGACTTGGTAATAAAGTGCATCATTCTACCGCAAAGTGGTCCCATGGGAAAATGGACTCCCACCTAAAAAGGGCCATTTGTGATCAAAAGAATATTTTCGGGCGGTGCTATGATAATTACCACCATGGATAATGAAGATCTTCCGCACCTTATGAACATAGACATAGTCAAAAGATACTACGCATAAAAATGACCCGCTAGGTTGACTGGCCTAGGAAAAAATAAGGGAATCCCGGCGAACCAAAAGGGTTTAGGAAAAAATTAGGGATATATATAAAAGATTGTACACCTGGAAAGTCGAAAACCTGAAAAGGCGGCTTGAGCAAAAAAGGGTATCTCGGTGGACTAAAAACCCAAAAGGGCGGTCTAGGAAAAAGTTAGGGATTAAAGAGTACGACTATGTCTCGTGGGATCACTTATAGTAAGCTTCATTACCAACGTCAAGTTCAAATGATACAGACCAATCCAGTTAACTTCTTCGGACAGCAAGGGATGAGATGCTCTAAGACATATGGGCAATAGTAGAGTTGAAACTTAACGAGATTATTTCCACATAGCTATGTTTTGTTGTTACTCTATACTCTTCTTAATTTTTACGAAGATTTCCTCTTACTAGGATTTATGTTTCTTTGTACAACAATTGCCTGTTTATAGGAAAACTATCAATATAAATATAATTTCAGAATTCAAATTTTTGTTTTACTTTTTATGTTTTGTTTGCAAAAATGTCCAATGACTAAATTGAATAAACATATGCATATGAATATGATTATTGTTAATAAATATATGCATAAAAACAGGAATAAGTATTTGCTCAAGACTCTAGGAGTTGGGATAACGCCCAAGTCATCCATAAATCTCCACTGAGAAATCCCCACAGAGCTTTCTTCGTAAGCTCATTCCCGAAAAATATACATTCCCCGTAAATCCAATATGCTTTCAAGACAGGAATTGGGACATCTTCCAGAAATTAACCTAATCATACTCCCCAACAGATCCCCCTAGAGGAGAAAGGAGTATGACCTTTTCCACAGCAAAGTTTCCAACCTACGGAGTCCCGATCCTCATTAGAGATTATGTCATCAGCACAGTTCATATGAATTATCTTCCTCAGCTGATTTTATTTCTCCAACTACAAAATCCCTTGAAGAATTATCTTCCCCAGCATGGCTCATTTCCTCAACAGAGTATTTCTCCCACAGGGTTTATTTCTCCAGCAGGGTTTATTTCCCCAGCAGGGTTTATTTCCCCAGTAGGGTTTATTTCCCCAACAAAATATAATTTCCCCAGCATAAGTCTATTCCTCTAACTACTACAAATCACAGACAAAATTCCTCTCTCTAGTCAAGGACGGTCCAGACAACTATCCCCAGAGAGTTGCTACGAAATCTAAAACCGAAACAAATATCGTTTAACTCTATCCTCCCCAGACAAGTCAGCATCCATATCGGAAACTCGGTCAGATAGAACCTCGGAAGGTTATCCATCTCTTTTATCCCCGGTCAGGGTATATATGAATTAAAATTCCCCAGTAGAGCGATGAACGACCAATATTCTTGAACTCTTCTCCCCAAGCAGAAGTCAACATCCCCCAATAGAGTTTCCTCAAAAAACAAGCAGGAATCCCCAGTGGAAACACTCCAGGAAATATTGAAGATTACACTTATTCTTCATCCCCAGCGACCATCAGGGATTTATCTTCCTTGGTCAAAGATGTTATAAAAAGCTACCGATACGTTCCAGCAACATCCCACATTCATACATTATTTACAAATATTATAACATATGCATATGAAATGCATATGACACTCTCATTTACTTTGAGAACATCATTACGCAGTGCATGACATACATCATGACATCGAATACAACTAACTTTTTATCTTTTCAGGTAAAAGTCTACAAACAAGCGAATATCATCAGTTATTCTCAAACAGGTCATAGATTAATTCCCGAAACAAGACAAGGAAACTATTTATATGACCAGACACAGATTAATTCCTGAAACAAGACAGTGCATCTATTTGTGAAAACAAATTGTAGATCAATTCCCAAAACAGGACGGGACGAATATCTACATGAACAGGTCGAAGATTAACTCCCAAAATAGGACTGGGAAACTATCTATACGACCAATCAAAGATTTACTCCCAAAACAGGACGGGGAAACTATCTTTCTATCTTTATGACCAGGTAAATATCAATTCTCGAAATAGGACGAGGTGATTATCTTTATCACCAGGTGGTATTAATTCCCGAAATAGGACGGGTTTACCAACAAAAACAGGATGTAGAACAACTCCCGAAACAATACGGGGAGACTATCTACATGACAAGAATCTTTCCCTCAAATACTAAATCTGACAAGCATCTACTCAATCACCTTCCCTAGGGGTTCATTCTGGAAAGCATTCTTCAGACACAGTTGAGCATAGAATCATTCTGATACTCCCATTAACAGTACTTTGGATGGCATCTATAAGCCTATCTCCGATGATATTCCATAACTTCTCTAAATGGCATCTTAAGCCCATTCAAGAAATACAATCAATCAACAGTGTTACTTTTTTCACAGGCGAGTGCAAATTTCTGGGCACTTATGTGTTCAATCATCTTCTAGCTTTCAGATCACGAATGGTGAACATGCCAATATAACTCTCCAGGTTTAAGAATATTGAACAAGGGCAGCTGTTTTACCCTAAAATTTCCCCTCTCATTTTTCAAAACATCCTCATAAGGTTCCCAAATGCTCAAGGTTGTTCAAGAATTGATCAGACAAATTCTCCTCCTAAGCAATGGATCCACAACTAGGAATTTACTTTTCACAAGGAAGTTTTGGCTTCAAAGGTCTTAAATGGAATTCATGGTCTCTTATAAGTCTCCAAGAATTCTCATACCAAGTTTCAAGCCTTGCATCACAAGTTTGCTCAGTCAATGATTCAGATAACTGAAAAACAACTATATTGGGTAAAAAGTCAATTGTGGTCAACATACCGTCAAACTTCAAGATTTTTGGTCAACATCAACATTTTGAAGTCTTATTCATCATTTGATAAAGGGTTTATCATGATTCCTCAAGAAAAGCCCTCAAATCATCAAAAGTCAAAAGTTGCCAAATTAGGGTTTCCTTAAGAAAAGTCAATTGGACTTTGACCAAGCATAACTTTCACATGCTTCATCAGTTTTTCGCCAACCAAGGTTCATTTTAAAGAAAATTCAATTCTCTACCTCTTTGTAGCTCTAAGCTCAAGTCCAAAAATGCTTCATTTGAGAGATATGGGCCAATACATTACAGGTCATTTCAAAAGTCAACAAAAAGACACTTTTTGTTAAGGAAACTTACATCAAGATAAATTCTTCAAATGAAAAAATGATCAACATAGAGATTGTAGAGGATACCTTCTGCTTTCCAAAAAGTCAAGGATCACCATCAAAAGATGAAAATTTAAAGAGTTATGACCGGTCTAATTTGGGAAATTTTTAGCAAATACATGAAGTTCAAATTGAGCAAGCTTGATATTTTGGACTATTGGGCCATTATTTCAGAGTCCAAACATGCTTTATACTCCTTATACACCTCAAAACTCATTCATACACTCCTAAGTTTTTTTTAATTTATTTTTTATTTTTTATTAATTTAAAGTCAAAATAAAATAAGATGAAATTATATCTTCTTACAAGAGTCCAAGCTCATCCTATCTTTGACCTAATCAAGCACTATATATTCTTCTTCATTCATACAAACAACACATGAAACCCTTGCCTCAAAATTTGTCAAAAATCTTTAAAGTTTTCAAGAACCCTAAAAACTCAAAACCCTTATCACAAGCCCTTTCACTACAAAACAACCAATCCATTCATTCCCAACGATCATACAGAGTAACATTGGATCACATTTGATGGTCCAAAATGAATGAAACACCATCGCATGGCATCTCCGGTTTCATACTTTTGCAAAATTCATATTATAATTTTTGTTTCGTTTTAAGCCATACTAATGTCACAAACATACTTCTGAGTTGTACTTGAATAGGTTTGGATCATCATAATGATCCCATGCAGGCCAAATCATAAAGCACCATGTTTACACAGATCCAAGTCATTTTCACCATAGTTGTTAAACCAGGCTATTTTAGCTCCAAATAATCCTTCCATTGGATTCGCAGCCCTCGATTTAGAGGGGTAGGTTGCCTTTTGTTTGCTAACGCCTTTTTTCTTTTCAGGTTGATAAAAGAGGCAACCGGAGAAGACGACTGGAGCTAGGGCTCCGGCACCTCTCCGGTACAAGAATCGTTTGTATATTATATATGTTTTATTTCATTTAAGTTAATGGATGTATCACCGTTCCAGCGGTTGAAGCGCGCGCTTTAAGGCATTAGTATCAAAGGGAATGGGTTCGATCCAACCTCTTACCATTATTTTCCTTATATTTTCATGTTTTACAGGATTGAGTACAAAACGTGTTGGAGCTGTTTGCTATCACCAAGGCAAGGTTAGCCCATTGGTGATGGTGTTGGCTGAGGGTGCCAAGGGTGTGGGTTCAACACCCACCCCTACCATTTGGTTTATTTCATTTACAAATTATCTACTTCTTACTCTTTCCTTTCCCTATTTTTTACAAAAAACCTTTTTTTCAAAACCCTAACATTTAATTAACCTTAATTAATTTTTAGGTTTTCATTTAATTAATTAACTTAGTTTTTTAGGTTTTTCACAAAACTTTCTTTTAATCAAAATCAATTTAGGGTTTGTTTAAATTAATTAATTCTTTTTCTTAATTAAAACTAATTATATTTTTTTAGATTAATCATCAAACTTTTTCTATCAAACAATCACAAGCCGTTTTCCTTTTCCTTTTCCTTTTACTTTCACGTATTTTATTCTTTCGCGTTTTTTCTGGTTATATAACTGCTTACGGTTTGTAATTGTTTAATTAGGGTTTTACTTTTTTCCCTCTAGTTTTACTATTTATACCCCTTATTCGTGAATCCTTGTAATAGCGTAGGATTTTACTTTTCCGCACTTATATTTGTATACCTTGTATATAACAGTTAGATGTATGCTAATAGGGTTTGTATGGCAAGATTAAAAATAATCGTAGAAAACCCTAATCAACGACTAAAATAATTGAATCAAAGCACTCTTCACACTTGCACCTCTAGGGTGACCTCACTTGTTTCCTTCGCAAACACAGTCATGTCCCTTGAATGTAGGGACGATTTATCACTGTCCCTCGATTAAAAAAGATCGTAGTCCCTCGATGACCCTTCAAATGTTGCCTTCGGTAAACGATCTAGTCCCTTACAATAAAACTGCTAAAGTGCCCCTACGAGTTGCCTTTATGACTGTACGATGACCCGCACTTGTCCTTTAACATCCAACGATAGGGCTTCCTACTAACTAATGGTAGGATATCACTATCTAAAAGAGGAGGAAAATATTACGAAGACCTTGAGTAGGTAGATAGTTCTTAATCGCTTGCTCACATTTTTAAAAACAAATACATTTCTCATTGTTACAATTTCAAAATATTTTCAAATGAACACTTTGTACGCATTCTTAACCAATACAAGAATCATTACAAAGTTGCCTCACAATTGGCATTTTTTTAAATATTTTCACACATTCGCAAAGCAAATTTCCAAAACAAAGTGAGCTAGCAATGAAGAGCCCGTAGATAACTACAGATGAAAAGGGTGCTAACACCTTCCCTTTTCATAAACTACCCCCCGAACTCAAGAAAATCTCGAAGGTATTTCCTGTTATTTTCACCCTTTCCTTATTGGATAAAAGAAAAGTCAATGGCAACTCTTGCTATCCGCAATATTTGAAATAAAATGCAAAACTAAGTCAGTTTTACCACCGTATTACAGACACCATCCAAATGGAGGCCTATGGTAACTGCACTCAAGCTTGTAGGATCAAGCGCTTACCACTGCGCTAAAATAAATTGCTTGTAGCCAAGGTGCTACTTTATTTCCATATAGTACGAGCATTTTCAGGGGCTACACCTAGTTTACTAAGCTCTCATGGGTGGGATGTTAAACCCTTCGAATCCCTAACGTTGACACTGGATATTTTAATCCAACAATCTCCCCCCCCCAATGGCAGCCAGGGGGATTCGAACCCATGACCACACTCTGATACCACTTTTAGGATCAAGCGCTTACCACTGCGCTAAAAGCAATTACTTGTAGCCAAGGTGCAACTTTATTTCCATATAGTACGAGCATTTTCAGGGGCTGCACCTAGTTTACTAAGCACCCATGGGTGGGATGTTAAGCCCTTCGAACTCCTAAGGTTGACGCTGGATATTTTAATACAACTAAGCTTGCAAAGGATCTGAACAACACTTCTCTAGAAGAATTGATAAGTTCTTTAAGAAGTCATGAGATTGATCTAGAACAATATGAACCATAGAAGAAGATAAAATCTATTGCACTCTAATCTGTCAAAAAATCTGTGAAGTCCAACGCTCTTCAAGAAGAAGACATTAAGGATTTAGAAGCAGGTTCTGATGATGAAGAAGATGAGTTATCTCTGCTAACCAAGAGGGTTAACCGTCTGTGGAATAGAAATCAAGGCAACTAGTTTAGAAGTTCAAGCAGGACTGGAGGTCGCTTCGAATCAACGTTTGGTCAAAAGAATTCTAGTGGCAACAAAGTCATTTGTCATGAATACAATAAGCCAGGACACTGCAAGAATGATTTCCCTTAACTTCAAAAGGACATACCAAAGAAGGAAGATTTCAAAGGCAAGAAAAAAGGGCTAATGGCAACATGGGACTATTCAGAATCTTCCGATTGTGACTCAGATGAAGAACATGCTAAAATGGCGTTGACGACTCATGTTAGAACATCTAGTGAAGTATTCCCCTCATAAGGTGAAGCTGATTCAGAAATGGAAGAAGTATTTTGTAATTAGGTATTCCCTGATTTTACTCATTCTGAATTAACATACTTCTTAGTTGATATTCTGGAAAAACATGAGTTACTCAAGATTCGGTTCAAGGATCTCAAAAAGACACATGAATCTGTATCTGTTGAAAACAATAAGTTTAAGGAAGAAATTTTTGTTTTGAAAGAAGAACTTTTTTTATTAAAAGATAAAAACAATGCCCTTAAAGTCACTAGAACTCTTTCAGAAGCCACTGAGAGTATTGGTGGTGTCATTGAGAAATATGACAAAGCCTTCCAAATATTTCTAGCTAAGAGAATAGGGAGAAGTGTGCTAGCTTACATGATCTATGGGGTAAGAAGAAATGGAGTTAATTCTATTGGTTATGATCCTCATGAAAAATCTAAATCTAATAAGGAAAACATACCAACTACCTTATACTCTCATTTTGTACCTGCTGGGTTTGTGCCAAAAGAAGATGGAAAAGATGAAGACAAATTTGATTCTGAATCAGATGAAAATCCATTGGATAAACCAAATAGTTTTAACTATTGCAAATATGATTCTTCTTCTTCTAAAACCAAAGTTTTTCATAACTCTGGTAGATCTAACAAGAAAGGACCCAAGAAATTATGGATGCCAAAGGATAAGATAATCTATGTTGTAAGCATCCTTAGTCGTGCAATTGAAACACTTGTCTTGGCACCTGGACTCTAGCTACTTGTAACACATGATGGGAAAAAAGCATATGTTCCAAAGTATGGAACTTAAGCCTGGAAATATCATGGGTTTCAGAGGTGATCAAAAAGAATAAATCCCTGGCTTCGGAATTGTAGCTGTTAGGATGGCTATATCCTTTTTCAATGAAAGGAAGAGAATCAACACTTATTAGATCAGGCTTTCTAACCTTATAAAACTAAAAATAGATTGTCTCATGTCTGTTAATAAGGAGAAGTGGACGTGGCTCAGATATTTAAGTTATGCTATCTTGAGAAAGATCTCTCAGCTGAACTAGCTTGAATTTATCAAAGGTATGCCTTAACCGAAGTTTACTTAAGATGCTTTCTATGAAGCATTTCAGAAGGGAAAAGTTTTCAAAAACTTATGTTGTTTCTTTCTCTAATCTATTGGAACTTTTGCACATTGATTTGTCTGATTTAATGAAAACTATATCAATCAATGGAAAGAAGTAAGGATTAGTTGTTTTAAAGAACTACAACAAGTGGACTTAAGTGAAGTTTATATAACACAATGATGTGTCACATTATGTATTCATCACCTTATGTACTCAAGTTATATTTGAGATAAAGTATCAAACTTTTTCAAGCCTATATAGCAAAGCACTTCTGGGCAACGGATATAAGCATAACATGTTAATTTCAAAACATTGTCTCCTTATGACCTATTCTTGAAAAGACTTGCTATAAATTATGGAAAAACAAGAAACTAATACTTCTTATCTTCATCAATTGGATGCCCTTGTTTTATAAAGAAAATATGAACTTGATTGATTCTAATGCTCAAAGTGGTATCAGTTATGATGTTCTGAAAGCTCAAAAAGCTACAGGGTGTATAACACTGAAACTTTTTTTGAATCAATTCATGTCAAACTTAATGATAAGCTTGACTTTGAAAAGTCAAAGCTAGTTGATAAAATTGTAGGTATGGAGTTTTACATTTCAAAATCAGAAGGTAATGGAGCTACTGCTGAAGAACAAGAAGAAAGATGATCAGAAGATGTTTAATCAGAAACCTCTATTGAATAAACTCATGTAAAGAGAACCCTTCAAGAAGGACGTTTCAAACCAAGTATCTGATCAGAAAGGAACTCATGCTATTGCAATCAAATGGATGATCAGAAACAAGGGAGATGAGAAGGTGACCTCACGATAGACAAAATACACTAGGTTAGTATTTATATGCTTTCTGACCAAGTACTTATATATACTTTTACATGTTAAAAGTTATTCTATCAAGGAAAGGGTCAAATTATTCATGGTCAGATATATCCTTTATAGGAATCTCTGCACTATGGACACCGACAAGTCTCTCCATTAAGAAATTGTTTTGTGATAACTCTTGTATCAGTCCTCAAGAGTGTGACGAAGTTGTTTTGAAAATTGTTTTGAAAAGTGTTTGTGTAAAAAGTTTTGTTTGAGCAAGTACCTACTCAAAAAAAGTCTGTTTGTTTTCCTTTAGACAACGATATCCTATTATTAAGAAATAGATAGCACCGCCATTGGAGTTTTAAGGGACGTTTGAAGGGACAAATACAATCACAAAAGCAATGTTAGGAAATTTTAGTAATCATCCTAAAGTCTTAAAGATCTTTTTCTGAGGCTACATTCGAATGGGTCATTTTAGATCTTTTGGGACTAGAGGACAACCACTAACATTCCCTATACTTCATGACCATTTACCGAAGGCAACCAGAGTGGAGTAAACCTTAGGAGTGAGCATGTGCAAGTGTATTTTTTCAATTACTTATCTTTGCACAATTAGGGTTTTCTATTGTTTTAATTTCACTTCGTCTTTCCATACAATCATGTACATACATCTAAGCAGTTTATAGTTTGCGAAAATTAAAATGCGAGAAATTAGAGTCCTAATGATTACATGGCTTTGTGTAGATACATAATTATTCTTGACTGAAAATAAAATGCAGAATTAAAATCCTATTTAAATCTATTACAAACTCGGAGCAGTTACAAATAATAAAAAAATTAATTAAAAGTGCGCGGCAAATTAAATGCGAGAAATAATCAGACGACCTAAAAATCTAATTTGAGAAAATATTTATGTTGTTTTTGAGGAAAAATTAGGTTAAGTACAAAATTAAACCCTAATTCTAATTATTTTGAATTATAATAAACACATTAAATTACCCTAATTTAATCAAACTAATTAATTAATAAAAAATTTATGAAAAAAAAAAGATTTTTGATGTTTTTATGATTTTTTTGATTAAATAAAAAATATGATTTTTATGGTGTTATTAAAAAAAATAATTAATAAATAATAAGAAAAAGAATTAAAATAAAAAAGAGTAAGAATTTGGGCCTGCATAAGCACCCAAGGGGTGTGTTTTGGAATTTTTAAGGCCCATTATGGCTGAGCCCAGTTTGCGCCAAATCCTGTGCTTCCCTCCTCTGATGATGCATGATAGGCCTTCAATGTTGGAACGTGAGATTTGTCTGATGATGGTTCTCAGGGCTGAGATCTGGGATGCACGATGGACGTTTGACCATGCGTTACACTGGAATCTACAAGAGATGTTAAGAAAATAAGAAAACACTGGACCTGGGATCGAACCCAGGTCCCTTCTTCACATGTCCTTATCCCCTGCCATCTGCGTTGTGTTGGTCGGTTGTCAATATAATACAACCAAAATATAATATATATAAAAAATAGTTGGTAGTCTGAACAAAACAAAACGCGCTCGGTTATTCAAATGGGCCAGTGGGGTGGTGACAAGTCGTCGTCTTCTTCCCTGTCCGTCGTTTTAGATCTCATGTCTATACCTACAGACAAAACTCCATGGCTATACACCTGCAAGCTTCAAAAATTCATATGATGCACAATAAATCAATTCTAACTATACCAATCAATTCGTCTGGATCTCACGAGTATCCTGGAATTAGTTTCTTGGCATAATTCCACCTATACAGAGAAGCCCCAAAACAAACCCTTAAACCCTAGCCATGGCAATCGTCGGTATATTCATCAAAACGTCAATTAAATCATCCCAACATGTTGCAAACATGTTAAAAATCACAAATATATCATTCAAACATGCTTAAGATGCAAGAATTATCTTAATCGATTTTGAGAAAAGATGCAAATAGTATGAGGGTTGTGGGGTGATTATGGGCTTGTGAATACTTGCAATTGATTGTGTTAGCTCCAAGAGATGTCCAAGAACACGATTTGACCTTCAACACGCCTTGAACTGGTATGTGGAAGAAGATATGTCTCACACTTTTTGAACAAAATTTTGGACTTTGTTTCTGGTTTTCTTTGGCAGGCTGTGCACACTCTCTCCTTTTTTTAGGGTTCAAACAAACCCCAGTATATGTAATGAATCCAAATAGGTTAACAATTTTGGCAAGAGATCAAGATATCAATGTCATTCAAATTTGCTTCAAATCTTTCTAATTTTGAATACCTTCCCTCTCATGATTTGGCACGATTTGTTTGATACCATACAACATATTTGGATTTCCCTTTAATGCAAAATCAAATCAAAACAATCTTTTATTATTTTTTGTCATTTATTTGATTTTATGTGACTTTTAATAAATAAAAATAAAAATAAAATCAATAAAATAGAGAAAATAATATATGGCAGCTAATTTGGGTCGTGGACCATGTCCCTAACAAGATACAATCCTTAAATGCTAGGCCCTTTTGCCAAAAAAAATGCATTTTGAGCACATTTGACTTTTGGCAATTTTCCAAAAATGGTCAACTTTTACAATGCATATCTCTTTCAATTCTGACCCTAGGAGGGTGTTCTTTTACTTTTTAGAAGGCTTGGGATGTTCCCTAAACAACATTTTTGGTTTCATCTCAATTGGGTCTTCCATGTTCATGTAATAAGCTTTGACCCAAAAGGTGTTTTTGTTGATTTTCAAAAGGACCTATAATGTAGAAATTCATATCTTTTCATGAGTGCATTTTTTGAACTTGAGGGATGAATATGAGTTATAGGGAATTGGATTCTCTTCAAAATAAGCCTTGGATGAGAAATTTTTGATGAAGTATGAGAAAGTTGTGCTTGGTCAAAGTTTGGTTGACTTTTTCCTGAGAAACCCTAATTTAGCAACTTTTGAGTTTTGATGAATTAGGAGCATTCCTTGAGGAATAATGATCAAACCTTGATAAAATGATGAATATCACTTTAAAATGTTAATTTTGACCAAAAATCTTGAAGTTTGACTGTATGTGGGCCACAATTGACTTTTGACCTAATATAGTCGATTCTCAAGGATCTGAGCAGTTGACTGAGCAAACTTCTTGTGCAAGGCTTAAAATTTGACATGGAGGGTCTTAAGAACATATTAGGACTATGGAGAGCATATGAGGCCTTTCTAGCTCACCCTTCTTGATGCAAATGGAAGCCCTAGTTGGAGGTTCATTGCTTTAGGAGAGAGTTTGTCTGGTCAACTCTTGGGCATCCTTGAGCAAGTTGAGGGTCTTAATGAGCATATGTTGAGTAAAATGGGAGGGGAAATTTTGGGATACAACAGTAGGGTTCCATGGTTGGCCTATAGCACTGGTCGTCTAAGTAAGGGGGTAGAAAGGAAATGAATCTTCGGTGTTGTACCCTAAATTTCGCCCCTAACTTTTTCAGTCGCACTTTCATATCATATTTTGTCATTTGGTCACAATCATTAATAAATAGCTTCATTCATCACATTTTCATCCTATCTTTAGGTTTTCTCTTGTGTTGTTGACTAACTTCTAATAAAAATACAAAAAATATTTGTCTTTATCTTTGCATATTTGAGTTTTGTAGGTACCGAGTCGAAGCATATGGCAAATATGGTTTTCCTGTATTATTTCCCTAAAATCTCTATTGCAAAGAAAAAGAATTAAATTTTTTTTTTCATTTTTTCACTGTACAATCAATTGCTCCTAGAGTTCAATCGATTGCACAAACTGCGTTTTGTGCAATTTTTGAAAAAAAATACACTGTGAAAATCGATTTGCACTGTAGTGCAATCGATTTCACAGCGTGAAAATTTGAAAAAAAATCATCAATTTCAAGCTTGTCAAATTTTGGCTCCAATTTTGACTCTAATTTTTGAAAGAATTATCATTAATTCAAATTTTGGCTCCAAGAATCAATTACCAAATTACCACTAATTATAATCCTAAAGTCTATAAATAGAGCCCTCATTTCATTCAAATTTCAAGCTTTTGATAGCCAAAATCACTTTGCTAAAAAAATCTCTCAATTCTCTCCATCTACCAAATTCACTCAAAGCTCTATTTTCAAGAAAATATAGTAAGCTTTGCATTGAAGCTTACTAATCTTTGAGCTAAACCTTCATCCAAACACTTTTTCTTCATCAATTTTCTACATCCAAGCTTGGGCAATTGATTCTTATAGTTGAATTGAAGCAAATTCTTGAAGTTGCGTTGATAATTCTCTAGACCTACCTTTGGTAAGTTGGATTTTCCATCTTTCACAATGTGATCTCTTGTTGATCTTTGGGTTGATTCACTGAGCATTGTTTTGTGATTCCATTGGTGCTATTTTTACATAATTTAATGGAATTTTCGTGCTCAATTGGATCCATGATCATAATATGTTTGATGGAAAGTTTGAATAAGGATTTGGCATTTTGAAATGTTGTTTTTCCTACTGTAACAATGTGCAATCGATTGTTGTCCTGGTGCAAGTGCTAGAACCTATCAAGTGCTAGAGCCTCTATATCTTGTACTTATGACCCTCTCAAGTGCTAGAACCTTTTCCATACTTATGCACAAGTTGTTTGCAAGATAACACACAAATACACAAGCTCCAAAACTCACCAAAACTCAGAACTGTATCTCAGACTTCCATTGTTGCATATTCTGGCCAGAAATCCCAAAATCAAAAACTACTTGTGTGTTTCTTGGCCTTTTGCTTCCAAAAGCTTCCAAACATCATACATAAGCCATCCCTGTCCCTGTTACATGGCTGTAACACCATCTTCACCCATTTCCAAGTTCAAAAATAGAGCATCACAGTTAGACTTCTTAAGACAATTCCAGCCACCTTCAGCTCAAGCCAGCCATTGCATTAGCTTCCTAGAGGTCCAAGAAAGCTAACCTGATCATCACCATCACTTGAAACAAGCTCAAACTTATTTCATAATTTCCAGTTTTGAGGTATTTTTCTTGAACTTCTATCTCATTATTTAGGCATTGTTAGGCTTGCATTTGTGAAGATAGAATGTAGATATCATTGTCCTGAAACTATACATGTCCATAGATTTCATTTATGTTGCTTAAGCATGGAGAATTTTGAGTTTGAATTTGCTGGAACGTTTAGGTCATAATTTGGTACTTTTGTAAATTCATCCTTACCTTTTAATGTTAGCTTAAATTAGTTACATGGTTGGATTCGTGGTGGAAAAATGCCCAAATTTCATGGTTACATATTTGAAAATGGTTGAGGAATGAGCAAGTTACAGATCCTTTGGCTGGAGGATGAAGATGAAGTACAGTCAGGGCAAATTTTGTGTTATGCATTTATTATTGTGCACAAGTTAACAGATGTATCCTTACCCCAGTGGTTAAAGCGCGCGCATGTAACTAGAGGAACCTGGGTTCGAGCCCTAATGGTACCCTTTTACTTGTTTTTTCATATTTTTTCACTTTTTTTTGTTGTTGTTTGCAGCGCTGGGCCTCTAACTTGGGCCTGCCTATATGTTTATACTCCTGGCCCATTGTATTTTTTTTTATTTATTTTGTTTTTTTTTTATCTATTTCTATTTCTATTCCATATTTTCTTCATATATTTTATTATTATTATTATTATCATTATTATTATTATTTTACTAAAAAAATATAAAAATATATATTTTTTATTATTTATATTTATTTAGTTTATTTTTCTACATAAAATAAAAGAATAAAAAACATTTTCTTATAGTAAATTAATTTCTTTTTTTTAATACTTAGATAATTAGTTTTAATTATTATATCATTATTTTATTGTAAATTAAATAATTTAGAACTTAGGTTTCCTTTTAATTAAATTAATTTATTTTCATATATAATTTATTATTTAAAACCTTTTCATGAAAAACCCTAAAAAAATCATTTTTAACTTATTATTCTTTGTTAGTTAATTTAGGTTTTAATTTTAGTTAATTTCCATTAATTATTTTCTTAATTAGGTTAAGATTAAAACCTTTCATAAAACCAAATAAAAATCATTTCTCTTCCCATTTTGCATTCTTGCATTTTGTTTTCAATTTTGTACAATATTCAATATGGTTGTAATAGCTAATAAAATTTAATTTTCTTGCAAAATTCTCCATTTGTAAATTTGTACACCCTCTCCCCTAATGATGTAATAATTTAGTATTTTTATTTTCTGCAATTTAATGCTTTATATGTAAATGCTAGTAAATTAGGGTTTTGTATGGCAAGACTAAAACCAATGACTAGTAAACCCTAATCAAGACAAAATAATGCATGTAAACCAACACACTTGCACACTTACACTCTTAGGGTAAATCCACTTTGTTGCCTTATGAAAAATGACCATGTTATGCATGTGGGGTATCTTAGCAAAAACATATCAAAATACAAGATCGTAGTCCCTCGATGACGCTATCAATGTTGCCTTTCAAAATGATCTTAGTCCCTCAAAGAGAATTACTAAGATATCTCACAACATTGCTATCATTGTTATACGATGACCCATGCCCGTCCCTTTAACATCCAAAGATAAGGTTTTTTACCAAATCAATGGTAAGATAACAATGTCAAAGTAAAGAGGAAATAAACAAGAAAGACTTTTGAGTAGGTAGAATGTTCCTAGTTGCTTGCTCAATTTCAAACCAAAATATCCTTACTATTTTCAAAATAAACACCAACACTTTCAAAAACATCTTTCAAACTTGAAACATTTTCAAAAGATCAACACTTTGTATACATTCTTACGAACGAGAATTATTACAAAGTTTGTCTAAGCAATGGATCCTTTTCAAAATACTTTCAAAGACCACACAAAGCACATTTTAAAACAAAATCAAGTGATCTAGCAAGCAACTAAGAGCCCGTAGATAACTACGGATGAAAAGGGTGCTAATACCTTCCCTTTTCATAATCTACCCCCCGAACTCAAGAAAACATCTCTAAAGGTCTTTCCTGTTATTTTCAACATTTCCTTTAGGATAAAAGAAAAGTCGGTGGTGACTCTTTCTAACCGCAACATTTGCAATCAAACGTAAAACAACCAAGTCAGTTCTCTCACCACGTTACAGAACTGGCGACTCTGCTAGGGAAAACTTAAAAGTGGGGTTACCTTAGGGCTAGATCACATCTACTTGCTTTCATTGTTTGACTTGTATGCTTTACATTTTGGGTCATTGTTTGGGTTACTGTAAAAAATCCTACACCCGGATTTGGGGCACCTTTTAGGTAAGTAGCAATAAACTGTGAGGGAACTGTGTGGGGTATACCGACACGGTTGAAACAATATCTATGTTGATGTGATACTTTAGTGTGTACCGGTAGCCCTTGAGTAATCAAGGAGAATACGAAGTCGCTGCGTGGTATTATAAAGCGTCAACTGACCTTAGCACCTTAATTGACCAATTGGCTTTTAGGACGTAGTGAGATAGCCGTCTTTGGTGTAAACCCAAAGTCGGTTGATACTCGATGCTACACTCATTGAGGTCTGACCCTTGAGTTTTGTTTGGTGGAAAGTCAATTGTATATCGGAACGAGAATTAGGGGAAAGACCGGTGATATTGAGATCCCTTAGAACCCGATTACTATATTTAGGACAGGTTGAGCCAACCCAACTTCAAGAGGATATTACCTTAAAATCCATGTAAGCCTTAAACCTAAGGTCTCTATGTGATTTGCATGTGCTTTCTATATCTTCTATATCTGAGCATAATCATGACATCATAACATAGCATATCATACTAACCATTTCAAGGATTCTTAGGGTTAATTTTTGTCTTGTTTTGTAGGACATGGCCCTCGCTCGCAGATTCACTATCCAAGTTAGTCTGGTAAAAGTACCTCCTCAGCTTAAGGATTTGGTATCAAGGGTTCCCGAAAGCTCTCCATTCCTTGAAAGACATGGTCGACTTCTCAGCTTGGTCACCTCAAACCCTGATGAATAAATGTTAAAAGTGCTCTTTCAATTCTTTGACTCTCTACATCACTGCTTCACTTTTCCGGATTACCAGATAGTTCCTACTATGGAGGAGTTTTCTCTGTTGCTGGGGGTTCCTATTGAAGGGTGAGAAAAAACTTAGAAGTGGGGGGGAGGTTGAATAAGTTTCTTTTCTTATTTTTCTTTAAGTCTCAACAATAATGGAAAGACAGGGTTATTTTTATCCTGGTTCATTTGAACTCAAACTACTCCAGTCCACCCAACAAGGTGATTTTTCCTTTCTCAAAAAGGACTTAATCCACTATAATCAACTGATTACAATCACACAGCAACTGTTGTGACTAACAATGCACAAGTAATCTTACAAGTGACTCACACCACTAAGACTTAAACTAGTCCTAGTCTACTTGAGAAATCTGACCAAACTTGGTCTCTCAAGGAACAATTACAAGAGATAAATCATTACGGATAGTGAAACAAAGTTTGCTTCTAAGAAAGCTATATCGCAACTGTTATTTTTCACTAAGAATAATATATCACAAAGTGTATGAAAATTATTTGTGAGCCCATAATATTTTCACGTAGATTTTTCTTCTTTTGAAATTGTTGAGTGGTTCGGTAGTTGGCTTGCAATTAATGTTCTTCTATATATAGTAAGAACAAAAAGACCGTTGATGCCTTCAGAAAGTGGAGAGCATTAAATGTTTGCGTGTTTCCTTGCACTAATCCATTTTCTAATGAATTAGCATAGACACTTGAGTGCATGTAGTCGTCTTTGCATTAAATGAGCAAACGGCACTTATAAGAGCATGTCTCCTGATCCTTGACAAGACTTGTTAGCTTCTATATTCTTTCAGAACTTAGCTTCACGTCTTGATTCAGAACACGCTTGCATATCTTCTAAACAGCGCTTGCTTGCTAAGTACTTTTGATCAGCGCTTGCTTTCAAAGAACTTCTGAAACATAGCTTACACAGAAACTTGCTAAGCGTTAGAAGATGTATTTAAATAATTATCTTACCAGAGTCAGCATCAGCACTCACGCTAAAACAAATAGTTTTTCATCAAAGAACTTCTTCATTTATTTTCAGCTTAGCACATCAAGATGCTTCTGTCAGAACATTATCTGAAATAATTAAATACGTTCATCAGAGTATCAAATATATAAAATATAATTTATTGTTATCATCAAAACTCTGAGATATGATCATAACTAATCTTGTTCTAACAATCTCCCCCTTTTTGATGATGACAAAAATATTCAGATATAGAAATAAATTTGAATAAGAGATAAGAATCTCCCCCTGAAATAAATATTTCTATAAGAAAAACATCCTGAGAATTTTCATCAGAGATTTAGAATTTTTCTTCTGGGATTTCTTCAGCAAGTCTTTTGAAGATAATGTTCATTTGAATTAAACTTCCAGAGTATAAATGATACCTGCAAAGTTCTTTAAAGCCTAGAAAGAAATCTTGTATTTTGTTATAATGTTTGAGACTTAGTCCCATAACTGTTAATCAGAGATTAGATCAAAATACTCATTTTCTCCCCCTTTTTGGCATAATCAAAAAGTATATAAAAATAGTTGAAGAGCGTAGAAGTTTTTTATTTAATAAAAGATTCAGAGGTTCGACAAAACAACAAACTAAAACAAGAAATAGAATGACACTAAGATTTCTTAGAAACAAGGGCCAAGAGAAGATTCTTGATCTCAGATGCAGATTCCTCTTGTTTCATCATCCAGCTTCTGATTTCTTGGTTTGTCTGATCTTGCTTATCCAAGCGCTCATGAATAGCTCTGTTTTCCCTCTTAAGCTCATTCAGAGTATCCATTACAAGTGAAGTAGGATCAGAGGATGTAGAAGCTTCAGCAGATACAGCCTTTGGAGTAGCAACCGTTGAGTCAGAACGAACAAAAGTTGAAAGAAGAGTGCCCAGATCTACCATAAGAGTTGGCACAGGTTCAGGTGCAGCTTTTGCAGAAGCTTGATTCAGTAGAACAATTTCCAGAGGATTTGAATCTTCAGAGGCATCTTCAGATTCATCTTCTGATATGTCCATTTGATCAGCTGGAGCATCAGCAAGCATCAGAGAAGACTTCTTGTCCCAACTATCAGTAGCTTCTGACTTAAAGGAATGCAAATGTTTGGAGAAGTTCTCAAGCACCTGAGAGTGACAGATGTCTTGCAGTTTCAGTGACTCAACATCTAAGGTTCTTCTGAAAGTTTCCCACAGAAGATCTGTTACAGCTGGGTTCACATTTCTGGTACAATCTGTCTTTAGCCTATCTAACCAAACTTGAACTTCTGTTAAAAAATTCTGAAAAAGTATATTTACATCTGGCTGAACAGGTTTTGGAACAACCTTTTTGAAGGTTTTATTTTTCAGAAATTGTAGAGATTCAAAATCAACTACAGTTTTTAGAAAGTCAGCTGGTTCAGGATTTTCTGAATATTCATGTGTTGCTGATTGGTTAGGTTGGTCAGGTTGTTCAGAAGGTTCAGGTGTTTCTGATGGATTGAGAGTTTCAGAGGGTTCATGTGTTGTTCATGGTTCATGAGGTTCATATTGTTCATGTGATGGATGGAGGTGATATTCTGGAGATTTAGGAGGTGAAGGCATTGGTGAGTTGGGTGTTGGAAGTTGTGGAGATGTGGGTGGTGTGATGTCAGGTGAAATGATTATGGTATTGTCAGCAGTTGGGATAGGATTTTGTGGTTGTGTTCTGGCAAAGATGTTTTCAGAAGGTAGGTTGAATGGTGGCTTTAGAGTGGACAGAGGTTCGTTGATTCCTGGTATTCTCCAAGAGCCAGCATGATACCATCCAGTGGGTCTGGGTGATAAAGGTCTGGGAGGAGGTCTAGAAATGTTTTCAGCAGATATAGGTGTTTGAGAAGGTTCTGAGTGAGAAGGTTCTGTTTAGGTTTCTGAGGAGTACTCAGAGTCAAAATCACTCAAGTTTGATAGAGCTTGATCTCTCTGAGGATTTTCAGATAGAGGGTCAGAGGGTATGGTAAGGTCTATGTCAACATCTATATCTCCTAAGGTTTGGGGTTCAGCAGATGTAGATATATTTTCAGAATAACTAACAGAAATAGTCTTAGTAGGAGTACCTGATTTTTTCTTCTTCTTCTGAGGTCTGGAAGAAGGTCCTTCAACTGCTTTCCTCTTCATAGGTTGCTTAAAGATAACATCTGGAGCATCTTCATGTCTTCCTTGAAGCCAAGCAGGATCAATGGGTGTTCCACTTTCGTTACAAATTTGAATGTAATGCAGGATGATGCGTTGGTGATCTCCTGAGTTGAATAGTGGAAAATCATCCATTGGAATCCTCCTTCTGGTAATGGATGCTGAAACATACAGAGTTGGTTCTATCAGTAGCTTGTCAATAATTTTCCTCTTCACCAAGTTCTTTCCAGTCAGAGCCTTTCCACAAGTAGGCTCTAACTCCCCCAGCAGATTTGCTTCATCCAGGTGAGCAATCAGACCATTCTCAGTCAGAATGTCTGAAATCAGTCTCCCCATTGGAATCCAATTCCTTTTGGATTTAGGGTTCTTCATTCTCTCTGCTTCCCTCATTTCTTTTACATCGGTCCAGAGATGATCAAACAAGAGATAGGGTAAATCAATTTTGACATTTGTTCCAAGACAGAATAACAAGTATTGTTGTTTAACATTTATATAGTCTGGAGAGCTAGTTTCCTTCCTATGATGAATGCAACCATGGATGATTCTTGCCCATATCTTGTACTTATTTTTCAAGTCTCTGACCTTTGAAGAAGCTTGCCCATTTGTAAAAATTTCTGCATAAACCTTTGACATATCCATTCTTCCACTAGAAATTCAAATTACCCATGTTCCTTCAAAACCTATAAGTTTCCTGATGAGGTTTTCAGTAATGGATATTTCCTTACCCATCACGAAAGAGAGGATGAACTTTGGAGAAGCAATTGTATGTATCCAGAATTCTTTAACAAGATGTGGAAAAACTGGACCAACTAGACGGTCAAAGAAGTTTCCCCAACCTTGAAACTCCACAGTAGGAATAAAATCAAAACCATTTTCTTTAAGATTAACAAAGTCCACCATTATTTCACTTATAACCTCTAAGCTATCCACTAGAATGAGAGTGGTTCTTTCAGGAATGACGTACTGTTCAGCTTGAGTGTTCTCAGAATGAGCAGAGGAGTAAGCCATTGGAGCACTTAGGTTGAGAGAAGAAAAATCGGGTTTCAGAGAAAAAATACACAGAAACGTTTGAGTTTTGAAAGAGACGGTAAAAAATGAGAAAGGTTTTTACAAAGGTATTTATATGAAGACTTTTCAGAAATAGGTTAAAAATAAAACTGTAAAAAGAGTATTTAATAAAAATTTAATTAAAAATAATCTAATCATGACTTAGCATTTAATGAAATTAAAAAGTTAGGGGAAAGCGTGAGATTTTAATCAAATCATAACAGTTACCTAGAACGGCGTCAATAGCTTAGCACGCGTGACCTTTCAGAAACACACCACGTGTTCATCTCCTGAAGGTTGCATGACACAACTGTTTGATCTAATGAACTGCTGAGCTATACTAGAAATGAAACATTAGAACATTTCAGAGCTTTACATATAGCTTTTGATGCAACTTCTCTTCTAACTTCTGAAGAGTTGTTAATCAGAACATTCATTTCAAAACATTATGAAGTCAAGCAAAGAAGATAAATATTATTTTACTCAGGACATAATTCCATACAAATATTTTTCAAAATGAATTTAAATCTATCTTCTGAAAGGGGTTTGGTAAAAATATCATCCCACTGATGGTCTGTTTTTACAAAGTTTAAATTTATAATTGCATTCTGAATATAGTCCCTTATGAAATGATATTTAATTTCAATGTTTTTAGCTTTAGAATGTAAAATAGGATTTTCAGAAAGACAAATTGCAGAAGTATTGTCATAGAAGATAGGAATCTTACTTTCATAAAGATTAAAATCTTCTAGCTGACTTTTCATCCAAATCATCTGAGAGCTACATCCGGCAGTAGATATATACTCAGCTTCTGTTGTTGAAAGTGAAATTGTTGCTTGCTTCTTGTTGTACCACGAGATTAGATTGTCACTCAGAAACCGGCAGCTTCCATAGGTGCTCTTTGTTTCAATTCTATCTCCAGCAAAGTCAGCATCACAATAACCTACTAGTCTGAAATCTTTTGATCTTCTGTAACACAGACCCAGATTAGTAGTACCTTTTAGATACCTCATAATTCTCTTAACAGCAGTTAAGTGAGATTCTTTAGGATTTGATTGGAATCTAGCACATAAACATACGCTGAATAATATATCAGGTCTAGATGCAGTCAGATAGAGAAGGGATCAAATCATACCTCTGTAGAGCTTCTGATCTACCTTCATACTTACTTCATCTTTTCCCAGAATGCATGTTGGATGCATTGGTGTCTTAGCATCTTTGCTTTCTGACATCTGAAATTTCTTCAGAAGTTCTTTGACATACTTCGTCTGATGTATGTAAGTACCTTCTGGAGTCTGGTTGATTTGAATTCCTAGAAAGAACTTTAATTCTCCCATCATGCTCATTTCAAATTTTTCCTGCATGGTCTCAGCAAATTCTTTTCCAAGGGAGATATTAGAGGTTCCAAAAATAATATCATCAACATAAATTTGAAAAATTAAGATATCATTTTTAAATGTCCTTCTGAATAAGTTTGTGTCCACTTTCCCTCTGGTAAAATCTTTTTCTAAAAGAAAATTACTCAGACGATCATACCATGCTCTGGGAGCTTATTTTAAACCGTACAAAGACTTTTTTAATTTAAAAACATGTTCTGGATGTTTTGAGTCATTAAAGCCAGAAGGTTGATGGAAATAAACTTCTTCTTCTATATAGCCATTTAAAAATGCACTTTTAACATCCATTTGATACAATGAAATGTTATTTTGAACAGCAAAAGAGATTAATAATCTAATAGACTCTAACCTCGTGACTGCGGCAAAGGTTTCATTATAATCAATTCCTTCTTATTGACTATAACCCTGTGAAACCAGTCGTGCTTTGTTTCTGACCACCTCTCCTTGCTCATTTAGTTTGTTTCTGAAAATCCATTTGGTTCCTATAAAGTTGAATCCTTTGGGTCTTGGAACTAGATCCCATACATTGTTTCTAGAAAATTCATTGAGTTCCTCTTGCATTGCTAAGATCCAATCATTGTCTTCCAGATCTTCATTAATAGAAGTTGGTTCAATTAGAGATACCAATACAAACAATGATTCTTCATTGATTATGAGAGAGGATATTGTTCTGATGGGAGCTTCTTTTCTTCCAATAATCACATCTTCTTTATGAGCTGAAGAGATTCTAGGAAGCCTTTTTTGAGTGGGTTTTTTTAGAGATTCTGAGATTATCCAGAGAATTGTCAAGAGGATGATCTTCTGAGTCTTCCTTTGCTTCTGAGTCTTCCTTTTCTTCTGAAGTTTCAGAGTTTGAGGGATGATCTTTTGTACTTGCAGAATTATCAATTTGCTTTGGCTGTTGCTGTCCAAGCTTATCATCAAACCTGACTTTGATTGATTCTTCAACAATCATAGTTTTTGTGTTGTATACTCTATAGCCTTTTGAGCGTTCAGAATATCCAAGTAGAAAACACTTTTGTGCTTTAGAATCAAACTTGTTCAGATTTTCTTTAGTGTTCAGAATAAAACAAGTACATCCAAAAGGATGGAAATAAGAAATGTTGGGTTTTCTGTTTTTCCATAATTCATAGGGAGTCTTTTCAAGAATAGGTCTTATAGAGATTCTATTCTGAATATAACATGTTGTGTTCACAGCTTTTTCCCAAAAGTGCTTTGCCATATTAGTTTCATTGATCATGGTTCTGGCCATTTCTTGTAATGTTCTATTCTTTCGTTCTACAACTCCATTTTGTTGGGGAGTTCTAGGACAAGAGAAATCATGAACAATACCATTTTCTTTAAAATATTTTTCAAAATAATGATTTTCAAATTCACCACCATGATCACTTCTGACTTTTATAATTCTAAAATCTTTTTCATTTTGCACTTGGTTACAGAAGTCAATGAACATAAAATGTGACTCATCCTTGTGTTTTAAAAACTTTACCCATGTCCATCTGCTGAAGTCATCAACAATGACCAATCCATACTTCTTGCCTCTGATGGATGCAGTTTTAACTGGCCCAAACAGATCAATATGAAGTAGTTCTAATGGCCTAGAGGAAGAAACAACATTTTTGGATTTAAAGGAAGGTTTTGAAAATTTTCCTTTTTGACATGCTTCGCACAGAGCTTCTAAGTTGTACTTCAGATTGGGAAGTCCTCTGACTAAATTTAGTTTATTTAGTTGAGAGATTTTTCTTAAGCTGACATGTCCCAATCTTCTATGCCATACCCATTGCTCATCGCTAACAGACAAAAGGCATTTAACATTTTGAGATTTAAGATCTGATAAATCAATTTTGTATATGTTGTTTTTTCTCTTGCCAGAAAAGAGGATTGTTCCATCTTTTTGACTAACAACTCTACGGGAATTTTGATTGAAGATAATGTCATAACCGTTGTCACTTAATTGACTTATAGACAACAGGTTATGCGCTAATCCTTCTACTAATAAAACATTAGAGATATAAGGAAGGTTACCGTTTCCAATGGTTCCAAAACCAATAATCTTCCCTTTCTGATTACCTCCAAACTTAACTTCTCCTCCAGCTTTAAATTCCATGTTTTGGAACATAGACTTTTTCCCGTCATGTGTCGTGAGCACCCAGAGTCCAGGTACCATGACTGGTGTCTCAATTGAGCTGTTAAGGACATCTGCAACAAATATTATTTTATCCTTAGGTACCCATATCTTTTTGGGTTCTCTTGGGTTAGAGTATTTTAAGTTCTGTTTGAACTTTGGGTTAGCATAAGAGTTTCTAGAATGTGATGTATATTTTATATCATGTGTGTGTCCAAACTTGAATTGTTTGTTCAGAGGTTTATAAGAGAAAGTCATCTTAGCAACAGGTTTTGGAATATATGTCTCCTTCCCTTTGGGAGGTTCATATCCAATTCCTCTTCTATTTTTCCCACTAACTCCATAGATCATTGAAGTCATTTTTCTTCCATCTATGCTCTTAGCAAGAAAGTTTGAAAGCTACAGTCATATTCTTCCATAATATCTTTAGAACTTGACACAGAATCTGAACTAGAAATTTTTTGAACATTTTAAATTTCTTCTTTAAGTTTAAAATTATTTTCTTTGAGTTCAGATTTTTTTGTTTCATGTTTCTCAATATCATATGCAAGACTCTTCTTGAGTTTCTTGTATTTTATTTTGAGCTTACTATAATTTTCCAGAAGTTCTGATAAACTTTCAGCAAGTTCATCTCTAGTAAATTCAGACAATACCTCTTTTGGGTCTGACTCACAGTCTGAGTCCTCTATTGTGGTAGCCATCAGAGCTAGGTTGGCGTTCTCATCTTCAGAATCAGATTCATCTTCAGAGGATTCTGAGTCGTCCCAAGTTTCCATCATCCCTTTCTTTCTACCAAACTTTTTCTTTGGTTTTTCTCTTTGAAGTTTTGGACAATCACTCTTGTAGTGTCCAAGTTCTTTGCATTCAAAACAGATTACTTCTCTTATGTTTGAATTTTTGTGTCCAGAAGATTCTGGTTTATCTTTTGACTTCTTGAATTTCCTGAACTTCTTCTGTCTGTGCTTCCACAGCTGATTGATCCTTCTGGAGAGCAAGGATAGTTCGTCTTCTTCTGACGCAGATTCTTCATAGTTTTCCTCTTCAACCTGAAAAGCGTTAGTATCATATTTTTTAATTGATTTAAGAGAAAGAGACTTACCTTTCTTCTGAGGCTCGTGCTCATCAAGTTCTATCTCATGACTTTTGAGATCGCTGATGAGTTCTTCAAGAGACACGTTGTTCATATCTTTTGATACTTTGAAAGCAATGACCATAGGTGCCATCTTCTGGGTAAGCTTCTGATGATCTTTTTAACATGATCTTCTTTAGTGTACCCCTTGTTCAAAACTCTCAGACCAACGATTAGAGTTTGAAACCTTGAGAACATTGCTTCTATAGATTCAGTTTCTTCTACTTTAAAGGCTTCATACTTCTGGATGAGAGCCAGAGATTTGGACTCCTTCACTTGAGTGTTTCCTTCATGAGTCATTTTGAGTGACTCAAACATATCATGTGATGTATCTCTATTTGTGATTTTTTCATATTCCATTTTAGAGATAGCATTTACAAAAATATTTCTAGCTCTATGATGATTTTATAAATCAGTTTTTTGTTGTCTATCCATATTTTTTTCTATCAATCTTATTTCCTTCTGAGTATGTAGGATGTGTGTAACCATCCAAGACTATATCCCATAAATCACTATCATGACCTAGAAAGAAAATTTCTAGTCTATCTTTCCAATAATCAAAATCTTCTCCATCAAATACAGGATGTTTGTTGTAACTATTGTTGTTTTGCTCAGTAGCCATTTGTGTTTTCTTCTGGATCTTTTCCTGACACGGTTAAGTGTTGAGCTCAGAGTCAAGCTATGATACCAATTGAAGGGTGAGAAAACACTTATAAGGGGTGGGGGGTGAATAAGTTTCTTTTTTTCTTTTTCTTAAAGGCTCAACAATAATGGAAAGACAAGGTTATTTTTATCCTGGTTTGTTTGAACTCAAACTACTCCAGTCCACCCGCCAAGGTGATTTTGCCTTTCTCAACAAGGACTTAATCCACTATAATCAACTGATTACAATCACACAACAACTGTTGTGACTAACAATGCACAAGTAATCTTACAAGTGGCTCACACCACTAAGACTTAAACTAGTCCTAGTCTACTTGAGAAATCTGACCAAACTTGGTCTCTCAAGGAACAATTACAAGAGATAAATCTTTACAGATAGTGAAACAAAGTTTGCTTCTAAGAAAGCTATATCGCAACTGTGATTTTTCACTAAGAATAGTATAGCACAAAGTGTATGAAAATTATTTGTGAGCCCAGAATATTTTCACGTAGATTTTGCTTCTTTTGAAATTGTTGAGTGGTTCGGTAGTTGGCTTGCAATTAATGTTCTTCTATATATAGTAAGAACAAAAAGACCGTTGCTTCCTTCATAAAGTGGAGAGCATTAAATGGTTGCGTGTTTCCTTGCACTATTCCATTTTCCAATGAACTAGCATAGACACTTGAGTGCATGTAGTCGTCTTTGCATTAAATGAGAAAACGGCACTTGTAAGAGCATGTCTCCTGATCCTTGAAAATACTTGTTAGCTTCGATATTATTTCAGAACTTAGCTTCACGTCTTGATTCAGAACATGCTTGCATATCTTCTAAACAGTGCTTGCTTGCTAAGTACTTCTGATCAGCGCTTGCTTTCAAAGAACTTCTGAAACATAACTTACACAGAAACTTGCTAAGCGTTAGAAGATGTATTTAAATAATTATCTTACCAGAGTCAGCATCAGCACTTGCGCTAAAACAAATAGTTCTTTCATAAAAGAACTTCTTCATTTATTTTCAGCTCAACACATCAAGATGCTTCTGTCAGAACATTATCTGAAATAATTAAATACGTTCATCAGAGTATCAAATATATAAAAAATAATTTATTGTTATCATCAAAACTATGAGATATGATCAGAACTAATCTTGTTCTAACACATATCCTTAATTGTTAGAACAAAGTTGAATCTACTACCCTAAGGTAAAGTATTGATGATAACAAAATGCAAGATTAAATAAATTGTATAATTCATATGAGACATATATGCTACCTATAAATTATATTGTACATTTACAGAAACTCTAATGGATATCAGCATAAGAATGTCAACATCAACATCAGAAGATGAAATATCATATGCCAGCATCAGAAGATGAAATATCATATGCCAGCATCAGAAGATCAAAGCATGTGCTTACGCTGAAGCTTGATGAACAGATCTGCGCTTAACATACTCTAAACTCTGATCAAGACCAAAACAATATCATCAGCACCTAGAAGCGTCAGAATAAGCCAAAGCCAATAACACGCTTAATTGACAACGGTACTGTGCATTCAAGACACTTTATTACCAACGGCTGTATTCCAAGACAAAGATCTTCTCAATATGGAAAGAACGTAATGGGCATTGAAATGGAATAATTGACTACAACGTATCTTTTCCAAGGCTATATAAACAAGTCAGTGAGAAATGAATTGGCTAATGCTCTACAACTCTTTACACGCCTAAAGCAAATCATCTTCATCCTCACTCATACAGCTTGCTATATCTCTCAAATTGTTTACTCTATAGTCATAGCATCCTAGTTTCACATAAGCTTAATTTGTGTATTATCACAGTTGTGATATAAATTTTTTGTAGAAAACATTCAACACATAGTATTCATTTATCTGTAAGAAAGAATTTCCTTGAGAAACCGGTTTGTGGTTTAGACTCAAGAAGGCTTTAGCAGTTGTTAAAGTAATTGTAATATTCAGTTGAATATAGTGGATTAAGACCTCGTTGGAGAGATGCGAAATCACCTTGACGGGTGGACTGGAGTAGTTTGAGATCAAATGAACCAGGATAAAAATAACTTGTTGTCTACATTTGATTTCAAGTTTTACAATTCAACCCCCCTTCTTGTGTTTTTCACTTCTTCAATTGGCATCAGAGCGCCTGGTTCTGAGCTAAAACACTTAACAGTGTCAGTACAAGATCCAGCGTCAGAAAAACACAATGGCAGGAACATATCAACACACCAGCAATGACAACAATGAAGATAGAGACAGATTCAGCGGCAAACCTCCAGTCTTTGATGGAGAGAATTTTGATTACTGGAAAGACAGAATTGAAAGCTTCTTTCTGGCACATGATGTTGATCTGTGGGACATGGTGACAGATGGATACACGCACCCAGTGAATGCAAGTGGTCAGAAGATTGATAGGAAGGCAATGTCTGATCAACAAAAGCGTGACTTCAAAAATCACCACAAGGCCAGAACTATTCTCCTCAGCGCCATCTCTTACGCTGAATATGAAAAGATATCTATCAGAGACACTGCAAAGAGTATGTTTGACTCTCTCAGAATGACGCATGAAGGCAACATTCAGGTCAAAGAAACTAAAGCTCTTGCGCTCATTCAGAAGTATGAGGCATTCAAAATGGAAGAAAGTGAATCAATTGAAACGATGTTCTCAAGATTTGAAATTCTGGTAGCTGGTCTTAAAGTTCTGGACAAAGGGTATTCTACTGCTGATCATGTCAACAAGATCATCAGAAGCTTGCCAAAACAGTGGAGGCCAATGGTTACAGCGCTGAAGCTAGCTAAAGATCTCAACAAAATCTCTCTGGAGGAACTTATCAGCTCCCTCAGAAGTCACGAGATAGAGCTAGAAGCTGATGAACCTCAGAAGCAAGGTAAGCCTTTAGCTTTAAAATCTAACAGAAAATCTGACTCCAAAGTTTTGCAGGTTGTTGAAGAAACCTCTGATGGGTCCTCATCAGAAGAAGACGAACTTTCCCTCCTCTCCAGAAGAGTGAATCAACTATGGAAGCAGAGGCAAAGAAAGTTCAGGAATACCAGAAGATCCGATCAGAATGAGTCCTCCTCCAGATATAGAAGGTCAGACTCCTCCTCTGGATACAGAAAATCTGAAGGCTCTTCAGGAAGCAGAAAGCCAAACACCAAGGACATCATCTGCTATGAATGCAACGAGCAAGGACACTAAAAGAGTGACTGTCCAAAGCTTCAGAGGGAAAAGCCCAAAAATAAGTTTGGAAGGGAAAAAAAGAAGATTCTCATGGCTACATGGGATGACTCTGACTCATCTGAAGCTGACTCAGAATTAGATGATGAGAGAGCAAACATAGCTCTCATGGCTAACATATCAGAAGACAATGAAGCTTCTGAATCAGACTCTGAATCAGACACCGAAGAGGTATTCCCTGACTTTGCAATTAATTTTACTAAGGCTGAACTTGCTGAAAGCCTTAACGAAATTCTGGAAAGATATCAGCAGATCAGAGTTAAATTCAGAAACCTGAAAAGGAATCTTGATTCTGACTCTGATAAAACTGAGAGTCTTAAATTGGAAAATTCTGAGTTGAAAAATTAAATTTCAAAATTAGAAAATCTTTTACAAAACTCTCAGAAGGAAACAATTTCTGAAACTCCCAGCAGCGCTGATGAGATCATCAAGGAGTATGATCACAGCTTTCAGAAGTTCCTTGCTAAAAGCATAGATAGAAGCTAAATGGCTTCAATGATCTATGGAGTTAGCAGAAACGGCAGAAAGGGAATAGGATACCAAGGTAAGGTACCTACACCAAAGAATGCCATGGATCTAATTATTAAACGCACTCCTCTGAATTCACACTTTGTGTATGGTCACACACATGACATTAAATATACTAGTAGTAATTATTCTGTGAAACCAAAATTCAACCAGAGTTTTGGTAAAGCTAACAAATCAGGACCCAAGAAAATATGGGTACCTAAGGATAAAATAATACATGTTGCAGATATCTTTAGCAGCAAATCAGAAACACCAGTCATGGTACCTGGACTCTGGCTGCTCACGACACATGACGGGAAGAAGGCATATGTTCCAAAGCCTGGAACTTAAGCCTGGAGGCCACATAGGCTTTGGAGGCAATCAGAGGGGAAAGATCATTGGCTCTGGAACAGTAGGTAATGGAAATCTTCCCTCTATAAATAATGTTCTATTAGTAGATGGATTAATGCATAATCTGTTATCCATAAGTCAATTAAGTGATAACGGTTATGATATAATCTTTAATCAAAAATCATGTAAAGCTGTTAGTCAGAAAGATGGGACTATCCTATTTAATGGAAAGAGGAAAAACAACATTTATAAAATCAAACTTTCTGAACTGAATAGTCAGAATGTAAAGTGTCTTCTGTCTGTTAACAACGAGCAATGGATCTGGCACAGAAGATTGGGGCATGTTAGTATGAGAAGAATATCTCAGATTAACAAACTCAATCTGGTCAGAGGACTTCCTAATCTGAAGTTCAATTCAGATGCTCTGTGTGAAGCATGTCAGAAAGGCAAGTTTGCAAAACCTGCTTTCAAATCTAAAAACGTTGTTTCCACCTCTAAGCCATTAGAACTTCTGCACATTGACTTATTTGGACCAGTTAAAACTGCTTCAGTCAGTGGCAAGAAGTACGGGTTAGTAATCGTAGATGACTATAGCAGATGGACATGGGTAAAGTTCTTAAGACACAAGGACGAGTCACACTCTGTGTTTGTCACCTTCTGTAACCAAGTTCAGAATGAAAAGGATCTTAGAATCGTTAAAGTCAGAAGTGATCATGGTGGAGAATTTGAAAACAAAGATTTTGAGTCATTCTTTAATGACAGAGGCATTCTGCATGATTTCTCTTGTCCTAGAACTCCCCAGCAAAATGGAGTTGTAGAACGAAATAACAGAACATTGCAAGAAATGGCCAGAACCATGATCAATGAGACAAACGTTGCTAAGATCTTCTGGGCAGAGGCAATAAACACAGCGTGCTACATTCAGAATAGAATCTCCATAAGACCTATTCTGGAAAAGACTCCATATGAATTGTGGAAGAACAGAAAGCCCAACATTTCATATTTTCATCCATTTGGATGTACTTGTTTTATGTTAAACACAAAAAATTATTTGAACAAGTTTGACTCTAAAGCACAGAAGTGTATTATGTTAGGATACTCTGAACGCTCAAGAGGGTACAGAGTATACAATACAGAAACACAGATTGTGGAAGAATCAATCAGTGTTCGTTTTAATGATAAGCTTGACTCTGAAAAGTCAAAGCAGAATGAAGTCTTTGCAGGTATGGAAGTTGAATTCACAGGTTCTGAAGACAAGTCATCAGAAGCTCTCAACAAAGACACTCCTTCAACATCAGAAAGAGGCACTGTGAGCAATCCAGCAACATCTGTTGATCAACCTCAGAAAAGACTACCCAGAAGCAGCATGGATCACCCAGAAGAAACAATCTTAGGAAGAAAGGAAGATCCAATCAGAACAAGAGCCAGCTTCAGAAACTCTGAAGAATCCCTCATGGGACTTGTTTCCCTGATTGAACCTTCTTCAATTGATGAAGCACTTCTGGACAACGACTGGATTCTAGCAATGCAAGAAGAGCTGAATCAATTCACCAGAAATGACGTGTGGGATCTAGTTCCCAGACCAAAAGGATTCAACGTCATTGGAACAAAATGGGTGTTCAGGAACAAACTGAACAAGCAAGGTGAAGTCATCAGAAACAAAGCACGACTGGTAGCACAAGGTTATAGTCAGCAAGAGGGGATAGACTATACAGAAACCTTTGCTCCAGTCGCCAGGTTAGAATCTATCATACTTTTAATCTATTTTGTTGTTAATAAAGGCATCACTCTATATCAGATATATGTCAAGAGTGCATTCTTAAATGGCTATATAGAAGAAGAGGTTTATGTGCACCAACCCCCTGGTTTTGAAAGTACAAAAAATCCAGAATATGTTTTCAAACTAAAGAAGTCATTGTATGGTCTGAAACAAGCTTCCAGAGCTTGGTATGAAAGACTAAGTAACTTTTTGTTAGAAAAAGAATTCACCAGAGGGAAAGTGGACACAACCTTATTCTGCAAGACAGTTAAGAATGACATCTTAGTGTGTCAGATTTATGTTGATGATATTATATTTAGATCTACTAATCCTTCTCTTGGAAGAAAATTTGCTAAGTGTATGTAGGCAGAATTTGAGATGAGCCTCATGGGGGAACTGAAATTCTTTCTGGGAATTCAGATCAATCAAACTCCAGAGGGAACTTACATTCATCAGAGCAAATATGTCAGAGAACTTCTGAAGAAATTTGATCTCTCAGAATGTAAGTCATCAAAGATTCCAATGCATCCCACGTGCATTATGGAAAGAGAAGAGGTAAGCAAAAAGGTAGAACAGAAGGTCCACAGAGGTATGATTGGTTCTCTTCTTTATCTGACGACTTCAAGGCCTGATATTTTATTCAGTGTGTGCATTTGTGCAAGATTCCAATCAGATTCTAGAGAATCTCACTTAACAGTTGTTAAGCGAATTTTCAAGTATCTGAAAGGTACTACTAATCTGGGTTTATTTTATAGAAAATCTAGTGATTACAGCTTAGTAGGTTACTGTGATGCTGACTTTGCTGGAGACAGAGTAGAGCGTAAAAGTACTTTTGGAAGCTGCCAGTTTCTGGGAGAAAATCTGATCTCTTGGTCCAGCAAAAGGCAATCCACAATTGCGCTATCAACAGCAGAAGCTGAATACATAGCAGCAGTAGGATGCAGCACACAAATGCTCTGGATGAAAAGTCAGCTTGAAGACTTCCAGATATTTGAGAGTAACATTCCTATACTCTGTGACAACACTTATGCCATTTTCTTAAGTAAAAATCCAATTTTGCATTCTAGGGCTAAGCATATAGAAATAAAACATCATTTCATTAGGGACTATATTTAGAAAGGCATTTTAAACTTAAAATTTATTGATACAGACCATCAATGGGCTGATATTTTCACAAAACCACTTTCTGAAGATAGGTTCAACTTCATTCTGAAACATCTCAGCATGAAACTCTGCCCATAGTGAAAATGTTTTAATTTTATATATTAACCTTCAGAGTTTGTTTTATTTTACTGTGAACTTCTGATCAATCTTCTTTCAGAAATTTAGGCATGCAGATTGTATCAGATTCTATCCATAAAGATATGAGCGTTTCATTTCAAGGATAGATGTGCTGTTCACTAAAACAAACAAGTGTCATCCAGTCATCAGCTAATTCCTGAGGCAGAACACGCGTGCACGCTTCTGAGAAGGCAAAGCGCTGATTGGATGCATTGAGACACATGTCATGGGTAACCGTTCCAAATATCCTTCTAAATCCCCCAAAATCAGCCAACATTAAATGCAAGTAATCATGATTTAATTCTCTCTCTTAAAACGTTTATGTTTTCAAAACTTTTTTGAAACCTATTTAAACGCCTTAAACATCATTCATTCACTTTTTACCGTCACTTACAATCTTCAAAATATTTTTGTGTTCTTACTGTGTGTGTTCATCTTTTTTCTCAAAGAAACCCTTTTCAAGCTTTTTCTCAAAAACCCTTGTGTGAACATGGCATCCTCTAGCATTCCATCTGCAGGTTCCCAGCAAGATGCTTCTTCTGAACAGTATCAGATTCCTTTCAGAACGCTCCTCACTCCGGTCAAGAACTTGGAAGTTCTGTCAGAATTGATAGTAGATTTCAACAGCTTGAAGGAAAATGGCTTTGATTTGTCTGAAGAAATTAAGGCACAAGGTTGGGAAAGGTACTTTGATAGGTTGGTGGGTCCAACGTTCCCCATTTTGGTTAAAGAATTCTGGATACATGCATCTTCCTCAACTCATCAGGTTACTTCGTATATCATGGGAAAGAAGATAGTGATTACTGAAGATCACATTGCAAGGCTGATTGGATACACTTGTGGTGGTATCCGCTGTATTGACATGGCAGATAGATGTGCAAACTCTTCCCTAGTTGCAAGAGAGATTTTCACACATGGGGTTCCCTCCAGCAAAATAAGAGATTTGAAAGATCAGCACAGAATTTGGGCAAAGATTATTCTGGGCTGCTTCAACCACAGGAAGCCTACAAGCTCTCCTGACTATATAAACATAGATCAGCAATTTCTGATTTATTTTATTGCAAAGAAGTCCAAGATCAACCTAGCTCACCTTCTGTTCAATCATCTGAAGACAAGCGTCAAGGAAACGAGAGAAGAAGAAAGGACTAAAAGGGATTGGATACCCTTCGGCAGATTGATATCAGATATTCTAACGGAGAATAAGCTGATTGAACACTTGACAGAGGAATAGGAAATAAGCTCTCTAGAACCTTCTGTTGGCAAGCAGCTGAATGCCAAGAATCTGAAGAAGATGAAGCTGATAAAGAACATAAGGAAGGAGCCCAGCGTCACTCCTCATGCTGAAATCACTAGCAGAAGAGTCCCTCTGGATAACTTTCCCATGTTCTCTGAGATTGACTCTAAACCAGTCATTATTCTCAGATACTTGGATGCTTGTAAAGCTGATGGCACAGATCCTGATCTGAACATTAAAGATCTGCACCAGCAAACACCAGAGGTTACTCTGAAGAAGACTAAGAAGAGAAAGGCTGTATCAGAAGGATCGTCTCAGCAGACCCCAAAGAAGAGAGGTAATCTGTCTTCTGTTAATGTTTTAAATCCATCTACTGTTCCAACATTTATTCCAACCCCAGCTTCATTTGAAATCCTAATTCCCATTCCAACCATTGATGATACTGAACCTGAGTTTGACCCTTCTGAGTCATTAACCCTCAGAAGATCCCGCGCCAAACCTCACAATCCAAAACCTACAACCACAACAAAACCAGAACTTGAAAAAGTTCTTTCATAAATAGATCAACACTCTTCCGCTCCCCATACAGAAAATCCAAATCCACAACCAGAAACTCCCCACTCACCTCAACCAGAAACTACACTCTCACCAATACCAGAAGATCCACACTCACCAGAACCAGAAATTCCACAACCTCCATCTCCACAACCAGAACTTAATCCACCTTCACCTCAACACGGATCATCTCCACAACCTGAGTCTCAACACTCTGAGGCTCAATCCCCTGAACCTCAATCATCTGAATCCGCTGAACCACAACCTTTAGCCATTCAATTTCCCGGTGGTACCACTGTTAATATCCCTCAACTACCATCCTCACCAGAAATTACTCCACCTAATACCCCATCCAGTCCAATAATCATTCCTGATTCTCCTACTCCCTCACCCAAGCAAAATCCAGATGACCACAGCAAGACCTTCATTAATCTAACAGTCCTTGAACGCCTTGCTGCCATTAAAAATAAAACCGCCATTCCCAAACCCAAACAACCAGATGTTGGTTCTAGCATCTTGAATTTTGAAACAGACATGCAGAAGTGGATTTCTTCTCTAAAACAGGCTAGTCTGGAAGTGATTGATCCTGCTGTTTCAGACCACCTCTGGACACAATTCAGAAGATGGGTATGCGCTGAAACCTTTAAGCTGCAAGACCAAAGCTATGGACAGGCTCAACAGAACTTCAGCAATCTGCTGAAAGAAATTGAAGGTCTGCTGAAGGATAAAGTTCTTCGTCTGGACAGTGAGCCTTGGTCTGAAAAGCGTCTAGCGTCAACAGTTCAACTAGCAGAAGAACAGACGATTCCAGCTGAAGATTTAAGTCAAGAAGAAGTTATTACAGAAAGCTCTCAGAAGCATCTTGATTCTGACATTTCTCAAGCTGCATTAGACAGGCCGACTCTTGAAGAGCTGAAGCAAAATGATCTTCGACTGCAGGAGAGAATGGATGAGAATGATCAACGAATGAAGGAAAGGATGGATGTTCAGGATAATAAGATTGACTCAGTAGTCAGCATGGTGCATCAGCAGAAGGAAACCACTGATCAGATTAAGAACATGCTAGAAGCTATGTTCACACGTCTTCCTCCCCATTCTTAGATTTTGATTCTTGATGTTTTCACTGTTTTCTTTACATGTTATCTGTAATATTTTCTGAGCTCTGAACTGAATACAATCGTTTTTCTGCACTGATCGTTTTTAACTTCAATTATTTTCACTTTTTGATTGCTGAAAAAAAGGGGGAGAAAGAATGATATTTTTCAATAACGGATTACTGAGACAAAAGTCTCAAACATTCTAACACCCTGATATACTTGAATGTTTCTTTGTTCTGCATAAGCTTACAGGTACAAGAATCTGATGAACTCCAATACACTGAAGCTCTGCTCTAGTAAAGGAAAGATCTGATGCTCAAAGAAAGTTCAATAAAGATCTGATGCTAAAGGACTCATAGAATTAAAAGGGAAGTAATAAACTCAGGGGGAGTTTTTCTGATCATAAATCTGATACCTTTTTATTCCCTACCTTCTTATCTTTGATACCTTTCTGTTTATCTCTGATACAATTTATTATTTGGTTATCTCTGATACCTTTTTTCTTTAAATTTCAATTGAAAAAAATCCGGTTTTTGTCATCATCAAAAAGGGGGAGATTGTTAGAACAAAGTTTGAATCTACTACCCTAAGTTAAAGTTTTGATGATAACAAAATGCAAGATTAAATAAATTGTATAATTCATATGATACATATATGCTACCTAAAAATAATATTGTGCATTTACAGAAACTCTAATGGATATCAGCATAAGAATGTCAACATCAGCATCAGAAGATGAAATATCATATGCCAGCATCAGAAGATGAAATATCATATGCCAGCATCAGAAGATCAAAGCATGTGCTTACGCTAAAGCTTGATGAACAGATCTGCGCTTAACATACTCTAAACTCTGTTCAAGACCAAAACAATATCATCAGCACCTAGAAGCGTCAGAATAAGCCAAAGCCAATAACACGCTTAATTGACAACAGTATTGTGCATTCAAGACACTTTATTACCAACGGCTGTATTCCAAGACAAAGATCTTCTCAATATGGAAAGAACGTAATGGGCATTGAAATGGAATAATTGACTACAACGTATCTTTTCCAAGGCTATATAAACAAGTCAGTGAGAAATGAATTGGCTAATGCTCTACAACTCTTTACACGCCTAAAGCAGATCATCTTCATCCTCACTCATACAGCTTGCTATATCTCTCAGATTGTTTACTCTATAGTCATAGCATCCTAGTTTCACATAAGCTTAATTTGTGTATTATCACAGTTGTGATATAAAGTTTTTGTAGAAAACATTCAACACATAGTATTCATTTATCTGTAAGAAAGAATTTCCTTGAGAAACCGGTTTGTGGTTTAGACTCAAGAAGGCTTTAGCAGTTGTTAAAGCAGTTGTAATATTCAGTTGAATATAGTGGATTAAGACCTCGTTGGAGAGAAGAGAAATCACCTTGACGGGTGGACTGGAGTAGTTTGAGATCAAACGAACCATGATAAAAATAACGTGTTGTCTGTATTTGATTTCAAGTTTTACAATTCAACCCCCCTTCTTGTGTTTTTCACTTCTTCATTAATGAGGTACCTTTCAATGGTATGGAAAGAGACCCTAAACCTAAAGATATTGCTAAAGCTCTGTCCTTACAACGGTCTGACATAATAGCGAATTGGGAAACCAGGAGAGGTGTCAAGGGTTTTTTGGCTAAGTTCTTGTTTAAGAAAGCTCATCATTTTTGGGATACCCTGGACTTACACGCTTTTGAAGAGGTGTTAGCCCTTCTCATCTATGGGTTGGTACTGTTTCCTAATCCGGACCAGCTCATAGACGTGAATGCGGTTAAGGTTTTCCTGTCACGCAATCTGGTACCTACTCTGCTTGGAGATATCTTACATTTGTTGCATACTCGCACTATAAAGAGGAGAGGAACCCTTTTATACTGCACACCTCTTTTGGCTAGGTGGTTTATTTCGCACCTACCTCGACCCGTCTTGAAGAATGAATAGGGCTTAAGATGGTCTCATAGGCTAATGACTCTTACACATTCAGGAATTCATTGGTGTCCTTGATTCTCGAAGAATGTTTCCATCATTGATCGATGCGGAGAGTTCCTTAATGTCCCTCTCTTAGGAGTTAGGGGAGGAATCACTTACAATCCTTGTTTGGCACTACGACAGTTTGGATATGCGAGAAGGGATGGTCCTCGTGATACACTTATCTAAGGAATCATCTTCGACTACGAGAATGATGCTCAGGGTTACCGTAAAAGGTTCATGGAATCTTGCGGCATGGTACATAGAGTTGATAGCAAGACACTGGGGCACAAGAATTCCATCCCTCTTGAGCCTTATCTGAAATGGGTACAAGCTCGTGCTCAAAGTCTTATGATGCCTTACCCCTCCATTCTCCCAGTTATCATAGAGCCTATTGTGGAAGGAGATGTCCCATACACTATCCTTCATCCTAACATGCCCACCTCTCTCGAAGACTTGCAAAGGGATTGGATACAGCTTAAGGAAGAGCGAGACACTTTCTAAGCCCAATTCTATGCCAGCAAGAAGAAAGTTCTGGAACTCACCAAGCAGCTTCATGAAGATCGGAGTCTGAACGCCTACATCGCACCAAAGAGGATGTGTTCAACATTTTTGTCTTAGAGTTTTGTACTTTTATTTCTTTCATTATAAGCCCAAAGAGGCATGATGTACTCAAACTTTGATTTATTAATATAACGTGTGTTCCTTTTTTGTCTAAAGCAAATTTAAATCTCCAATTTCCTTGAAATCATTTGCATATGCATCTTCATTCATCATAACACAAACAGGTTTCTTACAACAAGTCTCCTTATCTTTCTACTGTTTATTTCGGTGAGATGGATATTGAACAGGCAGTAAAGATCTCCAGGCACAGAATGCCCAGTTTCAACAAATGTTCTTGACTCTGGCAAAAGGACAAGAGGATTTGAAAACTTTGCTGATCAAAGAAATAAAGAAGAAAGCGAAGAAATCAACCGGTGTTTTGAATCTGGGAAGAAGGTTCAAAGGATATGCCAGACGGACCCTGGACATTGCAACATCATCAGGTGAAGGGGACAATCAAGAAGGGAAAAACAAGGAAGTGACTGACCATCCAGAATTTGAAGAGGAATAAGAGGTTGATTACTCCGAAGAGCAGTATCCTCCAGCTAACTATAAATACAAACAGTTGGAAGATCGCTTAAATGCTATGGAGATCCAAAAAGTACCCAAGTTGGATTTTGAGGAGCTAGGACTTGTCTCAGGGGTTGTCATACCACAGAAATTCAAGGTCCCCACTTTCACTAAATATGACGGTGTCTCTTGTCCAAAGTTGCATTTGAGATCATACGTCAGGAAAATTCAACCCCATACTGCGGATAGGAATCTATGGGTGCATTTCTTCTAAGAAAGCTTATCAGGAACATAGTTGGATTGGTTCTATCAGTTGGAAGGGACTAACATCCGCAATTAGGAAGATTTGGTAGCCACTTTCTACAAGAAATACCAGTATAATGCTGACTTAGCTCCAACACAGACACAGTTGCAAGGCATGTCTATGGGTGCAGATGAAGGTCTCAAGACCTATGCTCAAAAATGGCGGGATCTCACGGGAAGGGTCCAACCCCCTCTATCTGACATAGAATTGGTGGATATGTTCTTAGGAACGCTATCTGGTTCATTCTTCAAACACTTGATCGGAAGCTCCTCGGCTGGATTTACCGAATTAATCTTGATCGGTGAACGGGTAGAAGCGGGTATAAAAAGTGGTAAAATTCAAAAAGAGGCATCCTAAAGCGCAATAAAGAGGCCCTTTACCGGAAAGAAGGAGGTCAGTGTTGCATATGACCATAGGAATCAGGGCAGAACTGAACGTCGTCCAATGGTAGGGGTTGGCATGATCCCTAAGCCTGCACCTATTCAACAAAGGAACAACCAGCCTAGAACGGAAAGACCGGTAAGACAATTTACTGGATAAATATGACATTGTCTCAAGTCGTGCCGCATTTGTTGAAATCTAATCTGGTGACTTTGCGGGAAGTTCCAAAGAATTCCAACACTGCCTCTCCCTGTTATAACCCAAACGCTCGTTGTGCTTACCATTCAGAAAGTTTAGGTCATGATACAAACGACTGATGGGTTCTGAGAAATAAGGTGCAAGACCTTCTCGAAGCAAAAGAAATTGAATTTGACGCTCCTGAGATCCCAAATGTCATCACTGCTCCTATGCCCAAGCACAGTCGTGGTATTAACGCTGTTGAAGATGATGAATTGGTACTGTTATTGATGAGCTTGTTACTCCTCTCCTGACCGTCAAGAGGAACCTGTTGAAGGCCGGTTTATTTCTGGGTTGTGGCGAAGGTTGCCACCTTTATTTATCTCTACCGACTGGTTGTCATTTATTGAAGGCATGTGTCCAGCGCCTGATGGATGACAAAGATATTTTGTTTTAAAAGACTCCTGTTCCAACCATTGCTTACAAGGATGTTTCAATAGTAACCATTTCCGCCAATCCTTCTAGGGTCTCCACCAAAAGACCTATTAGGATTACATTTGTTCCGAAAGTGACTCCACTAATAATTACTATGCCAGGGCCAATCCCATACTCCTCAGATAAAACTGTCCCCTAGAACTATGGTGGTGACGCCTACTACCATGGCGTCAAGCAAGATTGGTTGGTTGATGAAGACTCGTTTTTTGAGAAGGCCGGCCCCGACATCGGCAACATTGTGGGAACCAGCAAAATAACCTGAAGTGGAAGAGTGTTATCCCTTGAGATTGCTCCTCCGAAAACTGTTACTGGTCCTATGATCATCCCTACTTCTGTTCCTCTTGATACTACTACTGCACTTCTTGTGGTTACCCCTGCTGACACCCCTATCGCCGAGTCGACCGAGACTCGGGGAAAATGCATTTTGGTTGAGCCTGTCGGGATGAAGGTGTAATCAATATCTATCCCAGAGGCTTCCAAGAAGGATATGGAAGAAATTTTGAAAATTATAAAGATAAGCGACTACAATGTAGTCGAACAGCTAGGGTAGACCCCTTCAAAGATTTCTATGTTAGCTTTATTATTGTGCTTCGAGGCTCATGCGAAGGCCTTGGTAAAATTTCTTAAAAATGCCCATGTGCCACAGGAAACCTCTCCTGACCAATTCAAAGATTGTGTGGCCAGTTTGACCGCTGATAATGGTTTGGTATTTTCTGATGCTGACCTGACACCTAGAAGGAGGAAACACAATGAGGCGTTGCATGTCTCTGTCGAATGCAGAGGCACTACTTTGGCCCATGTCCTAGTAGATACTGGTTCATCATTAAATGTGCTGCCTAAGAAGGCTTTGGATAGACTAGACTGTGAAGGTTTGACCTTAAAACCCAGCAACATAGTGGTAAGGGCCTTCGACGGCTCAAAGAGAATGGTGCACGGGGAGGTGGACATCCCCATTAAATTTGGAACTCAGAACTTTGATTTAACTTTCTATTTAATGGACATTCTCCCTTCCTATTCCTGTTTATTGGGCCGACATTGGATTCATGACGCTGGTGCCGTCACCTCTACATTACATCAGATGTTGAAATACCTAACCAAGGGAAAAATCATCATTATTCATGGAGAGGAGGAATATATGTTCAATCACTCGAACTCCTTCAGATATGTGGAAATAGAGGGTGAATTCATCGAAACTCCGTGTCAACATTTCAAGGAAGTCCCACAAACAGTTGCGGCAACCAAGACTGTCTCCAAAGTCCCGAAGATTACCAGACCTTCGTTAAAGATGGCTTCTCTGAAAGATGCCAAGGCAGTAGTCAAAGAAGGTGGGTGTACTATTTGGGGCCAACTCCCGGATATTCCCTACAAGTTTGACAAATTTGGTTTGTGTTTTACTTCAGGAGCCCAGAAAGTTGTTCATCATGCTCGTGCCGGGGAACCACCTTTAAGGATCAGCAACCATGGAGTCAACATAGTGGAGGATAGTGATGACAGCTGTGACCTGGAAGAATGGATTTTTCCAACTATCAGCAGAGGATTCAACAACTGGGAAGCCAAAGAATTTGTCCCTATTACTTTTATGCAATAGTAATTGCCTTTAAATTTTTGTCGAACTTGTAATAATTAAATAATTTAGACTATTAAAACCTTGTGTCTTACCCGAGGCACAACGGTCCATTTGTAAGGGTTGTTACTTCATTTTCATATGTCATCAATGAATCATGGACGTTTTTGCATGCAAATTTTATGCTCTTTGTTCTTCTTTTTTCTACATTTTTATTTTTTTCAAAGATAGTTATGCTCTTACACACACTCACATATCAAAATGCAGATCCACATCCACTCAGGATCCCATGGGTAGCGATTCTGATATGGCCTATTGTTACTTTTAAAATCCGATCTACCAAGCTGAAAACGAAGGTGAGGAAGATTGTGAAGTTCCAGGGGAACTAGCTAGGTTACAACAACAGGAAGAAAGGACCATACAGCCCCACAAAGAACTGGTTGACACAATTAACTTAGGCACCGAAGAGGACAAGAAAGAAGTCAATGTAGGAGCCAATATGGAACCTAGTGTCAAGAAGCGCTTAACTCAGTTACTACATGACTATGTTGAGGTCTTTTCCTGGTCATATGAAGACATTCCAGGACTTGACGCTGATATTGTGGTCCATCGTCTATCGACAAAAGAAGACTGCCCTCCGATAAAACAGAAAGTCGGTTGCATGTGGCCAGACATGTCAGAGAAGATCAAGACTGAAGTCAGGAAATAATTCAACGCCAGATTCTTAGCTGTCACCTCCTATCCATAATGGGTCTCCAATGTTGTTCCAGTGCCTAAAAAGGACAATAAAGTACGCATGTGTGTGGATTACAGAGATTTGAATAGGGCAAGCCCTAAGGATGATTTCCCGCTTCCCCATATCGATATTCTGGTTGACAATACCGCATAGCATAAAGTGTTCTCATTTATGGATGGTTTCTCAGGCTATAATCAAATCAAAATGGCACCTGAGGACATGGAGAATACGACCTTCGTCACACAGTGGGGCACATTCTGTTACAAAGTTATGCCATTTGGGTTGAAAAATGTTGGGGCAACTTATCAGCGCACCATGGTAGCTCAATTTCACGACATGATCCATCACGAAATAGAGGTCTACGTGGATGACATGATAGCCAAATCTCAAACTAAAGAGGAACATCTTGACCATTAGCAGAAACTGTTTGAAAAACTGAAGAAATACAAGCTAAGGTTGAACCCGAGTAAATGCACATTTGGAGTGAGGTTCGGTAAACTCCTAGGCTTCATCGTCAACGATAAATGTATCGAAGTGGACCCTGCAAAGGTAAAAGCAATACAAGAAATTCCTGCTTCTCGCACCGAGAAGGAAGTCAGAGGATTCTTAGGACGGCTAAACTACATCTATAGGTTCATCTCTCACCTAACCACTACTTGTGAACCAATCTTCAAATTATTGAAGAAAGATCAAGTGTTGGATTGGAACGACGACTTCCAGGCTGCCTTCGACAAGATCAAAGAGTATCTTCAAGAGCCTCCTATTTTGATTCCACCGGATGAGGGAAGACCTTTAATCATGTATCTAACTGTCTTGGAAAATTCAATGGTGTGTGTGCTGAGGCAGCATGATGAGTCTGGCCGAAAAGAGGATGCAATATACTACTTGAGCAAAAAGTTTACCGACTGTGAAACCAGATATTCACTGCTCGAGAAAACTTTATGCGCTCTGGCATGAGCTGCTCACTGGCTAAGATAGTATATGTTGACCCATATTACCTTATTGATATCCAAGATGGATCCAATTAAATACGTATTCGAGAAGCCCGCCCTCTCGGGAAGAATAACAAGATAGCAGATGATCCTGACTGAATACGACATTCAGTACACTACCCAAAAAGCAATAAAGGGCAGTGTGCTAGCCGATCACCTTGCTCATCAGGCCGTGGATGACTACCAATCCATGAAATTTGAATTCCCAGATGAAGACATCATGATGGTAAACAATTGTGAAGAATTCAGACCATATGACGGACCTGAACAAGGATCCTGATGGACCTTGGTTTTTGATGGAGCTTCCAACGCACTCGTAAATGGCATAGGTGCTGTGATCATATCCCCTGAAGGATGTCATACTCCCTTCACTGCAAGACTTTATTTCAACTATACTAGTAAGATGGCAGAATATGAAGCGTGTATTTTGGGTCTCAAAGCTGCCATAGATTTGGGAATCAAGTCCTTAAGTGTATTTGGAGATTCATCCTTAGTCATCAGTCAGATCAAAGGAGAATGTGACACGAGGCACCCTAATCTTATCCCCCTACAAAGAACAAGTGTTGACATTAATCCCAAATTTTGAGGAAATTACCTTTGAGCATTTTCCACGAGAGGAAAATCAACTAGCGGATGCGCTAGCCACTGTGTCATCCATGTTTAAAATCAATTGGGGTAACGAGGCTCCCCATATCACCATTGAACGGATGGATGAACCAGCTTACTGTCACGAGATCGATACTAAAGAAGTAGTGGATAAGCCTTGGTTCCATGAAGTTAAGAGGTATCTCGAGGCCCAAGAGTATCTGGAGGGAGCTTCAGTCAATGATAAGAAGTTCTTGAGAAGATTCTCTGCTAAGTTCTTCCTCAGTAATGGCATTCTCTACAAGCGCAACCACGACTCTACTTTGCTTTGTTGCATAGACAAGGTTGAGGAAGACAACATCATGGCTGATCTATATGAAGGCACTTTCGGAACCCATTCTAGTGGGCATACGATGGCGAAAAAGATCCTATGGGTGGGGTACTACAGGTATACCATGGAAGCAGATTGCCATCAGCATTCACGAACCTGTCACGAGTGTCAGATTTATGCTGACAAAGTACATGTTCCTCCAATTCCTCTAAATGTCCTAACTGCTCCCTAGCCATTCGTGATGTGGGGCATCAACATGATTGGAGAAGTCAAACCTATAACTTCTAATGGGCACCGCTTCATCTTGGTTGCCATTGATTATTTCATGAAGTGGGTTGAGGCAGCTTCTTTCGCTTCTGTTACCAAGAACATTGTGGCCCGATTCATCAAACAGAATCTCATGTGTCAATACGGTTTCCCAGAGAGAATCATCACAGACAATGGTACGAATCTCAACAATACTATGATCACTACACTATGCGCGTAATTCAAGATCCAACATCATAACTCTTCCCCTTACCGGCCAAAGATGAATGATGTCGTCGAAGCCGCAAATAAAAACATCAAGAAAATCATACAAAAAATGACAGTGACCTACAAGGACTGGCATGAGATGTTACCATTTGCTCTCCACGGTTACCGTACCATGGTGAGCACGTCAACAGGGGAAACTCCTTTCTCTTTGGTATACGGTATGGAAGCCATCCTACCTATTGAAGTCCAAATACCTTCTCTGAGAATCATAAAGGATACAGGGCTGAATGAAGATGAATGGATTCAAACTCGACTTGACCAATTGAATTTGATTCATGAGAAGAGGCTTACGGTTGTCTATCATGGTCAGATGTACCAAAAACGTATGATCAAAGCTTTTAACAAGAAGGTCAGACGTCAGGTATATCAGGTTGGTGACTTAGTAATCAAGCGTATCATATTGCCACAAGGTGATCCCAGGGGAAAATGGACTCCTACATACGAAGGACCATTTGTGATCAACAACATATTCTCTGGTGTTGCAATGATCTTAACCACTATGGATGGCGACGACCTTCCGCATCCTATAAACGCGGACATAGTAAAAAGATACTACACATGAATAAAGACCCACTAGGTCGACTGGCCTAGGCAAAAATTAGGGCATCCCGGCGAACCAAAAAGGTTTGGGCAAAAATTAGGGATAAAATACAAAAATATATGTACACCCGGTAAGCTGAAAACCCGAAAGGGCGGCTTGGGCAAAAAAGGGTATCCCTGTGGACTGAAAACCTGAAAGGGAGGTCCAGGCAAAAGTTAGGGAATTAAAGCGTATGACTATGTCCCGTTGAATCACCTTACAGACAACCTTCAGTATCGACTGACAAACTCAAACAATTCTAATCAATCCAATCAACTTCGGACTAAGCAGCAAGTGGACGAGAGCTCAGAGACATGAAGGCTATAGCAGAATGGGAACCCCATGGGATTATTTCACATAGTTATCTTTTCTTTGTATCAATTTTCATTTTTCTACGATGACACTCCCTTACTAGGATGTTCGTCTCGTTGTAAAAAAAATACCTATTCAAGTTAATACAAAGATATTCCTTTATTTTCGTGTTTTGTTTGCAAAAACGTCCAATGATTATTTTTGAACATATGCATTTGAACGTGATTCCTATTTACAAATGAGCAAAAAAAGGGGAATAGAAAATAGAAAGACAATCACTAATGGCTTTAAGAAATAGGATAATATCTTTAGACTATTCCATAAAATCCCCCGCAGATACTTTTCCAGCAAGAATGAAAGCTGGGACATCCCACTACAGGATCGCTAATGTATCTCCAGTATGCAGCCTAATGGTATCAAGTGCTCTCACATCCCCGACGGAACAAAACTTCCAGTTACTGCTCCAAACATTCCCCAGTAAAAATTGCCCAGTTTCTCAGGATTCCCCAGCAGGATTTCACGAGGTCCACAAGCAATGCACGACGTTTCCCTTCCACAACAGAGTTTATTTTTCTAACAAATGGAAACTCATCAACACCTCAACTTCAAAATATTGAAGACTTACATTCCCAGCAGTACTCAGGGATTTATTTTCCCCAACTCCAGCAACACTGCGGCATAACGATTAATGTGTCCATACATTACATCCATACATCATAGCATTGACAACACAGATGCATAAAGCGCGATCTCATTTATTTTGAGAAACAACATTATACCATGCATTTCATACATCATGGCATTGCATGCAACTAACCCTACAACTTTTCAGGAAATATCAATCAACAAATAATTATCATCAAAATTTTCAACAAGTCAATTATAGATCAATTCCCGAGAAAGGACCGGTCGACCATCTACATAACAAATATTTCCTTGAGACCCCTGCTGGTTTAGTTTAAATCTCTCAACTATTTATTTTGATTCTTTCCCGCATACGTTTTCGCTGGTTCAGATAAATCTCTCAATGATTTTTTCTGATTCTTCTTCAGACCCCTACTGGTTCAGTTTAAATCTCTCAACGATTTATTCTAATTCTTTCCCGCAGACATTTTCTCTGGTTCAGATAAATCTCTCAATGATTTGTTCTGATTCTTCTTCAGACCCCTGCTGGTTTAGTTTAAATCTCTCAATGGTTTATTCTGGTTCTTTCCCGCAGACGTTTTCTCTGGTTCAGATAAATCTCTCAATGATTTGTTCTGATTCTTCTCCAGATCCCTGCTGGTTCAGATAAATATCTCAGCTGTTTATTCTGATTCTTTCCCGCAGAAGTTTTCTCTGATTTAGATAAATCTCTCAATGATTTGTTCTCATTCTTCTCCAGATCCACGTCAGTTCAGTTTAAATCTCTCAACGGTTTATTCTGATTCTTTCCCGCAAACGTTTTCTCTGGTTCAGATAAATCTCTTAATGATTTGTTCTGATTCTTCTCCAGATCCCTGTTGGTTCATTTTAAATCTCTCAACGGCTTATTTTAATTCTTTCCCACGAACGTTTTCTCTGGTTCTGATAAATCTCAATGAGTTGTTCTGATTCTTCTCCAGATCCCTGCCGGTTCAGTTTAGATCTCTCCAGATCCCCGCTGGTTCAGATAAATATCTCAATAATTTATTCTTATTCTTTCCTAGTAGGCCCTTTCTCTAGTTCAGATAAATCACTCAAAGATCTACTCAGATTCTCTCCAGTTAAAGAATATTCAAGATCTCTTTTGGTTCAGTTTAAACCTCTCAACGGTTTATCCTGGTACTTTCCAAATGAACATTTCTGGTTCAGATAAATCTCTCCATGATTTATTCTGATTCTTCCCAGTCAAACAACATACAAGACTACTGCTAGTTTTAGATAAATCACTTCAAAGATTCATTCTGATTCTTTTCTAGTTGAAATCAAGTTCAGACTTAGTCCACTTTCTATCTACAGTCGCCTTTGGATGGCATCTACAAGCCCATATCCGGCAAATCTCCTCCATTCCTCCAAATGGCATCTATAAGCCTATTCACAATTCATCTTCGAGTGAAAATTTCTGGGCACTCTAGTGTTCAATCATCTTCCACCTTCAATTCACGAATCGCGGATCCGCTAATCTAACTCTTCAGGTTTAAGAAGATTGAGCAGGGGCAGCTATTGTACCCCAATATTTTCCCTCTCATTTATCAAGTATTTTCTCACAAGATCTCCTTTGGTTCAAGACTGCACTAGGGTTGATTAGCTCAAGACACCTCCTCAAGCAATGATTACTAAAAATTAGGGTTTGAGATTGCACAAGGATAATTGAACTTTTAATGCCTCATATGACTTTCATGGATCATTGTGGACCCTCAATATTTCTCATGTCAAGTTTCAAGTCTTGGATCACATTTTTGCTGAGTCAATTGATCAGTTGACCTAAAAATTAGTTATATTGAGGAAAAAGTCAATTGTGGTCAATTTACAGTCAAACTTCATAATATTTGATCCATGTCAACATTATGAATTCATATATGTCATTTGATCAAGTTTGGACCATAATTCCTCAAGAATTTTGATCAGATCATCAAAAGGGCAAAATGGTCAAAATTAGGGTTTTGATTGAGAAATGGCAATTTCTGATTTTTGACCTAGCAAATGGTTAATTGGTTTGAGACATGATCTCAAGGTTTCAAATGCATAATTTGGACCTAATGGTATGGCTCCAAACTTCCCTCAAGATCAATTGATTGATATTTGATTTTCAGTCAACTGATCAAAAGTCAATTGTACACTGAAAAGTCAAACTTTAACTTTTTGGTCAAAACAAGTGTCAAAGATCACAATTCATCAAAACATGTCAAAATATGAAACTTGTTCATCAAGAAATCAAAAAGTCAAGATTTCATTTTGAAAAGTCAAAGTTTCTAAACTTAGAAATTTTTCCAAGTGTTGAAAACTTTATATTTTTTCACAACTTTGAGCCAATTTTTCACCATGATGCAAGATGATTCAAAGGAAACTTTCAACATGAAAGTTGTAGATCTCAATGAGATCTAAAACATTGTTGAACACAACTCCTAATAGAAATGCTTGGATTTCAAGTTATTAATCCATGAAATCATGGTCATGAAACTAAAACACTTAGTGAAATTTTGAACATTTTGGTCAGGATTTTGACCTAACTTCTGGGCCAAGTTTCATATAGTTCCATTTGGATTTTAGAAAAGTGATTCAAAGCGGGGTTGTAGAGAACATTGCAAGCTTTCTAAAATTTCAAAGAACTCCTTGAGATCATGTTTGAGCAAAGAGAATCGAAGTCATGAAGTTGGCATTTCATTCTTGAATTATAGGTCATTTCCATGATGAACAAGAATTCAAATCCATGCTAGGCTGCACAATCTTTGCTTTCTAGGCCTCAAACATTCTTGGCACTCCATAATTAATGTTTTTCACAACTGTTAGAGGCTCTAATCTAAGCATTCAATGCATTGCCCATGCCTAATGCCATTTTGGGAATAAAATGCACATTGTCATTTTGGAAAAGTAGTTTTTATGCACAAAATCAGTTCTTGAGCTTTGCACTTGTTTTCTTCTGATCACACACAAACTATAACCCAAAAGAAACTTGTCTAAAGCCTTTAACAATTCAGTCCATGCTTGTACTTTTCCTTGAAACTATATTTCCACTTTTCTTCAAAATCAAGTAAGAGAGCCATAACTCTATATCTTGTACTTATGACCCTCTCAAGTGCTAGAACCTTTTCCATACTTATGCACAAGTTGTTTGCAAGCTAACACGTGAATACACAATCTCCAAAACTCACCAAAACTCAGAACTGCATCTCAGACTTCCATTGTTGCATATTCTGGCCAGAAATCCCAAAATCAAAAACTACTCGTGCGTTTCTTGACCTTTTGCTTCCAAAAGCTTCCAAACATCATAGATAAGCCATCCTTGTCCCTGTTACATGACTGTAACACCATCTTCACCCATTTCCAAGTTCAAAAATAGAGCATCACAGTTGGACTTCTCCTGACCATTCCAGCCACCTTCAGCTCAAGCCAGCCATTGCATTAGCTTTCTAGAGGTCCAAGAAAGCTAACTTGATCATCACCATCACTTGAAACAAGCTCAAACTCATTTCACGATTTCCAGTTTTGAGGTATTTTTCTTGAACTTCTATCTCATTATTTAGGCACTGTTAAGCTTACATTTGTGAAGATAGAATGTAGATATCATTGCCCTGAAACTATACATGTCCATAGATTTTATTTATGTTGCCTAAGCATGGAGAATTTTGAGTTTGAATTTGCTGGAACGTTTAGGTCAGAATTTGGTACTTTCATTAATTCATCCTTACCTTTTAATGTTAGCTTAAATTAGTTACATGGTTGGATTCGTGGTGGAAAAATGCACAAATTTCATGTTTACATTTTTAAAAATGGTTGAGGAATGAGCAAGTTACAGATCCTTTGGCTGGAGGTTGAAGATGAAGTACAGTCAGGGAAAAATTTGTGTTATGTATTTATTATTGTGCACAAGTTAACGGATGTATCACCACCCCAGTGGTTAAAGCGTGCGCGTGTAACCAGAGGGACTTGGGTTCGAGCCCTAGTGGTACCCTTTTACTTTTTTTCTTCATATTTTTTCACTTTTTTTTTATTGTTGTTTGCAGCGCTGGGGCTCTAACTTGGGCCTGGCTATTTGTTTGTTGATTCTAACCCCCCTGACTATGTTTACACTCCTGGCCCAATTTATTTTTTTTATTTATTTTGTTTTTTTATCTATTGCTATTTCTATTCCATATTTTCTTCATATATTTTATTAATATTATTATTATCATTATTATTATTTTACTAAAAAAGTATAAAAATATTTTTATTTTATTATTTATATTTATTTAGTTTATTTTTCTTCAAAAAAAAAAAGAATAAAAAACATGTTCTTTTAGTAAATTAATTTTTTTTTAATACTTAGATAATTAGTTTTAATTATTATATAATTATTTTCTTGTAAATTAAATAATTTATAACTTAGGTTTCCTTTTAATTAAATTAATTAATTTTCATATATAATTTATTATTTAAAACCTTTTCATGAAAAACCCTAAAAAATCATTTTTAACTTATTATTCATTGTTAATTAATTTAGGTTTTAATTTTAATTAATTTCCATTAATTATTTTTCTTAATTAGGTTAAGATTAAAATCTTTCATAAAACCAAATAAAAATCATTTCTCTTTCCATTTTGCATTCTTGCATTTTATTTTCAATTTTGTACAATATTCAATATGGTTGTAATAGCTAATTAGATTTAATTTTCTTGTAAAATTCCCCATTGGTAAATTTGTACACCCCCTCCCCTAATGATGTAATAATTTAGTATTTTTATTTTCCGCAATTTAATGCTTTATATATAAATGCTATTAAATTAGGATTTTATATGGCAAGATTAAAACCAATGACTAATAAACCCTAATCAAGACAAAACAATGCATGTAAACCAACACACTTGCATACTTACACCCTTAGGGTAAATCAACTTTGTTGCCTTATGAAAATTGGTCATGTTATGTATGTGGGGTATCTTAGCAAAAATAAATTAAAATACAAGATCATAGTCCCTCGATGACGCTATCAATGTTGCCTTTCAAAATGATCTTACTCCCTCAAAGAGAATTGCTAAGATATCTCACTACATTTTTATCATGGATATACGATGACCCATGCCCGTCCCTTTAACATCCAAAGATGAGGTTTCTTACCAAATAAATGGTAAGATAACAATGTCAAAGGAAAGAGGAAATAAACAAGAAAGACTTTTGAGTCGGTAGAATGTTCCTAGTTGCTTGCTCAATTTCAAACCAAAACATCCTTGCTATTTTCAAAATAAACACCAACACTTTCAAAAACATCTTTTAAACTTGAAACATTTTCAAAAGATCAACATTTTGTATACATTCTTACGAATGAGAATTATTACAAAGTTTGTCTAAGCAATGGATCCTTTTCAAAATACTTTCAAAGACCACACAAAGCACATTTTAAAACAAAAGCAAGTGACCTAGCAAGCAACTAAGAGCCCGTAGATAACTACGGATGAAAAGGGTGCTAATACCTTCCCTTTTCATAATCTACCCCCCGAACTGAAGAAAACATCTCTAAAGGTCTTTCCTATTCTTTTCAACCTTTCCTTTTGGATAAAAGAAAAGTCGGTGGCGACTCTTGCTAACCGCAACATTTGCGATCAAACACAAAACAACCAAGTCAGTTCTCCCACTGCGTTAGAGAAGGTAATGATGTCTTTGGTATTGTTACTGAAAATATGTGCCTAGTTTCTGATCTGGTTATGCCTGCAAAGTTCAAGACTTTCGAGTTTGAGAAATACCGGGGGCACACTTGTCCAAGGAGTCATTTGGTGATATACTTTCGAAAGATGTCTGCTTACACAAAGAATGACAAGGTACTTATCCATTATTTCCAAGATAGTCCGAGTGGAGCTTCATTGAAATGGTATATGGGACTTAAGAAAGGCCATATCCAATGCTTCCAAGATCTTGTTGATGCTTTCATAAAGCAATACAAATACAACCTTGACATGGAACCTGATCGTCGCCAACTGCAAAATATGTTTTAGAATGAGAAAGAATCTTTCAAAGAATATGCTCAACGATGGAGAGAATTGGCATCTCAAGTTGAAACACCTCTGGCAGAGAAAGAGCAAACTGGATTATTTTTGGAGAAGATGATTCGTAGTGTGTCCTCCAGCTTCACAGACCTGGTGACTATTGGCCAAAGATTAGAAGAAGGAATCAAGAATGGTAAAGTGTCTAAAGCTGCTGAATCTTCTAATGGTGCAAAGAAATACCTAGGGAACTTTCAGAAGAAGAAAGATGTAGAAGCCAATGTTGTCTCGACTGAGAGAAGAGCACTTCTCAGTAGGCCTTAATACATTGATCAACCACAAGTAGAAGTTGTTACTCCTGCGGTCAATGCTCAATCAGTTCATGTCCCTCAATGATAGAATATTATGCAGAATCAGAATCAGAATAGGGCTCAGTTTGATTAGGACTAGGCCTCTGATTCCTCGTAATCCTCCTCCGGCTGGGTTCAGATCTGACCTTCATTGTGAATTTCATCAGGGAGCTGTCGGTCATGATTTAGAGAGCTGATATACATTGAAAAACAGAGTGCAGGAATTGGTGAAAGCAAATATTCTCATTTTCAAAGAGGAAGGTCCTAATCTTGTCAACAATCCTTCGCCAAAACAAAGTGGCTGAAGACTGAATCGGGGTGTTGTACCCCCCAAATTTTCCCTCTCATTTTTTATAAGATCTTCTCTTACATGGTTGGTCACAAATCCTTGCCTAAGGAGAAGGAAAATTTGTGAGTAGTGTTTTCAAGTTTCCTTCGATTGGGATCTCCAAAATGCCCTTCGATTGGCATTTTAGCAAAGCCTTTCAATTGGCCTTGCAACAGGATCCTTCAATTGGCATTCCTAAAGGTTACTTCGATTGGAGCATCAGAGCTTCCTTCGATTGGAGCATTAGATCTTCCTTCGATTGAAGCATCAGAGCTTCCTTCAATTTGGAGCATCAGAGCTTCCTTCTAGTGGAGCATAAGAGCTTCCTTCAATTTGGAGCATTAGAGCTTCCTTCGATTTGGAGCATCAGAGCTTCCTACGATTGAAACATCAGAGCAAAGTCCCTTCAATTGGCATTCCAAAAGAGTCCATTTGAAGAAGCTTGCAAAGAGTCCATCCGAAGGAGCTTCATCAGAGCCATTCGAAGGAGCCTCAAAAGAGCCATTCGAAGGAGCCTCAGAAGAGTCATTCGAAGAAGCTTGTAAAGAGTCTATTCGAAGGAGCTTCATCAGAGCCATTCGGAAGAGCTTTAGAAGAGCCATTCAAAGAAGTTTACAAAGGTCCATTCGAAGGATGCCATCAGCCCATTCGAAGGAGGGCATTCAAAGGCCAATTACATATCATTCAAAATTCAAAAAGGGATACAAGACCCCATGTGTTTGGCCAACGTTACAAATTCCTATTCATGGCTTTCAAACACAATCAAGTTTGTTTAAACCTTTTCCTTCGTGTCCCCTCTACCCCCTCTATGTAAAGAGGTCACAAGTGTTGTATCAAAGGGGGGAGGAACGAGAAAAAACATTGGAGAAAGGTTGCCCAGAAAATCCATAAAAGGTTGCCAGAATTTTCAAAGCAAAAAAACGATCCCTCAACCAAGAGCAGCCAAGCCCAGAAGCCCCAGATCAAAGGTGCTCACCTCCAGCAAGCGCCCAAATCGAAGATTCATTTGTTGGTAAGAAAGGGTAAATTGTCCAACTTTATATTTTCATAACACATCCATACTTGTTGTTACCTTCGATTTGCTATCCTAGAGCAGGATCAAAAGGCATGGGTTTGGCACCCAGGTCATGTCCTTCGTTTGCTAACATTTGCTGCAAACATAGCCTAAAGAGACCCAGCAAGCGCAGGATTGAAGGACCTGGGTTTCGATACCCATGTCCTGCACTTTATTTTGCTAACATGCTTTTGCAGGTATAGCATCCCAGATCGAAGGAGACACCTTCTCTAGATCGAAGCCATAGCCTTCTCAGTCGAAGAAGACATCTCCTGCCTGGATCAAAGGGCATTTCCTTTCCCTGGGATCGAAGGGAAATCCCCTTCCCTGGATCAAAGATGCCTACTCCGTAGCCCAATCTAAAGAAAGGCTTTTCTTCTAAATCGAAAAGGCCTTAATTCTCCTTGGATCAAAGCTCCCCTTTCCCTGTAATGGAAGGGTCCCCCATTTGTATTTTTACTTTTTGGTTCTTTTCTCTATTGATTTCTTTTTTTATTTAACATCAAAATCATAAAAAATATTTGGGCTAGTTTTTTTTTCTAATTAAACTAATTTTGTAATTAAATTAATTAATTATTTTAACATTTTTCTTAAAATTAAAATTAAATAGACTTAGGCCTCATTTTCTTTTATACCAAAAACAACAAAAAGATTTCTTTTCTTTAGGATTTTTTAGACGTATTTTCTATTTCATGCGTGTTTATTTAATTTCGTATTTTTTACTATTATTGTATCTGCCTACTGGATGTAATAGATAAAATTAGGATATTTGCTGCTTTATTCCCCATTATCCTTGTATAATGTAAATCCCTTCCCCGAAGCAGTGTAATAGCGTAGGACCACTATTTTCTGCATTTTACTGCTTTTCATATTAACTGCTAGTAATTAGACTTATATGATAAGACTAATAAGCAAATGCTAGCAAACTTAACAAAAAGACAAAAAATAACTTAAACACAACACTATTGCACACAAGCACCTCTAAGGTACGCCGACTTTGGTTGCCTTTAAAAAACAGTCATGAGGCAAGAATGTTTTAGCAAAGACCCGTAAAATCAAAAGATCATAATCCCTCGATGACCCTACAGTTACCTTCTCGGTAAATGTTCTAGTCCCTAAAACAGAATTGCTAAAGCATCTCCATAATTGCCTTCGTAACTGTAACATCCATTCGATTGTCCCTAAAACATCCAACGATAGGGCTACCTACTCATTAATAGTAGGATAGTGTTGTCTAAAGGATAAGGAGGAAAAGAAAAACTTTTTCAAGTACAAAAGTAGATAGCTGTTAGAAGTTTGCTCAAAAATACTTTTTTGCACTTACACACAAAAACTACTTTTCAAAAGAAATTTTTCAAACACTTTGTATACGTTCTCTACTATCCCGAGAAACACTACAAAGTTCGTCGTACTAAGGCTTTTCAAAACATTTTCAAACACAAAGCACAAAAGCATCTTGAAAAATGAGCAAACCTTTAAGAGCCCGTGGAAAACCACGTATGGAAAGGGTGCTAACACCTTCCCTTTCCATAATCTACCCCCTTACTCAGAAACATATCGCAAAGGTCTTTTTCTGTTCTTTTCACCCTTTCTTTTGTTGGATAAAAGAAAAGATGGTGGCGACTCTTGCTTACTGCATATTTGCAAACAAAAAAAACCAGTATATAAACAGTCGGTTCTGCCACCGTATCACACGGGGTACCCTCAAGTCACTTCCTAAAGCCAGTGTTTTAGACAGGACAGCTCATCCTTGTTACTGATTAATCACTAGGCCATGTTTCTTTCTGTTTGCATTTTTCCCTTGTTTATGTTAAAATTGTTGCTTTCAAATACTGTTACTTTCATGTTAATTCTAATGAAATGAGAATTGCAATGTTTTGATTCAAATCACTTTCAATTACTGCTTATAAATATATTTCTCTTGTTTACTTCCTTTATCAAGATTTTGTTTATGAAAAGATTTGAGGGAGGATGATGAAAACAAAATACCTATAATTGTTTCTGGTATGCTTTCGAATAAAACTTTGCTGAGGATATACATGCATTGTTTTAACTCCCAAACACTGGAGAAATAAGGAATTTAATCCCTCGTTCACCCCTTTGAGCCTAGAAGTTGGAGTTTCTTTTTATACGAAAAAACCCACAATCTTAACCTGTGGATGGGTAGTTCTCAGTTAATTTGGTTGTGCATTCAATTACAAGAGAATCGTGAAAGACACCTTTCAATAAAGGTCACGATCAAGCTTTCCTTTGCACACAGCAAGAAGTGTCAAAGATGCTCCCAAACCAAAAATGACAAAGATGGTTCCCCGTAATCATTGAGCAAGGCAGTCATTATCTTCCAAAAAGAAAAATGAAATGAAAAGAATAATCAAAAGAAAAATCCTGCTAAGTCAAAACCTCTGAAGGAGACTTAGGAAAAAAAACGGGGGCATCCCGCTGACTGTAATTCCAAATGAAACAGTTCAGGCAAAAACTAGGGCATCCCGCTGACTGTAATCTCAAATGAAACAGTTCAGGCAAAAGTTGGGAATAATAAATTCAATCAAAAGAAGTCTTCAAATCCTCAAAACTCTCCACCAGAGTTGACAAAAGTCCTCAAAAAATCAAAAAGATGTAAGAAGAAATGATTGCCATTCTCAAGAATCCCTTAGCTTCTGAATCATCGTCATTGCTACCATCAGTGCAATTCTAAAATCTCTTGGAACCTGAATGCATATTTTGAATTAACTGAACGTAGGACTGAAGAACATCACGAAGATTGGGTAGGGTACAAATAAACTTTGAGCCTTTATCCTTTATTTCATAAATCGTGAACCAGACCATGTTACAACCCTCAAAAGACCTAATTGAAGCCAGGTTTCTTTTGAAAGCATATTACAGCAAGGTTGCGTAAACTGACTCCTAAGATCTTTTTCGAACCATTTGTTTTGGTGTCATACCTTTGCTTTCTCTTTCACTTTAAAAGTATAAACCACTGTGTTTTAACCAGTGATGCATTTTCCATACACCAATAATATCATTTCAAAAATGATTTTGAGTTCAAAAACTTTTGCATGAACTTTGCATTAAAATTACCATGTTTGAATAAACAATTTTTCTTGCAAACAAGCTTTCCTCGTCAAGGAATTTCAAACAGTTGAGAAACTTGGTCAGTGACCCTATTAGGGGCAAGTATCTTCCAGATCCATTTGCGAATCAGTTCAAGATTTGTTGCTCAGTGCGAGTTTTCTCAGAATTGGTTAGTCAGAAGATCATTTGCAAGACTCATATTGGGGAATTCCTTCCCAACAATCATTTCAAGAACTGAATCCATGATCAGTTTATTCCAACAGTCATTTCAGAACTGAAGCCATGATCAGTTTATCTTCAATGATCATTTAAGAGATGAAGTCGTGATCATCTCATTTTTAGCAACTTTCGATTGAAGCCATGATCAGTTTATCTTCAACAGTCAGCTAATCTGGGACAAATCCCCAAGCAGCTCTCTATTTCCTTCCTCAAAAGATCATCAATTCAATATAGCTTACAAGTGTGACAAATTTGGGTTCAAGACATTTTATTTCCAATCAAATTTGGCAGAGTTCTCCGTGTTGAGGAATCAAACTTCCAATCTTACCTCCACAAAAGAGTCAAATTCCATTATCGTAAACGTCTGCATTACATGCATAGATCATTCATATATCATGCATAACAAAATTCATACATAATGCATAACAAGAGTGTTTCATCCTTATTTGCATTTCCCAATGTCTAGTTGAAGTTGCCATGTCACCTTGAGATCAAATTCCAACTTACTTGGCACCTACCAAAGCAGACGTTAGTTCAACTGTCTCTCTTTCGTCCAATGCTAATCTTGGATGAGCCGTTTCTCTCTTCCGTCCAATGCTAATCTTGGATATGAGATCTCTTTTTTCCATCCAAAGCCAGTATTGGATGTTGTTACCTTTTCCTTCATTCAAAGCCAGTATTGAATGTCAAGATCTCTTTTTACATCCAAAGCCAATATTGGATATTGTTACCTTTTGTTGCCATCCAAAGCCAATATTGGACGCCACCATCTTTTCTTTCATTCAAATCCAATATTGAATGTCAGGATCTTTTGTTTCCATCCAAAGCCAATATTAGATGTTGTTCCCTTTTCTTTCATTCAAAGCCAATATTGGATGTTGTTACCTTTTGTTGCCATCCAAAGCCAATATTGGATGCCACCATTTTCCCTATCCATCCAAAGCCAATATTGGATGTTGTGATTCTTTTCTCTCGTCTAAAGTCATTATTAGATGTTGAGCTTTCCCTTCATTCAAAGCCAATATTGGATGTTATGATCTTTTCTCTCGTCTAAAGCCGTTATTAGACGTTGAGCTTTTCTTTCATTCAAAGCCAGTATTGAATGTCAGGATCTTTTGTTTCCATCCAAAGCCATTATTGGATGTTGTGATCTTTTCCCTCGTGTAAAACCATTACTAGACGTTGAGTTTTCCCTTCATCCAAAGCCAATATTGGATGTCATGTTTCTTTTCCATCCAGCGTCTTTCCTGGACGACTCTGGTGTAGCTTCAGATTTGGTCTCATCCCACATCTATTGTTCTTATAGATGTTTTTAATTGTCTTTTCCAGAGAGTTGCTCACCTTATTCAATGCCATTCTTGGATGTTGTTGCTTACGTTCTCGGGTTTTATCTCTTTTTCCAAGTATTGATGGTTACTCTTTGTCACCCTGACAGATATCCAGAAATATCTTGTTGTTTCCCTTGAGTGTCTTTCCACGTCATTTCATCTGAACTACCATAAGTTCCCAGTTTCAAGTCTTTCCACATTCCCATAGTCTGTCTCATCTCATACATCAATCAAAAAAATATATGTAAAAAAAGAGTCCATGCACTCATTCATAACATATGCTATCATCTCATTGCAACAGGGACGAAATTCAGGTCTGTTTGTATTTAATTACTTTCCGCCTATCTGGAAAAAAGATAATTAAATAGGGGCAACTATTGTACCCTAAATTTCGCCCCTAAAATTTTCAGTCGCACTTTCATATCATATTTTGTCATTTGGTCACAATCATTAATAAATAGCTTCATTAATCACATTTGCATCCTATCTTTAAGTTTTCTCTTGTGTTGTTGACTAACTTCTAATTAAAATACAAAAAATATTTGTCTTTGTCTTTGCATATTTATGTTTTGTAGGTACCGAGTCGAAGCATGTGGCAAATAAGGTTTTCTGGTATTATTTCCCTAAAATCTCTATTTGCAAAGAAAAAGAATTAATTTTTTTTCATTTTTTCAATGTACAAGCGATTGCTCCTAAAGTGCAATCGATTGCACAAAGTGCATTTTGCGCAATTTTTGAAAAAAATACACTGTGCAAATCGATTTATACTGTAGTGCAATCGATTGCACAATGTGAAAATTTGAAAAACAAATCAGCATTTCAAGCTTGTCAAATTTTGGCTCTAATTTTTGAAATAATTATCATTAATTCAAATTTTTGCTCCAGGAATCAATTACCAAATTACCACTAATCCCAATCCTAAACTATATAAATAGAGCCCTCGTATCATTCAAATTTCAAGCTTTTGATAGCCAAAATCACTTTGCTCAAAAATCTCTCAATTCTCTCCATCTACCAAATTCACTCAAAGCTCCATTTTCAAATAAAGTTAGTAAGTTTTGCATTAAAGCTTACTAATCTTTGAGCTAAACCTTCATCCAAACACTTTTTCTTCATCAATTCTCTGCATCCAAGCTTGGGCAATTGATTCTTGTGGTTGAATTGAAGCAAATTCTTGAAGTTGTGTTGATAATTCTCTAGATCTACCTTTGGTAAGTTGGATTTTCCATCTTTCACAATGTGATCTCTTGTTGATCTTTGGGTTGATTCATTGAGCATTGTTTTGTGATTCCATTAGTGTTATTTTCACATAATTTGATGGAATTTTCGTGCTCAATTGGATCCATGATCATAAGATGTTTGATGGAAAGTTTGAACAAGGATTTGACCTTTTGAAATGCTGGTTTTCCTACTGTAACAGTGTTCAATCAATGGTTGTCCTGGTGCAATCGATTGCCAGAAGCCTTTCACGTAAAATTTTGAAAAAAAAACATTGTGCAATTCGATTTGCACTGTAGTGCAATCGATTTGCACAGAGACATAATGCATTTTTTTGCCTTGTTTTGGGGCATCTTTGATCCAAAATGCTTTTTCTACTCACTCCTTTTGATTGTTGGTTTGGATTGCAATTTTAAATGTGCAATTTCTCTTTAAATTAAATGGACTTTGTGGTGTAGATGAAGTTGGATAAATGTTCATCAATTCAAATCTACCAAAGAGTGAATTATTTAATTCATTTTTGGTGCTTTGGATTAATGATATGTTTAGTGCTTTAATCCATCTAGATGAGTGATTGAATTTAAAGATGAAAGAAATTTGAGGTAGTGATCCAAATTAGCTTATTATTCCCCTCCCTCTTCATCTTATCCCTTTCTTTTTTTTAATTGTGCTACATGTTAAGGGATGATGATCTATATACCATTTATCCAAACATGAAGTACATAGATTTCTATTGACCGGCCTCAAAATAGGTACGACTTCTACATAAGTCCACTTAGGATTGCTTAACATAGCGCTAAACTTTGTCATGATTCAAATAAATGATCATTTGTGGCCCAAACCTATGTTTGCAAGTCCAAGTATGTTAATTTGATCTCTTTGATCCAATAACCTTGAGATTCATTGTATGGAGGCTTTGGTTCTACCAATCCTCTAATGGATCTTCATCAATTTTGGTCAACGCAGATCACTTAAACATCATTGATCATTAAATGTTACTTTTTGAGGATTCCAAAATGGATGATATACTTCACAAAAAGCAAATGCAACTTGTTGTGTGTAGGCTTTGGTCCTACCAATCCTCTAATGAGTTCCAAATGCAAGTTTCAAGATGGTCATCCAATTAACCACTAATTTCTAACAATTGACTTTATTTTATGCCTTTATTTTGTGCTATTAACTTTATGTACCATTTACTTTAGCATTTACATTCCATGCTATTTTCATCTTTGCTCACTTGAGCATTTACTTTTATGCCATTTTTATTTTGCTCACTTGAGCTTTTCTTTTCTTTTTGAAGACACTTAATAATCAACATGAACCATAAAAAACATTAATGATACTTGGACTATTTGGTTACTATCCTTGGCATTATGGAGTATTGGAATTCTTGGACTTAGGATTAGAGACCTTGGCCTATGTTGGAGACCTTGTGACCTTAATGGATATTTTGTCTGGAGCTCTTGAGGTTTACCTCAAGACATTGGGTTGTTTGTTTGTTTTGTGTGTAGGTTATTATGATTACACACTTTGTCTGTAATCTGGAATTCCTCTGTATACAGTCGTTATTCTGTCCAATTTTTGTGAAGACTTAATACACTTGAAGTGTGGTTCTCTCAAGAGGTCTAGTATTTTTGCTTTCTTGGTTTCAATCCAAAGAATGGTAATTCTACATTGGCTCATAATGTCAAGTGTTGGCTTCTTGTTGGATAGACAGTTCTCTTCCTTAGCTTTTACCTTATGTTTTAGGATAGTCCCTTCATCTCCTTCCATCTTCTTTAATTTTCAAAATCTTCTCATCTTCTTTCAAAACCTTCGTTATTTATAAATTTGAACCGCTTTCATAATAAACCTCGAATTTGTCGAGTGCCTTTTCTTTTAAAACTTCTTTTCTTTAAACAAACTTCAATTCATTTAATCATACTTTGACATCTTTCAAAATTAACAAAAAAAATTTTAACTCATTCAAACTCTTTTGTGCGCTCGAGCACCTTTACCCTTCAAACCTTTTTTCAAGATGAGACATGATTCATTGTTAGTCGAGCAACATTCTCCTATCCCCATTATGATACGGTGGCAGAACTGACTGTTTGAAATGCTAGTTTGCGTTTTGCGTTTTTTGTTCGCAAAATGTCGCAGTAAGCAAGAGTCGCCACCGACTTTTATTTCATCCATGGGCTCTTAGATACTTTCTCATCTTTTTTAAAATTGCTTGTGTATGTGCTTTGTTTTTGAAAACGTTTGACTTCGTGATAACCCTTGCATCAGTCCTCAAAGGTGTGACGAAGTTGTTTTTGAAAATTGTTTTGAAAATGTGTAAGTGTGAAAAGTTTTGTTTTGAGCAAGTACCTACTAGCATCTACCTACTCGAAAAAGATCGTTTCTATTCTCGTTTCCTTTAGACAGCACTATCCTACTATTGAGAAATAGGTTGCACCGTTGTTGGAGTTGTAAGGGTCAATTCGAAAGGGACGTACAATCACTAAAGCAATATTAGGACACCCTAGTAATAACCCTAAAGTCTTAAGATCATATTCGAGGCAATATTTCCGAGGAAACATTTTCGAGGCAACATTTGAATTGGACATCTGATCTTTGTTAGACATGAGGGCAACCACTAAGACACCCTATGCTTAATGATTTTTTACCGAAGGTAACCGAAGTAAGAGTATACCCTAAGAGTGATATGTGCGAGTGATTAGTTTCAGTCATTTATCTTTGCACATTAGGGTTTTCTAACTGGATTAATTTGTCATGCATTCTTATCATACAATCCTATTAGCATACATCTAAATAGTCAAATATTTGCGAGAAAGTAAATCTACGCTATTACAAGGCTTCAGGGAGGGGGATTAATTAAATAGCCAAAAACCCGGAAAAAGCGATAAATAAAAAAGCCCTAGATTAAACTATAACAGACCATGAGCATTTACAGAAATATTGGTAAAAAAAATAATATGCGCGCGATGAATCCTATGCGGAGCAACTACGGTTTTGACCCTTGCCTAAACCTAATTGCAATTAGTTTAAAAAAAATATTGTTTTGTTATTTTAAGAAAATAAAGAAATTATTACATTAAAAGAAAATCCTAATCCTAATTAATTTTAAATTAAGAAAAATAAATTAATTCATCTAAAAGCCTATTTTTTGTATTTTTTTTATTTATTTGAGAAAAATAACAAAATTAAATTAAATCAAAAGTTTAACCTAATTTCTATTTGATTTTATTTTTGAAAACAAATTATAATTTTCCTAATTTAAACTAAATTAAATTAATTTTGATAAAATAAAAACTAATCCTAATTTTTGATGAATTATTAATTTTACGGTTTTTGTGAAAAAATAATTAATTTGCCAATTAAATAAATAAAGGAAAATAAAAAATAAAAAAAGTAAAGAAAAAGAAATAAAGAAGAGTTAGTAAATGGGCCTGGTGGTGTTTGCTGAAAAGGGGGGTTGGAATTGAATTTCTGGGCCCAAATGGTTAAGGCCCGTTTTGACTTTCCCTGATCCAATGCATACATTGACCTGGGGCATATGGTGGTCCTCCAAGGGTAGCACGTTGATCTGGAGCGCTAATGAGTTGAATGGCTAGATCCTGATGGTACATGGTGAGCTCCTTGATTTGCAACTCGTTGGATTATCTGTTGAAGAAAAATATGAAATAAAGGTTGGGACCTGGGGATCGAACCCATGTCCTCTACACTATTCCCCTGCACGCTTGCCAACTGAGCTATGATGCTTGCTTGTACATATAATAAAAACAAAAGATAATATAATGAAAACAAAACACTGAAACCCAAAATGCATGAAATTCAAATCACCCAACCATGGGGTGCCACGCCTCCATCTTCTTCCTCCCAACTGTCGTTTTAGGTCAAGACACTTTTACCTACGGACATGGCGTTGTAGCTACAACCCTGTACGTTTCAAAAATTGTCCATAGGCAATATAAATGACCATGGCTGGTACCAATCAACTCATCTCATCCTCACGAGTCTCATGGTACCAGAATCAATGTCCAATTTTACCTATCCTGCAAATCCCTAAACAAGAACTTAAAACCCTAGCTATGGCAATATCCTGTACAGGCGTTAATAATGCAATTAAGTGGTACCAATAGTTTGCAAACTCAATGATGAACACGAATATGTAATCAAAACATGCGTAAGATGAGTAAATCAATAAAAACGAAATAAAAGTTTTGGGACAAAACTGTGACTTCTGTACCTATGATTCCAGGCGTGAGAAAGCTTGCAATTGATTGGGATATGTTCCTGGGATGTCCAGCAATCTGTTGGCAATGTGAGAATGGCACGAATTGGCCTATAGTATGGAAATTGGATCACCACTTTTTCTTGAATTTTTTTAGTTTTGTTTGCCTCTTTCACGACTGCTTAACCTCTCTTTGAGCCTTTCCTTGCTTCTGTATATGTAATACAACTTATTAGGTCAACAAAAACAACCTCAATCTTGTCCGTTATGAAGATTTGATTTGGTCTTGTATGGCATATGATTTCTTTCCAAACTTGCTCAAATTCAATCTTTTTTCAACCAAATAATCCTTGCACGACTGGATTCTCAATTGACAGCTCATGAGATCCTCCTTCAATGCAAAAATCATCCCTTAAACACAATATATGATTTATTTAGATTTATTTGATTTTATTTGAATTTTAAGTGAATAAAAATAAAATTAATAAAATAAATGAATAAATAAAGCATGGAGGGTACCGTAGGTCGTGGACCATATTATCATTGAAGTGCAAGCATAAAAAGTTGGACCCATTTAGCAAAAAATGCAAATTTGAGCACATTTGACTTTGGGCAATTTTGCAAAAAAGGTCAACTTGGCCAATGCATAACTCTCTCAATTTTTACCCTAGAGAGGTGTTATTTGACTTTTTAGAAATCTTAGGATGTCCTCTAAGCAACCCTTTTTGTCTTATCTCAATTGAGTCTTCCATGTTCATGTATGAAGCTTTGACCTAAAAGGTGTTTTTGTTGACTTTTTAAAATGACCTATAATGTCAAAATTCATATCTTTTTGTGAGTGCATATTTTGAACTTGGGATATGAACATGAATGGTAGGTAATTACAACCTCTTCAAAATGAGATTTGGATCGGTAATTTCTGATAAAGTATGAGAAAGTTATGCTTCGTCAAAGTTGAGTTGACTTTTCCTGCAAAACCCTAATTTAGCAACTTTTGGGTTTTGATGAATTGTGAACAATCTTTGAGGAATCATGATAAACCCTTGATTAAATGATGGATAATACTTCAAAATGAGGATGTTGACCAAAAATCTTGAAGTTTGACTGTATGTGGGCCACAATTGACTTTTGACCTAAAATAGTCGATTTTCAGGCCTTTGAGCAATTGACTGAGCAAACTTCCTCTTCAAGGCTTGAAACTTGACATGGATGATATTGAGAACATATTTGGACAATGGTGAGCATTTTGGATTCTTTGGACTCAAGTATCTTGATGAAAAATGAAACCCTAATTTGAGGTAGACTACCTTAGGAGAGAAGTTGTTTGGTCAACTCTTGACTTTCCTTGAACAATTTGGGGACCTCACTTTCCATGTATTGAGAAATATGGGAGGGAAAATTTTGGGGTACAACAGCTGCCCCTGTTCAATCTTCTTAAACCTGAGGATGTAGATTCGCTTGTCTGCCTTTCGTGATCTGAAGGTGGAAGATGATTGAACACTAAAGTGCCCAGAAATTTGCACTCGCATGAAGTGATATTTCATTTGTTATATCAGGAATGGGCTTATAGATGTCATTTGGTAGCTTCTAGAGAATTGTCAGAGTTGGGCTTAAAGATGTCATCTGAAGAGATGTCGATCACATAAGAGATTCCTTTGCGAGAACCCGTATACCTATTGTTGAGGAGGACATCGTTGGGGAATGTTGGTCTCTGTCTTTAGAAAAATAGAGTTTTAGGAGCTCTAGTTGTCTGTTGCTCTACTGGGGAATAGTTCCGGTTTGGGAAGCGGAAGTGAACCGCGTATCTGGTCGGGTTATATGCGGCACCGCGACTTTCTGAGGAAGTGTGAAATCAATCATTTTTGGCCAAATCCCGGTCTTACAGTGTTGTGGACTGCTGTCTGGGGATAAAAGAGGAAGAACCTGGATAGTAAGGTTATGAGAAGGAACATGGATAGTAGGGTTGCCTCGATATGAAAGCCTGGATAGAAGGGCTGTAAGATGGAACCTGGATAGTAGGGTTACTTCAAAATGAAAGCCTGGATAGTAGGGCTGTGAGAAGGAACCTGGATGGTTGAGTTACTTCGATATGAAAGCCTGGATAGTAAGGCTGTGAGAAGGAACCTGGATAGTAGGGTTACTTCGATATAAAATCCTGGATAGTAGGGTTGTGAGAAGGAACCTGGATGGTAGGGTTACTTCGATATGAAAGTCTGGATAGTAGGGCTTGTGAGAAGGAACCTGGATAGTAGGGTTACTTCGATATGAAAGCCTGGATAGTAGGGTTTTGAGAAGGAACCTGGATGATAGGGTTACTTCGATATGAAAGCCTGGATAGTAGGGCTTATGAGAAGGAACCTGGATAGTAGGGTTACTTCGATATGAAAGCCTGGATAGTATGGTTGTAAGAAGGAACCTGGATAGTAGGGTTACTTCGATATGAAAGCCTGGATAGTAAGGCTGTGAGAAGGAACCTGGATAGTAGGGTTACTTCGAGATGAGTTTGGGTAAAACTGCAGAGGGAACCTGGATAAGGTTGCTTTTGTCGCACCGATGATTACTCTGTTTAGCTTCGAGTGTTGATCATGGACCTGCTGGAAATTGTTGATAATAACTGTCTTTCCTGAAAGAAATACAGGGTTAGTTATGTGCGATGCATGAGATGCATTGTGAGATGATTTTCTCAAAATAAATGAGACTTTGTTATATGTAATGTATGCATATGTCATGATGTATGAACATGAAATACTGGCATAAAAATCTGAGTACGGGAAAGTAAATCCCTGACTACTGTTTGGAGAGTATGAGAAATGGTATTCTTGACTTCTATAAAAAAAACATAGTTCCTCCGCTTCTGTTGAGGATGGTGAACAAAGATGACTATGTTGGGGAGTTTCCCCTCATTCAGCTGGTGAGTATCCTTCTGGAAGCGACCCTGACTGGGGATAACTCTGGGGAATAACTCTGTTGGAGAGGAGATACTCTGGTGATAGATCTGTTGATTCAGCTGGGGATGAATTTTCCATTGCCGGTGATAGGGAATTCTATCGGAGATTTGAATTTCTGCTGTTGAGAGAAATAAAATCTGCTTGGGGAAAAATTTACCGATTCACTCGCGATTGCGAACTTTAGCTGGGGAGAGTTATGTCCTGTTCGGGAAAGCTGACGTCACTGACTGTGGATACTTTTTACTCTGTGGGGAGTGTATGTACCACTACTCATGTTCTCAAGCTGACTATATCCTGGTACCTGATGGGCAGAGTAACTGTAAGGTTTAGGAACTTCTTGTTTGTCCCTGTTCCTGGAATTACGAGTAATCGTCTTTTGTTTCTTGTGTAAATATTTATGAGTAGCAATCATTTTCAATATGCATATATCAAAATTAATCATTGGACGTTCTTGCAAAATCAAAACAGAAAAAGAAAAACAACTTGAAATTTCTTGTAAAAATGAATTGTATTGATTTTTGAAGTTGGCCTGTAATAGACATTTTGTACAAGGAGGCTGACGTCCTAGTAAGAGAACGCCACCGAAAGATAGAAATTACAATTTGTGTAAAAGAAAGAAAAACAGCTATGTGAAACGATCCCATTGAGTTCCAACTCTACTATTTCCTTTATATCTTCAAGCGTCTCATCACCTTGCTACTTGGTCGAAGGTGGATCAGATTGATTGGCGTCGTCCGAGCTTAATAGTCCATACCGAAGTCTAGTTGCAAGATGATCTAATGAGACATAGTGTTATGCTTTGATCCCTAATTTTTTCCTGGACCGCCCTTTCGGGTTTTCAATCCACCGGGATACCCTTTTTTGCCCAAGCCGCCCTTTTTGGGTTTTCGACTTGTCAGGTGTACAATTTTTTTATTTTCATCCCTTACTTTTGCCCAAACCCTTTTGGTTCGCCGAGAAGCCCTTATTTTTGCCTAGGCCATTCAACCTAGCGGGTCTTTGATTATGCGTAGTATCTTTTCACTATGTCTGCATTGACGGGGTGAGGAAGTTCGTCACCATCCATGGTGGTTAGAATCATAGCTCCTCCCGAGAAAATGTTCTTGACCATAAATGGACCTTCGTATGTAGGGGTCCATTTGCCCCTGGGATCACCTTGCGGCAGTATGATGCGTTTGATCACTAGATCCCCAACTTGATATTCCTGACGTCTGACTTTCTTGTTAAAAGCCTTGATCATTCGCTTTTGATATGTCTGACCATGATAGGTAGCAGTAAGTCTCTTTTCATCGATTAGATTCAGCTGGTCAAGTCGGGTTTGGACCCAATCGTCTTCGTTCAAACCTGCATCCTTCATAATCCTGAGAGAGGGTATCTGGACTTCGATGGGTAGGACTGCCTCCATGCCATATACCAAAGAGTAAGGTGTTGCCCCTGTCGACGTCCGTGCTGAGGTACGGTACCCATGAAGAGCGAATGGTAACATCTCGTACTAGTCTTTGTATGTCACCGTCATCTTCTGCACAATCTTCTTGATGTTCTTATTAGCTGCTTCAACAACCCCATTCATCTTTGGCCGGTAGGGAGAAGAGTTATGATGCTGTATCTTGAACTGTTTGCAGAGCTCGGTGATCATGGTGTTATTGATATTTATACCATTGTCGGTAATGATTCTCTCTGGTACGCCATATCGACAAATCAGATTGTGCCGGATGAACTGCGCTACGACATTCTTGGTTACTGCAACAAAGGAAGCTGCCTCGACCCACTTTGTAAAGTAATCAATTGCTACCAGAATGAAGCGATTCCCATTAGATGCAGTAGGTCTGATCTCGCCGATCATGTTGATGCCCCGCATTGCAAAGGGCCAGGGAGCCGTCAAAACATTCAGAGGGACCGGAGGCACATGCACCTTATCAGCATAAATTTGGCATTTATGACAGGTTCGAGAGTGCTGATAACAATCGGCTTCCATAGTTGACCAGTAATATCCTGCCCGTAGGATCTTCTTAGCCATGGTGTGTCCACTAGAATGGGTTCTGAAGGTACCTTCATGTAGATCTGCCATGATCCTTTCTGCCTCGCTCTTGTCTACACACCGCAGTAAGGTTGAATCATGGTTACGCTTATAGAGGATTCCATTGCTGATGAAGAACTTCGCAGCGAACCTTCTCAGAAACTTCTTATCATTAACAGATGCCCCCTCGGGGTATTCTTGAGCCTTAATATACCTCTTTACCTCGTGAAACCAGGGTTTATCTGCTACCTCTTCAGTCTCAATGTCACAGCAATGTGCGGGTTCATCCAACCTCCCAATGGTAATCTAGGGAGCTTCATTGTCCCACCTGACTTTGAACATAGAAGACATGGTAGCTAGCGCGTCCGTTAACTGATTCTCCTCTCTTGGGAAATCCTCAAAGGTTATCTCCTCAAAGTGTGGGAGCAATGTCAGTACATACTCTTTGTAAGGAATAAGATTCGGGTGCTTCGTATCCCACGCCTTTGATCTGACTTATCACCAGAGCGGAATCTCCGAATACACTCAAGAACTTAATCCTCAGGTCAATAGAAGCTCGAAGACCCATGATACACGCTTCATACTCCTCCATATTGTTGGTGTAGTTAAAACATAATCGGGCGGTGAATGGAGTATGACAACCCTCAGGAGATACAATTACAGCGCCAATGTCGTTACCCAAAGCGTTTGATGCTCCATCAAAATACATAGACCATCGGGATCCTTCCTCAGGTACTTCATTCGGTCCAGGTTCTTCGCAGTAAGTTACCAACATGATGTTCTCATCTGGGAACTCAAAATTCATGGACTGGTAGTCATCCATGGCCTGATGCGCCAAATGATCCGCCAATATACTCCCCTTGATTGCTTTTTGGGTTGTGTATTGGATGTCGTAATCAGTTAAGATCATCTTCCATCTTGCTATTCTTTCGGACAAGGCGGGCTTCTCGAAAATATACTTGATTGGATCCATCTTTGATATTAACAAGGTAGTGTGAGTCAGCATATATTGTCTCAGCTTGCAAGCAGCCCATGCCAAAGCGCAACAAGTTTTCTCGAGCAATGAGTATTGGGTCTCACAGTCGGTAAACTTTTTGCTAAGGTAATAAATGGCGTGCTCTTTTCGGCCAGACTCGTCATGCTGCCCTAGCATACACCCCATTGAAATGTCTAGCACTGTCAAGTATAAAATCAAAGGTCTTCCTTCAACTGGAGGCATCAGAATCGGTGGTTCTTGAAGGAATTCCTTGATTCTTTCGAAAGCGGTCTGGCATTCATTATTCCACTTTACCACTTGTTCTTTCTTCAGCAGTTTGAAGATGGGCTCACAAGTAGCAGTCAGATGTGAAATGAACCTGGCGATGTAATTCAGGCGTCCCAAGAAACCTCTAACTTCTTTTTTTGTGCGGGGAGCAGGCCTTTGCAGGGTTCACCTGAATACCTTTGTCACTGACAACAAAACCCAGAAGTTTACCAGACCTTACCCCGAAGGTACACTTGTTCGGATTCAACCTCATCTTGTACATCTTCAACCTATCAAACAGTTTCCGGAGATGATTAAGGTGCTCTTCCTCAGTCTGGGACCTGGCTATCATGTCATCAACATAAACCTCGATCTCGTGGTGAATCATGTCATGGAACAAAGCGACCATGGCGCGCTGATAGGTTTCCCCAGCATTCTTCAACCCAAAAGGAATTACCTTGTAACAGAAGGTGCCCCACTGTGTAACGAAGGTTGTCTTTTCCATGTCCTCAAGAGCCATCTTGATCTGGTTGTAGCCAGAAAAACCATCCATGAAGGAGAAGATCTTGTGCTACGCGGTATTGTCGACCAAAACATCGATGTGAGGAAGTGGGAAGTCATCCTTGGGGCTTGCCCTGTTCAGATCCCTATAGTCCACACACATCCGTACCTTACCGTCCTTCTTAGGTGCCGGAACAACATTGGCAACCCACTGCGGATAAGAGGTGACAGCTAAGAACCCTGCGTCGAACTGTTTCATGACTTCTGCCTTGATTTTCTCTGACATTTCAGGGTGCATACGGCGGACCTTCTTCTTTACCAGAGGGAAGTCTTCTTTAGTCGATAAGAGATGAACCACAATAACAGTGTCCAAACCAGGCATGTCTTCATAGGACCAGGCGAAGATCTCAACATAGTCGCGTAGCATCTGTATCAACTGTTGTTTGACATTAGGCTCCAGATTCGCACCTATCTTAACCTCTTTCCTGTCTTCCTCTGTACCCAAATTCACTGACTCAAATGGCTCTTCATGAGGCTGTATGGCCCTCTCTTCCTACTGTAATAGTCTAGCAAATTCTCCAGGCACCTCACAATCATCCTCACCTTCGTCCTCGGCTTGGTTGATCGGATTTTCTAAGTCATAACTGGCAGTAGCAGAGTCGTTATCAATGGGATCCAGAGTGGATATGAATCTGCAGTATGATATATGAGTGTGTGTAAGATAATAGTTGTTTTGATAAAATGAGAGACAAAAAAGAAAAACAAAGAGCGCAAAATTTGTAATGCAAGAAACATCCAATACTTTATTAATGATATATGAAATGACAAATAATAAGCCCTCACAAGCAAAGCCAAGGCGCCTCAGGCAAGGCACCAGGCCGTAAAGTTTCAAACGGTTTATTACAAATCTTAAAACGAAAGTCAATTACTGCAGAATAAAAGAAACAGGTATGAAGTCCTTCGCCGTCTAGTTTTTTGGTCCACCGTTGGTTGTTGGGTAGATCCAGCTGTCGATGTCTGAATCTTCTTCACTGTCCTAAATTGTATTAACTCCCCGATTGCTGATGCGTAGAGGAGGTCTTCCAATCCGCGCGCGCCTAACAGCGCTTTGAGCCCCTGTAGTAAATCCCAAACCAAATTTGTCAATTTTGTGAGTGAAATCAGGGAGCTAACCCCAATTGGTACACCCACCTTCTTCAATTACAGCCCTGGCATCCTTGGGAGAAGCCATCTTCAGCGGAGGTTTGTTGGTAGTAACTTTAGTTGACGCCAAAGTCTGAGGGACCTCTTCGAAATTTTGACAAGGCGTTTCTATGAATTCCCCGTCCATATCCACATAGCGGAAGGAATTGAGATAACTCACCATATACTCCTCTTCACCTTGCACTGTGACAATCTTCCCATTTATCAAATATTTTAACATTTGATGGAGTGTGGGCGTAACTTCCCCAGCCTTATGAATCCAAGGACGACCCAGCAAGCAAGAATATGATGGCCTGATATCCATTATGTAAAAGGTGGACCCAAAGGTCTGAGAACCTACCTTGACGGGGATGTCCACCTCCTCGTGCACCATTCTTTTTTATCCATCAAAAGCCTTTACCACAATGTTACTCGGCTTTAGAATCAAACCTTCACAATCTAAACGGTCTAACGCTTTCTTTGGCAGAACATTTAGTGAGGACCCGGTATCTACCAGCACATGGGCCATAGTGGTGCCCTTGCACTCGATCGAGACGTGCAGAGCATCATTATGATTTCTCCCCTTAGCAGTCAGATCTGCATCTGAAAATCCTAGCCCATTGTCAGCAGTCAGGCTTGCCACACAATCTTTGAATTAATCTACGGAAGTTTCCTGCGGCACATGCGCAGTCTTGAGAAACGCAATCAAAGCCTTCGCGTGGGCTTCAGAACATAATAGCAGAGACAACATGGAGATTTTTTACGGGGTCTGCCCCAACTGCTCGACCACATTGTAGTCGCTCTTCTTGATAATCTTCAGTGTTTCCTCTATCTCTTGTTTAGAGGTTTCCACAATGATTTTCCTTGGTGCCTCCATTCGGGCAGGCTCACCTATAATTTCTTTACCCCGAGTCCAAAATGGCTTGGCGACAGGGGTGATAACTGGAGTAGGAACTGGAACAGCAGTTGATGTATTGGTAGATGGGATGACAACAGGTTTGTGGACAGTCAGAGGGGAAATCTCGGGAGAAAAGAGTCTTTCACTTCTGGTGACTTTGCTAGCCCCGACAATATTACTGACATTAGTATCAGCTTCTTCATTCTTCAAGTCTTGTTTAATACCATGGTAATACACATCAGCACCATAGTGCCATGGGACAGCCTTGTCTGAATTGTATAGGATGGGACCAGGAACGGTGATTATTAGCGGAGCAATTCTTGGAACAAGTGTAATCCTAACAGGTTTTCTCGAGGAAACCTTGGAAGGATTGGCGGAAATGGTTATAATGGCAACTTCTTCAGAGGGAACGACGGGAATCATAGTCTTCTCGAATAAAATCTCTTTATTATCCATCAAGCGCTGAACACCTGACTTCAATAAACGGCAACCAATAGGTATAATTGAACACATATGGCAACCTTCACCACAACCCGGAAATAAATCGGCCAACAGCAGATTCTTCTTAACATTCATCAGAAGAGTAGAAATTTCTTCAACAAAGGTCACAAACAAGTCAATGTCAACAGCATTCACTCCATGACCATGTTTGGGCATAGGAGCAGTTATAACATCCGGCTTCTCTAGAGCATCAAACTCTATCTCCTTGGCTTCGATCAAGTCTTGCACCTTGTTTTTTAGGGCCCAACAGTCGTTTGTATCATGACCTGGACTTTCAGAGTGATAGGCGCAGCGGGCATTCGGGTTATAGCGGGGAGATGTGGTGGTTGGGGTTCTTCGGGGCTTCCCTTAAAGTTACTAGATTGATCTTCAAAAATTATGGTAAAATTTGAGACAGAGTCATATTGAGCCGGGTGAACTGCCTTTGTGGTCTTTCCACCCTTTTTTTATTGTTGCGTTGTGGAGCAACTATTGGTCTTAATATCACTACAGCATTTACCGTTTGACGGTGTTCAGATCTGCTCTGGCCCCTTGGGCTATAGACTGCACTTGCTTCCTTCTTACCCGTGAAGGGCTTCTTTACCAAACTTGAAGAGGCATCCTTCTGTATTTTACCACTTCGAATACGTGCCTCCACTCTTTCTCCAGTCAAAATTAACTCAGTGAAACCAAATGACGAGCTGCCGATCAAGTGATTGAAAAATGGACCAGATAGCGTCCCTAGAAACATGTCTACCAACTCCCTATCAGACAAAGGGGGTTGGACTCTTCCAGCCAAGTCTCGCCACTTTTGAGCATAGTCTTTAAAGCCTTCACCTGCACCCATGGACATACCCTAGAGCTGAGTACGAGTGGGAGCAAGGTCGGCATTGTACTGGTATTGCTTGTAGAAAGCAGCAGCAAGATCTTCCCAGTTTCGGACACTGGATCCTTCTAACTGGTAGAATCATTCAAGCTGAGTCCCTGACATACTATCTTGAAAGAAATACACCCACAAATTTCTATCAGCGGTGTGTGGTTGGATTTTCTGGACATATGAGCGAAGATGGAGTTTTGGACAGAATACTCCATCGTACTTAGCAAAAACCGGAGCTTTGAACTTATGAGGGATCACCACTCCCGATACCAGTCCCAATTCTCCGAAATCCAAACCAGGTATTTTCTGAATCTCCATAGAGGTCTTCTAGCTGCTTGTACCTATCTTCAGCAGGAGGATATTGCTCATCGTCATAGTCAGTACCGTCTTCAGAAACTGCGGGACTAGGGTCCTTTGCCCTTTCTTGTTTCTCTCCATCCCTGGATGAGGAGGCTAGATCAGCTGGTTGTCTCAACCTTTCTCCAAATCTTCTACCCATGTTCAGAATACCGACCTTCTTCTTCTTCTTCTTCTCTTTCAGGATAAGGGTCTTCAGATCCTCTTGCCCTTTAGCCAGACTTATGAACATCTGTTGGAATTGGGTGTTCTGTGCCTAAAGATCTTTGATGGCTTGATCGGAAGACATTTCTGCTGAAATAAACAGCGAAGAAGATGAGAAACCTATAAGGGTACCTGTAATGATGTGCATGATAATGGGATGCACATGTAATGATTTCAAAGACTTTGGGAGATTTAAATTTGCAAACCAAAAACAAACAAACTTTATTAGATTAAATTTGAAAGGTTCAACAATGCCTTTAAGGCGTTTACAAAGAAATAAATAAAACAAATCTAAAACTAGAAAAAGCAAAATCAAAAGTCCCATGATCGCTTCCTCTTTGTGCTTACGTAGTCATTGATCACTCTTTCTTCCTCGAGCTTCTTGGTGAGCTTCAAAATCTTCCTTTCTTGCTCATGGTATTGCTCCCGATAAGTATCTCGTTCGTTCCTTAGCTGAATCCAAGACCTCTGCAACTCCTCAGGATCAGTAGGCATGTAAGGATAGAGAACTGTGTAAGGAATGCCTTTTTCGTTAGTGGGCTCCACAATCACTGGTAATACGGCCTCATAAGGCATCCCAAGATTCTGGGCACGAGCTCAGACCCATTGGAGGTAAGGCTGCATATGAAGGGAAGTTTTTGGTCCCAACTCTTAGGGGTTAGATCTGTTCACCATGCCCCAAGCTCGTATAAACCTCCGGTGATGCTCCTTAACGTCTTCCTTGTAGTCAAATACAATGTCCTCAAGAAGTAGCTCATGGGGACCATCTCTCCGAGCACGACCAAATTGTCGCAAAGCTAGACAAGGATTGTAAGTTATACCCCCTCTGATTCCAAGTAATGGGACATTAGGGTATCCCCCACAACGGTCAATAATAGTAGTGTCTTTCATAGCCCGGGAACACCAAAGAATATATGTATGGGCAAATGACATAATTCTGTACGACCAACCCAAACCTTCTTTGTTCTTCAGCACAGACTTAGGGAGGTGCGAAATAAACCACCTCGACAGCAACGGCATGCAACACATGAGAGTCCCTCTTCTCCTCACGGTACGAGTATAGAGGACGTGCAAGATATCCCCAAGCAAGGTAGGCACAAGGTTGCGAGAAAGGAAAATCTTGATAGCATTCACATCTACAAAGGAGTCTGGATTAGGGAAGAGAACCAAACCATAGATAAGGAGAGCCAAGACATCTTCAAAAGCCTGAAAATCCAAATTATCCCAGAATAGTTGAGCCTGGTCTATCAGAAATTTGGCTAGAAAACCTTCGACCCTGCTTCGGGTTTCCCAATTAGATACTACATCATCCCGTCTCAAATGCAGAGCTGAGGAAATGTCTTCTAGTCTAGGAACTTCTTCCATACCTGTGAAGGGTACCTATTCAAGAATGGATATGCCCAATAGATGAGAGAACTCTTCCAAAGTGGGTACCAGCTGGTAATCTGGAAAGGTGAAACAATGATGCACGGGATCGAAGAACTGAAATAGTACGCTCATCATCTGCTCATCAAGATTTGAAGTAACCAGGCTAAGGAGTTGACCGTGTCTCTTAATGAACATAGAAGTCTTAGAAACTCTTAAGGCTAGCTCTTTAAGTTGGGCAGGTATTTGCACAAAGTTGACTCGGATGGTATTTCTGCGCACGGAAGCCATGATCTACAAAACAGAACAAAGATAAATTCCCTTGGTCTTTGAAATGGTTAGTATAATGAAGCATGAATGCCATGTTATGATGCATGATGTCATGGTAAACCACAGGTATAGCAAACACAGATATTGAAAACACAGTCAAATCACACAAAGCCCTTAGGTTTAAGGCATGCATGAGGTCAAAGGTAATACCCTCTTGAAGTTAAGTTGGTTTCAACTTGTCCTAGCAAAGAGTAACCGGGTTCTAGAGGATCTCAATATCAATGGCCATCCTCCATCGGTCATGGTTTTAGCTCACGCAATCTTTTCTTGCAGCCGGAACTATCTCGAGAGTATGGTCTCAATGAGTGTAGCATCGAGTATCAACCAGTTCCCAGCTTTACATCGAGGCCGACTATCTCACTACTTTCTAATGGCCAAGTTGGTCGATTAAAGGTTCTAAGGTCAGTTGATGCTTAACGACAGCATGCAGCGGCCCTGTATTCTCCTCGTTTCTCCACAAGGGATACCGGTACCAACCAATGTGCCACATCAACGTAGCTACTGCTTCAACCGTATCGGTCTAAGCCGTATAGTTCCCTTACAGTCTATTGCAACTTACCTAAAAGGTATCCACAGATCCGGGTTAGGATCTATAGTAACTCCCAAAAAAAACCTTAAAAGTAAAGCAATCGAGGTAATCAAAAGCAGCAATTATGATGAACTAGATCTTAAGGTATACCCCACTTATTAATCCCCAGCAGAGTCGCCAGTTCTATGATACGGTGGCAGAATTGACTGTTTGAAATGCTGGTTTGTGTTTTGCGTTTTTTGTTCGCAAAATTATCGCAGTAAGCAAGAGTCGCCACCGACTTTTATTTCATCCAATCGGAAAGGAAAAAGTACAGAAAAAATCCTTTTTCGAGATATTCTGAGTATGGGGGTAGATTATAGAAAGGGAAGGTGTTAGCACCCTTTCCATCCATGGTTTTCCATGGGATCTTAGATACTTGCTCATCTTTTTTAAAATTGCTTGTGTATGTGCTTTGTTTTTGAAAACGTTTGACTTTGTGATAACCCTTGTATCAGTCCTCAAAGGTGTGACGAAGTTGTTTTTGAAAATTGTTTTGAAAATGTGTAAGTGTGAAAAGTTTTGTTTTGAGCAAGTACATACTAGCATCTACCTGTGATACGATGGCAGAACCGACAGTTTGAATGTTGGTTTGCATTTTGGTTTTTTGTTTGCAAAATGTCGCGGTAAGCAAGAGTCGTCGCCGACTTTTATTTCATCCAATCGGAAAGGAAAAAAGTACAAAAAAAATCCTTTTTCGAGATATTCTGAGTACGGGGGTAGATTATAGAAAGGAAATGTGTTAGCACCCTTTCTATCCATGGTTTTCCATGGGCTCTTAGGTACTTTCTCATCTTTTTAAAATTGCTTGTGTATATGCTTTGTTTTGAAAAAGTTTGACTTCGTGATAACCCTTGTATCAGTCCTTAAAGGTGTCACGAAGTTGTTTTGAAAATTTGTTTGAAAAGTGTAAGTGTGAAAAGCTTTGATTTGAGCAAGTACCTACTAGCATCTACCTACTTGAAAAAAGATTGTTTCTATTCTTTGTTTCCTTTAGACAACGCTATCCTACTATTGATAAATAGGTAGCACCGTCGTTAGAATTGTAAGGGTCAATTCGAAAGGGACGTACGATCACTAAAGCAATGTTAGGACAACTTAGTAATAACCCTAGAGTCTTAATATCTTTCTTGAGGCAACATTTCCGTGGCAACATTTGAATAGGACATTTGATCTTTTTATACAGGAGGGCAACCACGAAAACACCCTATGCTTAACGATCGTTTACCGAAGGCAACCGAAGTGAGAGTATACCCTAAGAGTGATATGTGCGAGTGATCCATTTTCAGTTATTTATCATTGCACATTAGGGTTTTATAACTTGATTAATTTGTCATGCATTCTTGCCATACAATCCTATTAACATACATCTAGACAGTTAAATATTTGCAGAAATTAAGATGCGAGAAAGTAAATCTACGCTATTACAAGGCTTCGGGGTGGGGATTAATTACATAGCCAAAAACCCGGGAATTAAAACGGTAAATAAAACCCTAAGTTAAACTATTACAAATGATGAACAGTTACAAAAATATTGTGAAAATAAATAATAAGCGCGCGGCGAATTAAATGCGAGACGATTAGGGTTTTGACCCCTGACTAAACCTATTGACGATTGATTAAAAAAAGGATGTTTTTTGTCATGTTTTAAGAAAATAATGAAATGGTTACATTAAAAGATAATCCTAAGTTCTAATTAATTTTAAATTAAGAAAAATGAATTAATTTGTCTAAAAGCCTATTTTTTGGTAATTTTATTTATTTGAGAAAAATAGCAAAATAAAATTAAAGGAAAAGTTTAACCTAATTTCTATTTTATTTTATTTTTGAAAACAAATTATAGTTTCCTAAATTAAACTAATTTAAATTAATTTTGATAAAAAAACTAATCCTAACTTTGTGAATTATTAATTTTATGGTATTTTGTGAAAAAAATGAATTAATTTGTGAATTAAAGAAAATAAAAATAAATAATGAAATATTTAAAAATAAAGAGATAAAAAAGAAAGAGATATGGGCCTGTAATAGCAATTATGGGAGGTGTGTTGGGGAATTCTGAGCCCAAAAGAATCCATGCCCATTTGACTTTGCATGATCCAGTATTGTTGTTGACTTGAGGCACACGGTGGTCCTCCAATGGTGGTATATTGATCTGAGGCGTTGATGAATTGGATGGCCAGATCCTGATGGTGTATGGTGAACTTCCTGACTTGCTATGCGCTGGATCACCTATTGATGAAAAATGTGAAATAAAGGTTGGGACCTGGGAATCAAACCCAGGTCCTCTGCACTTTCCCCCTGCACGCTTACCAGCTGAGCCAATTGTTTTGTTTGAATATATAATGGAAATCAATTATAATGTAATAAAAACAAAACGCTGAAATGCAAAACGCGCCAAATTCAAATCACCCAACCAGTGGATGACACGCATCGTCGTCTTCCTCCCAAACCCTCGTTTTAGGTAGCCAACTTTTACCTACAGACACTTACTGTAGGTATATCCCTGTGTATTTCAAAAACTCTCCACAAGTAATATAAATGGCCATGGCTGGTACCAATCAACTCGTCTCATCCTCACGAGTCTCATGGTACCAGAATCAATGTCCAATTTCACCTATCCTGCAAAGCCCTAATCAAGAACACAAAACCCTAGCTATGGCAACATCCTGTACAGGCGTTAGAAATGCAATTAAATGGTACCAATAGTTTGCAAACTTAATGATAAACACGAATATACAATCAAAATATGCATAGGATGAGTAAATCACTGAAACCGAATTTGAATTTAGAGGCAAGTCGTGATACCTATATCTTGCAATTCCAGGCGTGAGAGAGCTTGCAAATGGTTGGAATTCCTTCTGGAGATGTCCAAGAACCTGTTGGTGTCGTGAGAACAGTACGAATTGGCGTCTAATATGGAAATTGGATCACGACTTTTCTTGAAATTTTTTTAGTTTTGTTTCACCTCTGCACGACTGATTCTAACCCTCTTATGCCTTGGTCTCCTTCTGTATATGTAATACAAACTATTAGGTAAAAAAAACGACCGCAATCTTGCTCATCATGGAGATTTGATTTGATCTTTCATAGCATATGATTCCTTTCCAATTTTGTTCAAATCCAATATTTTTCCAACCAAATTTACCTTGCACGAGTTGATCTTCAATTGACAGCATATAAGATCTTCTTTCAATGCAAGAATCATTCCTAAAACACAATATATGATTTATTAGGATTTATTTGATTTTATTTGAATTTTAAATGAATAAAAATCAAAATAAATTAAATAAATGAATAAATAAAGCATGGAGGGTCCCATACGTCGTGGACTATGTTATCATTGAAGTGCAAGCATAAAAAGTTGGGCCCATTTAGCAAAAAATGCAAATTTGAGCACATTTGAATTTTGGCAATTTTGCAAAAATGGTCAACTTGGCCAATGCATAACTCTCTCAATTTTGACCCTAGAGAGGTTTTCTTGGACTTTTTAGAAAGCTTAGGATGTTCTATAAGCAACCCTTTCGGTATCATCTCAATTGAGTATTCCATGTTCATGTATGAGCTTTGACCCAAAAGGTGTTTTTGTTGACTTTTCAAAATTACCTATAATGTCAAAATTCATATCTTTTTGTGAGTGCATATTTTGAACTTGGGAGCTGAAGATGAATTGTAGGGAATTGAATACTCTTCAAGATGAGCTTTATATTTGTCATTTTTGATAAAGTATGAGAAATTTATGCTTGGTCAAAGTTGAGTTGACTTTTCCTACAAAACCCTAATTTAGCAACTTTTGAGTTTTGATGAATTGTGGGAAATCCTTGATGATTCATGATCAACCCTTGATAAAATGATGAATGATACTTCAAAATAGGGATGTTGACCAAAAATCTTGAAGTTTGACTGTATGTGGGCCACAATTGACTTTTGACCTAGCACAGTCGATTTTCAAGCATTTGAGCAGTTGCCTGAGCAAACTTCTTCTGCAAGGCTTGAAACATGACATGGGTGATCTTAAGAACTTATTAGGACAATGGTGAGCTTTTGGTATCCTTTGGATTCAAACATCTTGATGCAAAATGAAACCCTAATTTGAGGTAGACTGTCTTAGGAGAGAGTTTCTCTGGTTAACCCTTGGACTCCCTTGAGCAATTTGAGGACCTCACTTGACATGTATTGAGAAATATGGGAGGGAAAATTTTGGGGTACAACAACTGCCCCTGTTCAATCTTCTTAAACCTGAGGATGTAGATTGGCGTGTCTGTCTTTCGTGATCTGAAGGTGGAAGATGATTGAACACTAGAGTGCCCAGAAATTTTCACTCGCATGAAGTGATACTTGACTTACGATATCGAGAATGGGCTTATAGATGCCATTTGGAGGTCTCTAGAGAGTTGTCGGAGATGGGCTTAAAGATGACATCCGAAGAAATGTCGATCGCATAAGAGATTCCTTTGCGAGAACCCGTATACCTGTTGTTGAGGAGGACTTCGCTGGGGAATGCTAGTCTCAGTCTTGGGAGAAATAGAGTTTTAGGAGCTTCAATTGTCTGTTACTCTACTGGGGAATAATTCTGGTTTGTGAAGCGAAATTGAACTGCGTATCCGGTCAGGGTATATGCTGCACCGTGACTTTCTGGGGAAATGTGAAATTGATTATGTTTGATCGGATCCCGGTTATAAAGTGTTGTGGACTGCTGTATGGGGATAAGAGAGGAAGAAACTGGATAGTAAGGTTATGAGAAGGAACCTGGATAGTTGGGTTACGTTGATATGAAAGCCTGGATAGTAGGGTTGTGGGAAGGAACCTGGATGGTAGGGTTACTTCGATATGAAAGCCGGGATAGTAGGACTGTGAGAAGGAACTTGGATAGTAGGGTTACTTTGATATGAAAGCCGAGATAGTAGGGTTGTAAGAAGGAACCTGGATAGTAGGGTTACTTCGATATGACAGTCGGGATAGTAGGGCTACGAGAAGGAACCTGGATGGTAAGGTTACTTCGAGATGAAAGCCTGGATAGTAAGGATTGGGAAGAAACCTGGATAGTAGGGTTACTTAGATATGAAAAGCCTGGACAGTAGGGTTGTGAGAAGGAACCTAGATAGTAGGGTTACTTCGAGATGGAAGCCTGGATAGTAGGGCTGGAAAAGGAACATGGATAGTAGGGTTACTTCGAGATGAAAGCCTGGATAGTAGGGCTGGAGAAGGAACCTGGGTAGTAGGGTTACTTTGAGATGAAATCCTGGGTAGTAGGGTTGCTTCGAGGGGAAAGCCTGGATAGTAAGGCTGGAGAAGAAACCTGGGTAGTAGGGTTTCTTCGAGATGAAAGCTTGGATAGTAGGGCTGCTTCAGAATGAGTTTGGGTAAAACTGCAGAGGGAACCTGGGTAAGGTTGTTCTTTTCGCGTTGATGATTACTATGTTTAGCTTCGAGTGTTGATCATGGACCTGCTGGAAATTGTTGATAATAAATGTCTTTCCATAAAGAAACACAAGGTTAGTTATATGCGATGCATGAGATGTATTGTATAATGACGTTCTCAAAATAAATGAGACTATGTTATATGTGATTGTGATACGGTGGCCAGAACCGGGATTGTTTTTTTAGCAATGCTGGTTTGCGTTTTGCGTTTGTTTTTGCAAAATATCGTGGTAAGCAAGATTCGCCACCGACTTTTATTTTATCCAACAAGGAAAGGAAAAAAGCACAGAAAAATTCCTTTTTTCGATATTTTCTGAATACGGGGGGTAGATTATAGAAAGGGAAGGTATTAGCACCCTTTCTATCCGTAGTTACCTACGGGCTCTTAGGTACTTGCTCATCATTTTCAAAATTTCTTTTGTGTGTTTGTGTGATTTGAAAAAAAATTGTTTTGACTTCGATTTAACCCTTGCTTCTTTCTTCAAGAGTGTTACGAAGTGTTTTTAGAAAACTTTGTTTGTAAAGGAGTGTAAGTGTGAAAAAGTTTTGTTTGGATTGAGCAAGTACTTAAGAACTAATCTACCTACTCGAAAAAAGAATTATTCTATGTTCATTTCCTTTAGACAGCGCTATCCCACTATTAGTGAGTAGGTAGCACCGTCGTTGGAGTTTTGAGGGTCAATTCGAAAAGGGACGTACGGTCACTAAAGCAATGTTAGGACTTCTTAGTAATAACTCTAATGTCTTAGATCAATTATTCGAGGCAACAATTCCAAGGCAACCATTCTGAGGGAACTTTTCCGAACGGGACTTTGATCTTTGTTTAGACAAGAGAGCGACCCCTAAAGCATCCTACGCTTAATGACCGTTTACCAAAGGCAACCGAAGTGGGAGTATACCCTAGGAGTGCGCATGTGCGAGTGATTCAATTTCAAATTATTATCTTTGCACATTTTAGGGTTAGCTAACTGTTTTAAAATTAATCATACATTCTTGTCATGCATCCCTAATATCATACATCTAACAGTTTAATATTTTGCGGAAATTAAAGTGCGGAAAGTAAGATACGCTATTACAAGGCTTCGGGTATTTACATAGCCAAAAACAAACCCTTAAAAATAAAGCGATAAATGAAAGTAAAAAGGTCCTAATTAAGCTATTATAACTTGTTAGCATTTACATTAATAAAAAATATATAATAGAGAGTGCGCGAGGAAATTTAGATCGGGAGAGAACTAGAGTTTTGACCCTTTCTAACCTAATTGAACGAGAAAATTGTTTTTTTGTTTGTTTTTAATTATTTTTAAGAAAAGAATTAGGTTTTAAAATTTAATACACAATTAATTAGCTAATTAAATTAATTAATGAAAATAAATAAATGGCCTATTTTTGTGTTTTTGTTATTTTTAAGAAAAGAAAATAGAATTTAATTAGAAACAAAAAAAAACCTAATTGTTCTAGTTAATTTTAATTTATTTACAAAACAATTAAAGTCACCTAAAATTAACAACCTAATTAATTTAATTAATTTTTTGTATAAAAAATAAATATCCTAGATTTAATTAGATGAAAATATTTTTTGTGATTTTTTTTTATAAAAGAATTATTATTTTGTGTTAGTGAAATAAATTAATTAAATTAATTAAGAAAAATTAAAAAAGAATATAGAAAGAGATATGGGCCTGAAAAATGATTTTTGGGGGGTGTAAACAGCAGCTTCTAGGCCCAAAAAGGATTAACCCACGTTGACCTACTAGATCCCATGTATTGCATTGACCATGGCCTATGATGCTCCTCCACTGATGGCTTTCAGATCTGGATCTCAGAACACTTGGAAAGCTGGATCATGATGGACCATGGTGGTCATTGGCCTTGTGCACGCTTCTGATCACTGAAAAGAAAATAATATGAAGTAATTTGGGGGACCTGGGATTCGAACCCAGGCCCCAAGGCATTTCCCAACGCTTGGCAACCAACTGAGCTAGCTGTTTCATTTGTATATAAAATAATAATAATAGATAATATGGAATAAATGGAGTTAGTGGAGGAAACAAAAGAAAACGCGCCAGAAATTTGAATGACCCAATAGAAGGGTGCCACGCAGGTCATCCCCAACCTTTCTCTGTTGGTAAAAGTTGAAAACTTTTACCTACGGACATATGTCCGTCGCTACATCCCTGAAACTTCTCAAAATTAAGCACAAGCAAGATAAATAAAAACCAAGGCCATGGATAGCTTCGTCTGGACCTGATGAGCACAATGGTGCCCCTTTCATGGCCCAATTTTTCCTAGGTTCAGAAACCCCAAAGCGAGCTTGTAAACCCTAATAATGGCAAACTCCAATACAGTTCATGAAAACGAAATTAAATGCTACAGAAAGCTTACAAATGTGATGGTGAACAAGAATATATGATTATATCATGTTATATGTGCCAGAATTATGCAAACTGAATTCAAAAAAAGTCCAATGTCGTGAATGCCTTACAGCGAGTTTCAGGGCTTGGAAATGCTTGTTCTTGATTGGTTTTGCTTGTTGGGGATCCCAGGAAGCGATTGGGATGGTCAGGAGGCTTTGAAATTGCCTGGAACAAGGAATTCGACTCAGCACTTTGTTGTGATTTTTTCAAGTTTTGTTCTTGTTCTCACGCCTCCCTCTAGCCTCGTTTTTGGTCTGTAATGGTTCAATATATCAAGGATTGGATTAGGGTTGAAAAGCTGATCTCAATCTTCCTCCATCATTGTTTTTTATTTGGATTTGATTCACTTTGAATATCTTTCTAAACTTAGGCAAACTCAATCTTTTTGTGCACACAAAGCCTTGGCACGAATTAAATCTTATGCTAGCTGGATGTAGGACCTGAAACAAACACAAGATCTTTGAATTTCAATGTTTTGGATTTTCTATGATTTGTTTTGATTTAAAATGATTTAATTCAAAATAAAAATCAAAATAAATAATAAAAACAAGATAATGACAAGTGGCAAGGGCTAAGGCTCGTGGACCTTGTTGCCAACTCAAAACAAGTGCAAACGATTGGGCCCATTTGGCAAAAATTGCATTTTGAGGCATAGTTGACTTTTGGCAATTTTGCAAAAAAGGTCAAATTCACCAATGCATAACTTCCTCAATTTTGAATCTTTGAAGGTGTTATTGGACTTTTTAGAAATTTTGAGATGTCCTCTAAGCAACCCTTTTGGTCTCATCTTAATTTGATATTCCATTCTCTTGTATGAAGCTTTGACAAAAAAGGTGTTTTTTGTTGACTTTTCAAAGTGACCTATAATGTCCAAATTCATAACTTCTTGTGAGTGCATATTTTGAACTTGGGAGATGAAGATGGATTGTATGTAATTGCATCCTCTTCAAAATGAGCTTTGGATGGGTTATTTATCATAAAGTATGGGAAAGTTATGCTTGGTCAAAGTTGAGTTGACTTTTCCTACAAAACCCTAATTTAGCAACTTTTGAATCTTGATGAATTATGAGGAATCCTTGATGAATCATGATCAACCCTTGATCAAATGATTAATGATACTTCAAAATGAGGATGTTGACCAAAAATCTTGAATTTTGACTGTATGTAGGCCACAATTGACTTTTGCCCTAGCACAGTCGATTTTCAGGCCTTTGAGCAGTTGACTGAGCAAACTTTCTCTGTAGGGCTTGAAACTTGACATGGATGATCTTGAGAACATATTAGGACAATGGTGAGTATTTGGGATCCCTTGGACTCAAGTATCTTGATGCAACATGAAACCCTAATTTGAGGTAGACTGCCTTAGGAGGGAGCTTGTCTGGTCAACCCTTGGACTACCTTGAGCAACTTGTGGATCTTTCTTGAAATGTTTTGAGAAATATGGGAGGGAAAATTTTGGGGTACAACAGTAATGTATGCATATGTCATGATGTATGAACATGAAATGCTGACACAACAATCTGAATCTGGGAAAATAAATCCTTGATTGCTATAAAAACCATAGCTCCTCTACTTCTGTCGGGGATGGTGAACAAAGATTGTTGGGGATTTTCCCCTTGTCTGGTAAATATTCTGCCGGGGAGAGACCCTATTTGAGAACAACTCTGCGGGAGAATAACTTTTTGGAGAGGAGATACTCTGTTGATAGATCTGCTGATTTGGAGAAATAAACTCCATTGGGGATGAATTTTCGTTGCTGGTGAGAGAAAACAAACTCTGCTTGGGGAAACGTTTACTGATTCACTCGCGATTGCGAACCTTAGCTGGGGAGAATTTTGTCTTGTTCGGGAAATCTGATGCCACTGTCTTTGGATACTTTTTACTTTGTGGGGAGTGTATGTACCACTTCTCACGTTCTCAAACTGGCTCTATCCTTGTACCCGATGGGCAGAGTAACTGTAAGGTTTTGGACACTTCTTGTTTTCCCTGTTCCTGGAATTACGAGTAATCGTATTTTGTTTCTTATGTAAATATTTATGAGCAGCGTTTGTTTTCAAATGCATATATCAGAAAATGAATCATTGGACGCTCTTGCAAAACAAAATAGAAAAAGAAAAACAACTTGAGATTTCTTGTGAAAATGAATTGTATTGATTTTTGAAGTTGGCCTATAATAGGCATTTTGTACAAAGAGGCCGACGTCCTGGTAAGAGAACGTCGCCGAAAGATAGAAATTACAATTTGTATAAAAGAAAGAGAAAAACAGCTACGTGAAACGACCCCATTGGGTTCCAACTCTGCTATTGCCTTTACATCTTCAAGCGTCTCATCACGTTGCTGCTTGGCCGAAGGTTGATCAGATTGATTGGCGTTGTCCGAGCTTTGTAGTCGATACTGAAATCTGGTTGCGAGATGATCCAATGAGACATAGTGTTACGCTTCGATCCCTAATTTTTGCCTGGACCTCCCTTTCGGGTTTTCAGTCCACCGGGATACCCTTTTTTGCCCAAGTCGCCTTTTCAGGTTTTCGAATTGCCAGGTGTACAGTTTTTTTCATTTTCATCCCTTACTTTTTCCCGAACCCTTTTGGTTCACCGGGAAGCCCTTATTTTTTCCTAGGCCAGTCAACCTAGCGGGTCTTTGATTATGTGTAGTATCTTTTCACTATGTCCGCATTGATGGGGTGAGGAAGGTCGTCACCATCCATGGTGGTTAGAATCATAGCTCCTCCCGAGAAAATGTTCTTAACCACAAATGGCCCTTCGTATGTGGGGGTCCATTTGCCCCTGGGATCACCTTGCGGTAGTATGATGCGTTTGATAACTAGATCCTCGACTTGATATTCTTGACGTATGACTTTCTTATTAAAGGCCTTGATCATTCACTTTTGATACGTCTGACCATGATAGGTAGAAATAAGTCTCTTTTCATCGATTAGATTCAGCTGATAAAGCCGGGTTTGGATCCAGTCGTCTTTGTTCAAACCCGCATCCTTCATAATCCTGAGAGAGGGTATCTGGACTTTGATGGGTAGGACTGCCTCCATGCCATATACCCGAGAGTAAGGTGTTTCCCCTATCGACGTCCGTGCTGAGGTACGGTACCCATGAAGAGCGAATGGTAGCATCTCGTGCCAGTCTTTGTATGTCATTGTCATCTTCTGCACAATCTTCTTGATGTTCTTGTTAGCCGCTTCAACAGCCCCATTCATCTTCGGCCGGTAGGGAGAAGAGTTGTGATGTTGTATCTTGAACTGTTTTTAGAGCTCGGTGATCATTGTGTTATTGATATTTGTACCATTGTCAGTGATAATCCTCTCTGGTACACCATATCGACAGACCAGATTGTGTCGGATGAACCGCGCCACGATGTTCTTGGTTACTGTAGCAAAAGAAGTTGCCTCAACCCACTTTATAAAGTAATCAATGGCTACCAGAATGAAACGATGCCCGTTAGATGCAGTAGGTCTGATCTCGCCGATCATGTCGATGCCCCACATTGCAAAGGGCCGAGGAGCTGTCAAAACATTCATGGGAATCAGAGGTACATGCACCTTATCAGCATAGACTTGGCACTTATGACAGATTTGAGAGTGTTGATAACAATCGGCTTCCATAGTGCACCAATAATATCCTTCCTGTAGGATTTTCTTCGCCATGGTATGTCCACTAGAATGAGTTCTGAAGTTACCTTCATGTAGGTCTTCCATGATCCTTTCTGCCTCGCTCTTGTCTACGCACCGCAGTAAGGTTGAATCATGGTTACGGTTATAGAGGATACCATTACTGATGAAGAACTTCGCAGCGAATCTTCTCAGAAACTTCTTATCATTAACAGATGCCCCCTCGGGGTATTCTTGAGCTTCAGGATGCCTTTTTACCTCGTGGAACCAGGTTTTATCTGCTACCTCGTCAGTCTCAATGTCATAGCAATGTGCGGGTTCGTCTAACCTCTCAATGGTAATCTGGGGAGCTTCATTATCCCACCTGACTTTGAACATAGAAGACATGGTAGCTAGCGCGTCCGCCAACTGGTTCTCTTCTCGTGGGAAATGTTCAAAGGTCACCTCCTCAAAGTGTGGGAGCAATGTCAGTACATACTCTTTGTAAGGAATAAGATTCGGGTGCTTCATATCCCACTCGCCTTTGATCTGACTTATCACCAGAGCGGAATCCCCGAATACACTTAAGAACTTAATCCTCAGGTCAATAGCAGCTCGAAGACCCATGATACATGCTACATACTCCTCCATATTGTTGGTGCAGTTAAACCATAATCGGGCGGTGAAGGGAGTATGACAGCCCTCAGGAGATATAATTACAGCATCAATGCCATTACCCAATGCGTTCGAGGCTCCATCAAAATACATAAACCATCGGGATCCTTCCTTAGGTCCTTCATCCAGTCCAGGTTCTTCACAGTTGGTTACCAACATGATATTCTCATCCGGGAACTCGAAATTCATGGACTGGTAGTCATCTAAGGCCTGCTGCGCAAAATGATTCGCCAATACACTCCCCTTGATCGCTTTTTGGGTTATGTTTTGGATGTCGTACTCGGTTAAGATCATCTGCCATCTTGATATTCTTTCGTATAATGCGAGCTTCTCGAAAATATATTTGATCGGATCCATCTTTGATATCAACAAGGTAGTGTGAGTCAGCATATATTGTCTCAGTCGACGAGCAGCCCATGCCAAAGTGCAGCAAGTTTTCTCGAACAATGAGTATCGGGTATCACAGTCGGTAAACTTTTTGCTAAGGTAATAAATGGCGTGCTCTTTATGACCAGACTCGTCATGCTGCCCCAACACACACCCCATTGAACTGTCTAACACTGTCAAGTATAATATCAACGTTCTTCCTTCAACTAGAGGCATCAGAATTGGCGGTTCTTGAAGGTATTTCTTGATCCTTTCAAAAGCAGTCTGACATTCATCATTCCACTTTACTACTTGATCTTTCTTCAGCAGCTTGAAGATTGGCTCACAAGTAGCAGTCACATGTGAAATGAACCTGGCGATGTAATTCAGACGTCCCAAGAAACCTCTGACTTCCTTCTCTGTGCGGGGAGCCAACATCTCTTGTATGGCTTTTACTTTTGCGGGGTCTACCTGAATACCTTTGTCACTAACAAAAAAACCCAGAAGCTTACCAGACCTTACCCCGAAGGTACACTTGTTCGGATTCAACCTTAGCTTATACGCCTTCAACCTGTCAAACAGTTTCTGGAGATGATCTTGGTGCTCTTCCTCAGTCTGGTACCTGGCTATCATCTCATCAACATAAACCTCGATCTCATGGTGAATCATGTCGTGGAACAAAGCGACCATGGCGTGCTGATAAGTTGCCCCAGCGTTCTTCAACCCAAAAGGCATTACTTTGTAACAGAAGGTTCCCCACTGTGTAATGAAGGTAGTCTTCTCCATATCCTCGGGAGCCATCTTGATCTGATTGTAGCCAGAAAAACCATCCATGAAGGAGAAGATCTTGTGCTGCGTGGTGTTGTCGACTAGAACATCAATGTGAGGAAGTGGGAAATCATCCTTGGGGCTTGCCCTGTTCAGATCTCTATAGTTCACACACATCCGTACCTTACCGTCCTTTTTTGGTACCGGTACGACGTTTTCAACCCACTGTGGATGAGAAGTGACAGCTAAGAACCCTGCGTCGAACTGTTTCATGACTTCTGCCTTGATTTTCTCTGACATTTCAGGGCGCATAGGGTGAACCTTCTGCTTTACCAGAGGGCAATCTTCTTTAGTCGGAAGTCGATGTACCATAATATCAGTGTCTAACCCAAGCATGTCTTCATAGGACCAGGCGAAGATCTCAACATAGTCGCGTAGCATCTGTATTAACCGTTGTTTGACACTAGGATCCAGATTCGCACCTATCTTAACCTCTTTCCTCTCTTCCTCTATACCCAAATTCACTGACTCAACTGGCTCTTCATGAGGTTGTATGGCCCTCTCTTCCTGCTGCAATAGTCTAGCAAGTTCTCCAGGTACCTCACAATCATCCTCACCTTCGTCCTCGGCTTGGTTGATCGTATTTTCGAAGTCATAACTGGTAGTAGAAGAGTCGTTATCCATAGGATCTAGAGTGGATATGGATCTACAGTATGATACGTGAGTGTGCGTTAGAGAATAGCTATTTTGATAAAGTGAGAGACGGAAAAGAAAAACAAGGAGCGCAAAATTTGTAATGCAAGAAACGTCCAATGTTTTATTAATGATATATGAAAATGACAAATAATAAGCCCTCACAAGCAAAGCCAAGGTGCCTCGGGCAAGGCACCAGGCCATAAAGTTTCAAACTGTCTATTACAACTCTTAAAACAAAAGTCAATTACTATGGAATAAAAGAAACAGGTATGAAGTCCTTCGCCGTCCAATTGTTCAGTCCACTATTGGTTGTTGGGTAGATCCAGCTGTCGATATCTGAATCTTCTTCACCATCTTCAATTGCATTAACTCTCTGATTGCTGATGTGCAGAGGAGGTCTTCCAATCCGTGCGCGCCTAACAGCGCTTTGAGCCCTTGTAGTAAAGCCCAAACCAATTTTTTCAGTTTTGTGGGTGAAATCAGGGAGCTGACCCCAATTGGTACACCCACCTTCTTCAACTACAGCCCTGGCATCCTTGAGAGAAGCCATCTTCAGCAGAGGTTTGTTGGTAGTAACCTCAGTTGATGCTGAGAATTGAGGGACCTCTTCGAAATTTTGACAAGGGGTTTCTATGAATTCCCCGTCCATCTCTGTTGTACCCCAAAATTTTCCCTCTCATTTCATCAACCTTTTCTCACCCTAAGACTCTTGGATCTCAAGATCAAGTTAGGGTTTGCTTTGCTCAAAGACCCCTCCTTGCATTGTTGACCCAAATTAGGGTTTGAGTTTGCACAGGGATGTTTTGACCTAAAATGCCCAAAGTGATTTTCATGCTTCATGTTGGACTTACAAGTTTATCCATATCAAGTTTCAAGCCTTGATTCCAATCTTTGCCCAGTCAATTAGACAGTTGACCTGAAAATCAGTTGTGTCGGGAAAAAAGTCAACTGTGGCCAATTGAAAGTCAAACCTCATGAATTTTTACCCACATCAACATTATTAATTCATATGAACCATTTGGTCAAGTTTGGATCACAATTCCACAAGAAATTTGATCAGATCAACAAAAGGGCAAAATGGTCATTTATAGGGTTTTGACTGCACAAAGGCAATTTTTGACTGTTAGACCTGACCAATGGCAAACCAAGATCACATATGGACTCAAGGACTCAATGGAATTGTCTTGACCAATTCAACAAGTTCAAAAGATCTCAATTGCATAGGATTGATAGATGAATTTTTCAGTCAACTGATCAAAATTTGACTGTACACTGAAAAGTCAAACTTTGACTTTTTGGTCAAAATCAAGTGCCAAGATTCATTTTTCATCAAGACATGTCAAATTATGAAACTTGTTCATCAAGAAACCCAAAATTGCAAATTAGGGTTTAAAATGAAAAAATTTCATAACTTAGAAAATTTTCTAAGTTATGAAATTTTCTTATTTTTTCCTAACTTTGCCCCATTTTTTCACCAAGATGCAATTGGATTCAAACAAAACTTGAAACATGAAAGTTGTAGTCCATTTCAAAATCTACAACTTTGATTCATTAAGTTTTCTAAAAAGAAGCTTGTATCTCAAGTTATTATTTTTGGAACAAGGGTACAAAACATTTTTAACTTAGAGAAATTTTGCCCTATTCTAGGCAGGATTTTTGTCCAACTTCTTGGCTATTTTTCACATGGTTCCACTTGGAGTTTCAATTTGCATTACAAATATGGATTGTAGTACACATTCCAAGATTTCCAAATTGTCCAAGAAATTCTCAAACACCCTTGTGGTTAGAGAGAATCGAATTTGCAAAGTTGGCCAAAACTCACTTTTGTTCATGGCCAAGGCTTGTGCATAACAAATGGCATTTTCAAATCAGCTTGGTTTATGCTAGCTTGCAGACCTCTAAACCCCTTCACACTCAATAATTTAATGCCTAACCATTGTGTTAAGGTGTTATTTTATCCATTTGGGTATTACATGCTAAACTAACCCTTAATTAGAAAAAGTAAAGTTTTCATTTTGGTAAAGTTACACTTTATGTCAAGTTCCAAATCTTTGAGCATAGGGGGCCATATCTATGAAGCCAAAATCAAATCCAAATTACAAGTCTCAAGGGAAAAAGATGCAGCATACATTAGGGATGGTACAGGCCTGCATTGTACACTTCCACTTTCTTGCTTATAGTTGAAGAAACATTGCAAAACAACTCCAACTTTCATTTTCCAGTGAGCACAAGTCAGAACTAACTTTGTGAACATTTTCCATACACAAAAACAGACCTAAGGCACGATTCATTGATCCCTTGTACCTCCTAATACCACAAAACACTGTTTTGCTGCAAAAACAGGGCATCCCTGCAGATTGAGTTGCATAGCACTATCCACTCGTGCGTTTTTGCCCAAGCCTATTCAAATACCTTCCACACCATCCACCTAACTATTCCAAGCCCTAAACACCAGCTGTAACACCCCTAACCTCACTTGCCATTTTCATTTCTCAGCTTTGCAGGTGGACTTCTATAGCACGATACAGGGTGTTTCAAAGCAAGCCAGGTATAGGAGAAGCATCCTTGGACCTCAGGCAAGCTATACAGAAGCTCAAACTCCATTGAAGGTGGCCACATTGCTCTACTCGATTCAAGCTGAAACAGGTAATCCTTAGACTTCTATCTCTCTATCTAGGAAGAGTTAAGCTTAGGTTTGTGAATGAAACATGTCCTACTCATAGCCCTGAAGCCATACATGTGATCATTTTTCATTTATGTTAAGCATGTTGTGAGAATTTTAGCCTTGAACATGTGAAAAAAATTAGGTTAAAAATTAGGGCCAGAGAAATTCTCTCTGGTCCTTGAGAGTTAATCCAAGTTTTTTACATGTTTGAATTCGTGATTTGATGCTCTACAATGTTTGTGTTATGAGTTTTGCAAAAAAATCAAAGAATCAGGAGTTGGTGTTTGATCAAAGAGGCGCGCGTTTTCTGTTTCAAATAAGAGGCTGAAGGTTAAAGATGATGGTTTGGGCTGGGCCTGAGCCATCCTTATTTTTTGCACCCATTTTTTTAGTTTTGCACCCCCTGGCCCAAATGTTGAATACTTGTCATTTTTTGTGTTTTTATTTTTATTTCTGACTTTATATTTTTTGCTCAAACATAAAAAACACCAAAAATATTTTTCCACATTTTTTTCATATTTACTTGATATTTATTTGCTTTATTAGGTATATGTATGTAAATAATACAAATCTTTTCTTTATTAAAAACCCTAAAAAATAATATGAAAAATACATTTATTTTTTAGTTATTATTTTTATTTACACCCTTGAAAATATTTTTTTAAATATACATTTTTTTTATATACATAAATAATTAATTCTATCTTTTATATTTAATAGGTTTAGTAAATATATATATATATATATATATATATATATATATATATATATATATATATATATATATATATATATATATATATATATATACTTGTATATTTTATTTTATTATACACTTAGGACAAAAATATGGAAATAATGCATTTTTATTTTTATTAATATTTGACACCAAAAATACCTTTTTTTACAATATACTTTTTATTTTTGTATAAATTAATATATATTGTATATAATTAATAAATGTTACTCTTTACTTAAAAAACTAAGGTTTTTCCCTAAATGACCAAAAATAATTAATTTAACTTTGTTTATTTTGTTTATATTACACATTAAAAATACCCTTTTCACATACATAAAAAATCATTTTGTGCATAATACATTCTTATTTATTTATTGTATTTATTTAAATATTGTACAATTAAATATTTGTATCCTATACATTCGATATGGTTGTAATAACTTAGATTTTATTTCTTTGTCAAATATCCCCCAAATTCAAACTTGTATCCCCATCCCTATATCATGTTGTAATAGCTTAGCATTTAAATTTTCGCATTTAAAAGCTTTCAATTATGCCATTCTTAGACTTAGGGTTTGTATGCAAAATCAATCAACAAATAGCTTGACCTAATTCAAGATAAACATGCATGAAAAACAAACACAACACACACTTGCACCCTTAGGGTTACTCCACTTGTTGCCTTCAAAAATGGGCCATGTTTGCATGTCAAGTACTTTGGCAAAACAAAACAAACAAAATGATCATAGTCCCTCGATTACGCTATCTTGTTGCCTAAGCAAAATGATCATAGTCCCTCAAGAAAAATTGCCAAAATACTTGACACTATTGCTTTCATGGTCTAAACGATGACCCACGCCCGTCCCGTTAACATCCTAACACAAGGTTGTTCACCAAATACAATGGTGAAACAACATTGTTAAAAGGGTTAAAACATGAGAAAGATCTTTGAGAAATTTAGAGTAGATAGCTCTTAGTTACTTGATCAAACTTGCAAAGAAAACACACTTGCCATTTTCAAACACACACCACAACACAACTTTCAAAAACATTGAAACATCTTTTCAAAAAGACAAACACCTTTGTAAAACATTCAAACGATTTGTTACAAAGGTTGCCTAGACAAGGCATCTTTTTCAAAACATTTTCAAAAACCACACACACAAAGCACCATTTCAAACAATTGAAAAGCAAAGGAAAGTGATCTAAGCAAGTAACTAAGAGCCCATGGATAACCATGGATAGAAAGGGTGCTAATACCTTCCCTTTCTATAACCTACTCCCCGAACCCAAAAACATATCAAAGGTCTTTCCTGTGCTTTTTGACCTTTCCTTAGGATAATTAAAAAGTCGGTGGCGACTCTTGCTCAACCGAAACATTTGGAAAACAAACGCAAAACCCAAGTCAGTTCTCCCACCGTATCACAGAACTGGCGACTCTGTTGGGGAATACTTTTTAAAGTGGAGTAACCTTAGGGCCTAGATCACCCTTTTGCATGATTAATTGTTTGTTTTGATTGCTTTACATTTTGGTTCTCTTGTTTGGGCTTGAAATCCTGCACCCGGATTTGGGAAACATTCATAGATAGCAATACGTTGTGGAAACTGTGCGGGGTATACCGACATGGTTGAAGCAATAGTTATATTAGTGCGACATATTTGTGAGTACCGGTAACCCTTGAGTTCAATCAAGGAGAGTACGGGGCCGCTGAGTGATGTCACTAAGCACTAATGACCTAGAACCTTACTTGACCATCTTGGCCTTTTATTAGGGGTAGTGAGATGACCGGCTTTGGTGCAGTCCGAAGTTGGTAGATCCTCGATACTACACTCATTGAGGGTTGTTTTCTTGGAATATTTTGGTCGCTAGTTAAGTGGCTAAACCAAAACCATGAACATGGAAAACAATCCAATGATATTGAGCTCCTTAGAACCCGGTTACTATTTATAGGACAGGTTTTTAAGCCAACTAAACTCAAGAGGGTACTTACCTATGAAACCCCATGCAAGCCTGAAACTAGGGTTTTGTGTGTGATTTGCTTGTACATGTGTTTGTGCATACATCATAAACATCATAAAGCATCATATGCATCCACTAACCATTTCAAGGGTTTAGATCTTCATCTTTGTTCTTGTTTTGTAGGTCATGGAAATTCTTCGCAGGAAAACTATCCAAGTCAACCTTGTGAGAATCCCTCCTCAACTCAAGGAGCTTACATCCAGAATTCCAGAAGGTTCTCTCTTCAGTGAAAGACATGGTAGACTTCTCAACCTAGTCAACACCAGCATTGAAGAGGACATAGTGAAAGTGTTGTTCCAATTCTTTGACCCCCTTCACCACTGTTTCACATTCCCCGACTACCAATTGGTGCCTACTTTGGAGGAATTTTCTCAACTCCTGAGAATTCCTATTCTTAATCAACTACCCTACAACGGTACGGAAAAAGAACCAAAACCTGAAGATGTTGCTCAAGCAATACACTTGCAACCATCTGACATCAAGGGGCATTAGGAAACTAGAAGTGGTGTCAAAGGCTTCTTGGCAAAATTCTTGTTTGAGAAGGCACAAGAGTGTTGGAATTCCCTGGATCTGCAAGCCTTTGAAGAGATTGTGGCACTCCTTATTTATCGGTTGGTCTTGTTCCCAAATCCTGACCAACTTATAGATATGAATGCTGTCAAGATCTTCATATCCAGGAATCCCATACCTACATTGCTTGGGGACATCCTTCACTCATTTTACACACGAACAATGAGGAAGATAGGTGTTCTCATGTGCTGTACTCCTCTCCTTGCAAGGTGGTTTATGTCTCACCTTCCACAATCAGTTTTGAAGAACGAGCAGGGTTCAAGGTGGTCACAACGATTGATGACCCTCACACATTCTGATGTACATTGGTGTTCTCGGTCCAGAGAAAATGTCATCATCATTGATCGTTGTGGTGAGTTCCCTAATGTTCCATTACTTGGCATTAGGGGAGGCATTACCTACAACCCCTGTCTAGCTTTAAGACAATTTGGATATGCTCAGAGGGATGGCCCTCATGACATGCTGATTCCTGACCTAGTTTTTGACTTCGACAACGATGCGCAAAGACTTTGCCAAAGATTCATCAGAGCTTGGAGGATGCCTAACAAGGTAGATAGCAAGACACTGGGACACAAGAACTCCATCCCTCTTGATCCTTACCTCAAGTGGGTACGAACCCGCACCCAGAGTCTTATGATGCCTTACCCTCACATTCTCCCTTTGATCAAAGAGCCTGTTAAGGAAGGAGAGGTTCCATACACCATCCTACATCCTGACATGCCAACATCATGGGAGGAAATGCAGAAGAGTTGGATCCAACTCAAGGAAGAACGAAATACTTTCGAAGCCAGCTTCTACACCAGTGAGAAGAAGGTTTTGGAACTTACCTGCCGACTTCACGAGGAGGAGACCCTCAACACTTACATCGCACCAAAGAGGATGCGCAACGTCTTTTTACCTTAATAAGTTTTTGTAATATTTGGCCCATGGGGCATTTATGTACTGACAAAATTTCTTCTTATTAATATGACGTGTGTTCTTTTTGTCTGCAACAATTTTGAATTTCTAAATCCTTGAATGCATTACATGAATAAACATATCATTCATCATATGCATAAACAGGTCTTCACACCAGGTTTCCTTATCTTTCTGCTGTTTTTTCAGTAAGATGGATATTGAGCAGACGGTCAAAGATCTGCAGGCACAAAACTCGCAGTTTCAACAGCTCCTCACGACCTTGGCAAAGAGTCAGGGGGATCTTAAAGCACTGTTAGGGAATAAAGAGCAAGAAAAAGGAAAAAAGAAAAAGAAAAGAGTTGGGGTAGCTACACTGGGAAGGAGATTTGAGAATGAAGCTAGGAGAGTTCTTGATTCCCCTCCACATCTGACGAGGGGACCGGCAAAGGAAAAGGAGCTGCATTACCTTCTGAGTCTGAGGCTGAAGAAGAAGAGGTTGAGGAAGATGAAGATTATTCAGAGCAGCAATACCCGCCAGCGGACGACAAATACAAAAATCTGGAGGATAGACTGGCAGCTATGGAGCTGCAAAGGGTTCCCGGGTTAGATTTTGAAGAATTGGGACTGATTGCTGGGATTGTTATCCCTCCCAAATTCAAGGTACCAACTTTCGCAAAATATGATGGTCTGTCTTGCCCAAAGATGCACCTGAGGTCATATGTCAGAAGAATTCAACCTCATTCATCCGATAGAAATCTTTGGGTACACTTCTTTCAGGACAGCTTGTCTGGTACATAGCTAGATTGGTTTTACCAGCTTGAGAGGTCGGAAGTGCATAATTGGGAAGATTTGGCAGCTGCCTTCTATCGCCAGTATCAATACAACGCCGACTTGGCGCCAACCCGTACTCAGCTACAAAGTATGGGGATGGCCTCAAATGAAGGGTTCAAAGAATACGCCCAGAAATGGCGCGACTTGGCCAGAAGGGTGCAGCCGCCGCTTTCAGATAGGGAGCTAGTTGATATGTTCTTGGGGACCCTATCTGGCCCTTTCTTCAACCATTTTATCAGGAGCTCTTCTGCAGGGTTTACTGAACTGATTCTGATTGGCGAAAGGGTGGAAGCTGGTATTAAGAGTGGGAAGATTCAAAGGGATGCCTCTGCCTCCACAACTGTTAAAAAACCATTCTCGACTAAGAAGGAAGCAGCCGTTATATACTCTCAGAAAGGATTGGGAAGAACTGAGCGCCGACCGAATGTAGGGGCCGTGATGATTCAAAATTCGTCAAATGATCAGCCTCGTAATAATCAGTCTAGACCTAATCAGCAACGGGTAGAACAGCCGCGACGGCATTTCACCCGCATCAACATGACGCATGCACAAGTTCTTCCCCATTTGTTGAAGCTAAATCTGACTGGTTTAAAGGAGGCACCGAAAAACCCTAACACCACATCTCCGTACTATCATCCCAATGCTAAATATCATTCTGACAGCGTCGGGCATGACACCAACGATTGCTGGGCACTTAAGAATAAAATTCAAGATTTGATAGACGCTAAAGAGGTTGAGTTCGACGCCCCTGAGAAGCCGAATGTAATCTCCGCTCCAATGCCAAAGCATGGTCGCAATGTCCATGTTGTTGAAGAAGATCTGTTTGTTTCTACTGTTGATGATCTGATAACTCCACTACTGACAATCAAGCTGAATTTGCTGAAAGCTGGGATTTTCCCAGGTTGTAAAGAAGATTGCTACCTTTGTTCCTCCTTACCAACCGACTGTCCACTGTTGAAGTTAGGCATCCAGCGCCTAATGGACAACCAAGAAATTCTTTTTGAAAAGACTCTTGTTACTCCAACCTCTATCAATGAAGTTTCAATAATAACCATTTCCGCCAATCTTTCCAAGGTCCCCAAAAGACCTGTTAAGATTACATCCACTCCGAAGACTGTACCTTTGAAGATAACCATGCCTGGGCCCGTCCCATACAAATCTGACAAATCAATACCGGGGAACTATGGTGGAGAAATCTACTACCACGGTGTTAAACAAATTGAGATAACTGAGGAATGTTTTGATGAAGAGACTTCCGACATTGGAAACATTGCCGGAATGAGCAAAATTACCCGAAGTGGAAGAATTTTCTCTCCAGAGATTGCCCCTCCAAAGGCAATCTTTGGACCCTTAGTTGCTCCCAAGGTTACCCCTGCACCGATAAAACTATCTACAAGAACTCCAATGATTGAAGAAGTTGTTACTCCTATGGTTGCCCCTTCTGCTGCTGCTGATAAAGGGAAAGGGATCCAAGAAGAGCTCGTCAGGACGAGGGCTCAGCCATTGGTCATCCCCGAAACCTCTAAAAAAGAAATGGAGGAGATTCTGAAAATAATTAAGAAGAGTGATTATTATGTGGTGGAACAACTGGGGCAAACCCCCTCAAAGATCTCCATGTTGGCCCTGCTGCTTTGTTGGAGGCTCATGCCAAAGCCTTGATAAGGTTTTTGAAGACAGCCCATGTACCCCAAGAGACCTCAGCCGACCAATTTCAGGATTGTGTAGCCAGTCTCACCGCCGAAAACGGTCTGGGTTTCTCTGATGCTGACCTGACTCCTAAGGGAAGAAAGCACAATGACGCATTGCATGTGTCAGTTGAATGTCGAGGAACCACTCTCGCCCATGTCTTGGTCGATACTGGTTCTTCCCTAAATGGGCTGCCTAAGAAAGCTCTGGACCGATTGGATTGTGAAGGCTTGGAGCGGAAACCAAGTAATATCATTGTCAGGGCCTTTGACGGGTCTAAAAGAATGGTGCATGGGGAGGTCGACATTCCCATCAAGGTAGGCACTGAAGTGTTCCACTCAACCTTCTATGTGATGGACACCTTCCATCATACTCTTGCTTGCTAGGAAGACCGTGGATTCATAACGCTGGGGCAGTCACTTCTTCTCTACATCAGATGCTGAAATACCCTGTTAAGGGAAAAATCATAACTGTACACGGTGAGGAGGAGTACATGATCAGTCATATGAATTCCTTTCGGTATGTGGAAGTGGATGGAGAATTCATCAAAACACCTTTTTAACACTTCGAGGAAGTTTCTCCCGAGGTTGTAGTGGCAAAGGCAGTAGCTGAGGTACCCAAGCAGGTGGCCAGGATGGCATCTCTGAAAGACGCAAAGGCTGCAATGAAGGAGGGGAAGAGCACAGTGTGGCGACAGTTGCCTGACTTTCCCCACAAGACAGACAAATTTGGGTTGGGATTTACGGCTGCGGGGCAAAAGGCTATGCGTCGCTCCAAAATTGAAAGGACACCCATCAAGATTTCTCCTCATGGAATCAATGCTTTAGAAGACAATGACGAAGAGGGTAACGTTGAAGATTGGATCTTCCCAACCATTGAAGGGGGACTGCACAACTGGGAGGCAAAAGACTTCGTTCCCATTAGTTTCATCAATCAGTAATTTATCTTTCGAACATTTCCTGTTGGTCTGTAATAATTACTAAAACAATCCTCACACTTCTTTTCACCTCATGCCTTGCCCGGGGCATGTAGGTCCATTTGTAAGGGCTTGATTCTCTTCATAATCATATGTCATGTTTAATGAATCATTGGACGTTTTTCATTTATAAACTGTTGTGTTCATTTTCTTTCCTTTTGCATTTTTGTTTGTTTAAGGATGGCTATCGCTTACACACACCCACACTCACAAATGCAGGTACCCATCCACTCCGGATTCCATGGGTGACTATTCTGTTTTATCCTTCAAAAACTCTGAAGATTTGGTCAATCAGGATGAGTACGAAGACGACGAAGATTGTGAAGTGCCGGGAGAGTTAGCCAGACTTCTACAACAAGAAGAGAGGGCCATCTTGCCTCATGAAGAGTTGTTGGAAACCGTCAACTTAGGAACAGAGGAAGACAGGAAAGAAGTCAAAGTGGGTGCCAATCTGGAACCAAGTGTCAAGGAGCGCTTAATACAGTTGTTGAATGAATACGTTGAAATCTTCGCCTGGTCTTATGAAGACATGCCAGGGTTAGACACAGATATCGTGGTTCGCCGTCTCCCTACAAGAGAAGATTATCCATCAATCAAGCAAAAAGTCCGCCGAATGAGGCCCGACATGTCTGAGAAAATTAAGGCTGAAGTAATGAAGCAATTCAACGCTGGCTTTTTGGCTATTACATCCTATCCACAATGGGTTGCTAACATCGTGCCAGTACCTAAAAAAGACGGCAAGGTCAGAATGTGTGTAGACTATCGGGATTTGAATAGGGCTAGCCCTAAAGATGATTTTCCACTGCCGCACATTGACATCTTGGTTGACAACACAGCTCAACACAAGGTATTTTCCTTCATGGACGGATTCTCGGGCTACAACCAGATTAAAATGGCCCCCGAGGACATGGAGAAAACAACCTTTGTTACACAATGGGGTACCTTCTGCTACAAGGTGATGTCGTTCGGACTGAAGAACGCAGGGGCAACTTATCAACGCGCCATGGTAGCTTTGTTTCATGATATGATACATCATGATATTGAAGTTTACGTAGACGACATGATAGCTCGATCACAAACGGAAGAGGAACACCTCGAACATTTGCAAAAGCTGTTTGCCAGGTTGAAGGAATACAAACTCAGGCTGAATCCAAGTAAGTGCACTTTTGGAGTTAGGTCTGGTAAACTTCTGGGATTTATTGTCAGCAACAAGGGCATTGAGGTCGATCCATCAAAAGTAAAGGCTATACAAGAAATGCCTACCCCCCGTACTGAGAAGGAGGTTAGAGGATTCTTGGGACGCTTGAACTATATCGCCAGGTTCATCTCTCACCTGATGTCTACCTGTGAGCCAATTTTCAAACTATTAAAGAAAGATCAGGTAGTCGAATGGAACAATGATTGTCAATCTGCTTTTGATAAGATCAAGGAGTATTTGCTAGAACCTCCTATTCTGATGCCACCCGTCGAAGGAAGGCCGCTGATCATGTATCTGACTGTTTTGGACAACTCAATGGGGTGCGTACTGGGCCAACATGACGAGTCTGGTCGAAAAGAGCATGTCATTTATTACCTTAGAAAAAAGTTTACCGACTGTGAGACTCGCTACTCAATGCTCGAGAAAACTTGCTGCGCTTTGGTATGGGTTGCTCGCCGACTAAGGCAGTATATGTTGACTCATACCACTTTGCTGATTTCCAAAATGGACCCGATCAAATATATCTTCGAGAAGCCTGCTTTATCTGGAAGAATTGCTAGATGGCAAATGATCCTGACTGAGTATGACATCCAGTATAATACCCAAAAAACTATAAAAGGGGGTGTACTAGCTAACCATCTAGCTCATCAAGCTATCGAAGATTATCAATCCATGAGATTCGACTTCCCGGATGAGGACATCATGACTTTAGACAACATTGAAGGTAACGGACCGTATGACGGACCTAAAAATGGATCCCGATGGACCCTGTACTTTGATGGTGCTTCAAATGCACTTGGAAACGGTATCGGTATGGTACTCATTTCCCCAGAAGGTTTCCATACACCTTTCACTGCCCGACTTTGTTTCAGCTGTACCAACATGGTCGAATATGAAGCTTGCATCTTTGGTCTCAAGGCTGCTATAGACTTGGGGATCAAATATTTGATCGTATTTGGGGACTCGGCTTTGGTTATCAGTCAAATCAAAGGAGAATGGGATATCAAACATCCTAATCTTATCCCATACAAAGAACATGTCCTAACATTGTTGCCTCATTTCGAGCAAATCACCTTCGAGCATTTCCCGCGAGAAGAGAATCAGCTAGCAGATGATATGGCTACAATGTCTTCCATGTTTAAACTCAACTGGGATAACGAGGCTCCCCAAATCACCATCGAGCGAATGGACGAACCTGCGCACTGTCATGAGATTAATACCGAAGAAGTAGTGGAACAACCCTGGTTTCAAGAAATCAAAAGGTATCTCCAGACCAGAGAATATCCTGAAGAAGCTTCTGTAAATGACAAAAATTTCTTAAGGAGATTTGCGGCCAAGTTCTTCCTAAGCAATGGCATCCTTTATAAACGCAGCCATGATTGTGTTTTACTTCGTTGTGTGGACAAAGCTGAAGCAGAGTTAATCATGACTGAGATACACAGTGGCACATTTGGCACCCACTTGAGCGGACATACGATGGCTAAAAAGATTCTAAGGGCAGGCTATTACTGGTCTACCATGGAAGCTGATTGCCATCAACATTCCCGTACCTGTCACAAATGCCAAGTCTATGCCGACAAAATACATATTCCTCATGTTCCTCTCAACATTCTGACAGCTCCTTGGCCATTCGCAATGTGGGGCATTGACATGATTGGAGAGATCAAGCCCACGGCATCCAATGGACACCGCTTCATCCTGGTCGCCATTGATTATTTTACCAAGTGGGTCGAAGCAGCTTCCTTTTCCTCTGTTACAAAGAATGTGGTTGCCAGCTTCATCAAGCAGAACCTCATATCCCGGTATGGTGTCCCCGACAGGATCATCAGAGACAGCGGTATAAATCTGAACAATAATATGATCACCGCTCTATGCGAACAGTTCAAGATTTATCATCACAATTCATCTCCCTATCGGCCGAAGATGAACGGTGTTGTTGAAGCTGCGAACAAAAACATCAAGAAGATCATTCAGAAAATGACAGTTACCTATAAGGACTAGCACGAGATGTTACCGTTTGCTCTGCATGGATACCGTACCACAGCACGTACTTCAACAGGGGCAACCCCATTTTCTTTGGTATATGGCATGGAAGTTGTCCTACCTATGGAAGTTCAGATTCCTTCTTTAAGGATTATGAAGGACGCTGGTTTGAGTGAAGACGATTGGATTCAGACCCGACTTGATCAACTCAATTTGATCGACGAGAAACGACTCACTGCTGTTTGCCATGGTCAGACGTACCAAAAATGGATGATCAAGGCTTTCAACAAGAAAGTCAGACGTCAAGTATACCAAGTCGGAGATCTTGTAATCAAGCGGATCATCTTGCCGCAAAGTGATCCCAGGGGCAAATGGACTCCTACTTACGAAGGACCATTTGTAATCAAGAGCATCTTTTCTGGTGGTGCAATGATTCTATCCACCATGGACGGCGACGATTTTCGACACCCTGCGAACGCAGACATAGTCAAAAGATACTACGCATAAAATAACCCGACAAGTCGAAAACCCGAAAGGGCGACTTGGGCAAAAATGGGCATCCCGGTGAACCGAAAACCCGAAAGGGCGGTTCAGGCAAAAATTAGGGATAAAACAAAAAAATCTGTACACCCGGCAAGTTGAAAACCCGAAAGGGCGACTTGGGCAAAAAAGGGTTTCCCGGTGGATTGAAAACCCGAAAGGGCGATCCAGGAAAAAGTTAGGGAATTAAAGCGTATGACTATGTCTCGTCGGATCACTTTAAAGAACAATCTCTTCATCAACAAGCTCCGAGCTTCTGATCAATCCAATCATCAGCGGACGAAGCATTGAATGGACAAGATATTCAGAGTTGTGAAGGCTATAACAGAATGGAATCCCATGGAATTGTTACACATAGCCATCTTTCTTTTATATAAAATTTTCAATTTTTTACGACAATATCCTCTTACTAGGATGCCTGCCTCCTTTGTACAAAGATACTCATAAAAAGTTAATACAAACACTTTTCCAAATACAGAAATTTGCTTGGTCTTCCTTTTGCTTTTTACACTTATGTTTTATTTGAGAAACGTCCAATGTTTTGTTAAATAGGCATATGCATTTGAACATAATCATTTTCTTACAAATCAAGAAAGATGATTGCTGATAGGTTGAAGGTACAGATAGATATCTTGATGCCCTTTCAGAAGAAATACCCAGCGGAATTAAACTCCAAGTTCCTCAACTGAGTTAAAGTCCAGAACTTAATTCCCCAAACAGAGTTAAACTTCAAAATCCTCAGCAGAGCAAAAGCTTTCTAAAGTTGGATCCCCCAGCTAAGCTGAATTTCAAGATTCCCCTCAGAGTTAGGTTTCAAGATTCCCAGTGGAGCCAAAACTGTTAACCCCCAGCGGAGCTAAAACTTCCAACTATCAATCCCCAGCAGAACCAGATTAGTGAACATTCTCCCACAGAGATACTTCCCATCAGATTGAAGATTCTCAGTCTCACTTTTCCAGCATAAGTCTCCCAGGTTTCAAATTCCCCAGTAGAGATCGTCGGAATTCTCATTCCCCACAAGTCACCAAGGATTTTCAATCCTCAGCGGTGGTCCTAAAATCCCTCAACAACTGAAGATCTTGTTCCCCAAGCAATCAGCAGTCAGCAAGGATTTCTCACCCTCAGTAATCAAAGGATTTTCAATCCCCAACTTCGGTTATGGGTTTATTTCCCCAACATTTGTCAAGGATTTATTCTCCAAAGCAAAATTACATTTCAAGTTGAAAGGTCGTTCAAAATTTCTTTCATCACCTGCTGGAAGTTACGATCAACATCAAAAATTCCTTCATCACCTGCTGGAATTCAAGGTCATTCAAAATTTCCTTCATCACCTGCTGGAAGTTACGATCAACATCAAAAATTCCTTCATCACCTACTGGAATTCAAGGTCGTTCAAAATTTCCTTCATCACCTACTGGAAGTTACAATCATCATCAAAAATTCCTTCATCACCTGCTGGAATTCAAGGTCGTTCAAAATTTCCTTCATCACCTGCTGGAAGTTACGATCAACATCAAAAATTCCTCCATCACCTGCTGGAATTCAAGGTCATCAAAATTTCCTTCATCACCTGCTGGAAATTACAACCACCAACAAGATAATGGATAAATGAAGCTCCTAAAAATCTGTTTTTCTCAAGAATGAAGACTCTCATCCTTAAAACCTCAGAAGATTGGTATACTCCCAATTTCTGACCCTTAACAGAATGAAGACTCTCATCCTTGAAACCCCAGTAGATTGGCATACACCCAAGCTCCTGATATCCCCAACGGAATGAAGATTCTCATTCTCAAAGTGGCATATAACCTGAATTCCTGATATCCCCAACGGAATGAAGATTCTCATTCTCAAAGTGGCATATAACCTGAATTCCTGATATCCCCAACGGAATGAAGAGTCTCATTCTCAAAGTGGCATACAACCTGAATTCCTGATATCCCCAACGGAATGAAGATTCTCATTCTCAAAGTGGCATACAACCTGAATTCCTGATATCCCCAACGGAATGAAGATTCTCATTCTCAAAGTGGCATATAACCTGAATTCCTGATATCCCCAACGGAATGAAGATTCTCATTCTCAAAGTGGCATATAACCTGAATTTCTGATATCCCCAACAGAATGAAGATTCTCATTCTCAAAGTGGCATACAACCTGAATTCCTGATATCCCCAACGGAATGAAGATTCTCGTTCTCAAAGTGGCATACAACCCAAGCTCCTGAGTCCCCAACAGTGGTCCCAGGACTTCTCATTTTCAACGATCAAAAGATTCTTGCAATCCCCTGCAGCAGTCAAGGATTTACTTTCCCCGGCAGCAGTCAAAGATTTCATTATCTAGGATTCATCTATCCTCAGCAAGACAGCTCATCAGCTTACATGCGCATTCACTACATTCATATATCATAAACATTGATATAACATATATTGCATCATACATTTCATGCAACATAACTTTGTGTTTCAGCTAATATTTTACCTTTTTCAGGATAAGATTAATAAGCTTCAACTTCGACTTCTGAAAACAGTTTATGGATTCTCCAAACACGGATGCTAATGTATCGCTTGTTTAAACTCAACTTTTGAAAACAGTTTACGGACGCTTCCCAACATGGATGCTAATCTATTGCTTATTCAACTTCAAGACTTCTGAAAACAGTTTACGGGTTCTCCAGATATGGATGTTAATCTATCGCTTGTTCAGATTCAACACCTCTGAAAATAGTTTACGGATGCTTCCAAATACGGATGTCAATCTATTGCTTATTTAGACCCCCAGCTCAGAGATGTTCCAAACATGGATAACTTTCTGATACTCGTCCACTCACCAACAACATACATTCCAGATGGCATCTTTAAGCCCATCCCCCGACAAGATTTTGTCACTCTCCAGATGGAATCTCTAAGCCCATCTCCAGCAAGATTCCACCATCTCCAAATGGCATCTTTAAGCCCATTCCCGCACCTATGTTTTGACGAGTGCAAATTTACGGGCACTCTAGTGTCTAATCTCCTTTTACCTTCGAGACGCGAAAGGCAAACTTGCCAATCTAACTCTTCAGGTTCAAGAAGATTGAACAGGGGCAACTGTTGTACCCCAAAATTTGCCCTCTCATTTCATCAACCTTTTCTCACCACAAGACTCTTGGATCTCAAGATCAAGTTAAGGTTTGCTCTGCTCAAAGACCCCTCCTTGCACTGTTGACCCAAATTAGGGTTTGAGTTTGCACAGGGATGTTTTGACCTAAAATGCCCAAAGTGATTTTCATGCTTCATGTTGGACTTACAAGTTTATCCATATTAAGTTTCAAGCCTTGATTCCAATCTTTGCCCAGTCAATTAGACAGTTGACCTGAAAATCAATTGTGTCGGGAAAAAAGTCAACTGTGGCCAATTGACAGTCAAATCTCATGAATTTTTACCCACATCAACATTATGAACTCATATGAACCATTTGGTCAAGTTTGGATCACAATTCCACAAGAAATTTGATCAGATCACCAAAAGGGCAAAATGGTCATTTTTAGGGTTTTGACTGCACAAAGGCAATTTTTGACTGTTTGACCTGACCAATGGCAAACCAAGATCACATATGGACTCAAGGACTCAATGGCATTTTCTTGACCCATTCAACAAGTTCAAAAGATCTCAATTGCATAGGATTGACAGATGAATTTTTCAGTCAACTGATCAAAATTTGACTGTACACTGAAAAGTCAAACTTTGACTTTTTGGTCAAAATCAAGTGCCAAGATTCATTTTTCATCAAGACATGTCAAATTATGAAACTTGTTCATCAAGAAACCCAAAATTGCAAATTAGGGTTTAAAATGAAAAAATTTCATAACTTAGAAAATTTTCTAAGTTATGAAATTTTCTTATTTTTTCCTAACTTTGCCCCATTTTTTCACCAAGATGCAATTGGATTCAAACAAAACTTGAAACATGAAAGTTATAGTCCATTGCAAAATCTAAAACTTTGATTCACAAAGTTTTCTCAAAGGAAGCTTGTATCTCAAGTTATGATTTTTGGAACAAGGGTACAAAACATTTTTAACTTAGAGAAATTTTGCCCTATTCTAGGCAGGATTTTTGTCCAACTTCTTGGCCATTTTTCACATGGTTCAACTTGTAGTTTCAATTTGCATTATAAATATGGATTGTAGTACACATTCCAAGCTTTCCAAATTGTCCAATAACTTCTCAAACACCCTTGTGGTTAGAGAGAATCGAATTTTCAAAGTTGGCCAAAACTCACTTTTGTTCATGGCCAAGGCTTGTGCATAACAAATGGCATTTTCAAATCAGCTTGGTTTATGCTAGCCTGCAGGCCTCTAAACCTCTTCACACTCAATAGTTTAATGCCTAACCACTGTTTTAAGGTGTTATTTCATCCATTTGGGTATTACATGCTAAACTAACCCTTAATTAGAAAAAGCAAAGTTTCCATTTTGGTAAAGTTACACTTTATGTCAAGTTCCAAATCTTTGAGCATAGGGGGCCATATCTCTGAAGCCAAAATCAAATCCAAATTACAAGTCTCAAGGGCAAAAGTTGCAGCATACATTAGGAATGGTACAGGCCTGCATTGTACACTTCCACTTTCTTGCTTATAGTTGAAGAAACATTACAAAACAACTCCAACTTTCATTTTCCAGTGAGCACAACTCAGAACTAACTTTGTGAACATTTTCCATACACAAAAACAGACCTAAGGCACGATTCATTGATCCCTTGTACCTCCTAATACCACAAAACACTGTTTTGCTGCAAAAACATGGCATTCTTGTAGATTGAGTTGCATAGCACTATCCACTCGTGCGTTTTTGCCCAAGCCTATTCAAATACATTCCACACCATCCACCTAAACTATTCCAAGCCCTAAACACCAGCTGTAACACCCCTAACCTCACTTTCCATTTTCATTTCTCAGCTTTGCAGGTGGACTTCTATAGCACGATACAGGGTGTTTCAAAGTAAGCCAAGTATAGGAGAAGCATCCTTGGACCTCAGGCAAGCTATACAGAAGCTCAAACTCCATTGAAGGTGGCCACATTGCCCTACTCATAGCCCTGAAGCCATACATGTGATCATTTTTCATTTATGTTAAGCATGCTGTGAGAATTTTAGCCTTGAACATGTGAAAAAAATTAGGTTAAAAATTAGGGCCAGGGAAATTCTCTCTGGTCCTTGAGAGTTAATCCAAGTTTTTTACATGTTTGAATTCGTGATTTGATGCTCTACAATGTTTGTGTTATGAGTTTTGCAAAAAAAATCAAAGAATCAGGAGTTGGTGTTTGAACAAAGAGGCGCGCGTTTTCTGTTTCAAACAAGAGGCTGAAGGTTGAAGATGATGGTTTGGGCTGGGCCTGAGCCATCCTTATTTTTTGCACCCCTTTTTTTAGTTTTGCACCCCCCTGGCCCAAATGTTGAATACTTGTCATTTTTTGTGTTTTTATTTTTATTTATGACTTTATATTTTTTGCTCAAACATAAAAAACACCAAAAATATTTTTCCACATTTTTTTCATATTTACTTGATATTTATTTGCTTTATTAGGTATATGTATGTAAATAATACAAATCTTTTCTTTATTAAAAACCCTAATAAATAATATAAAAAATATATTTATTTTTTAGTTATTATTTTTATTTACACCCTTGAAAATATTTTCTTAAATATACATTTTTTTATATACATAAATAATTAATTCTATCTTTTATATTTAATAGGTTTAGTAAATATATATATATATATATATATATATATATATATATATATATATATATATATATATATATATATATATATATATATATATATATATATATATATATATATATATATATATATATATATATATATATATATATATATATATATATATATATATATATATATATATATATATATATATATATATATATATATATATATATATATATATATATATATATATATATATATATATATATATATATATATATATATATATATATATATATATATATATACTTGTATATTTTATTTTATTATACACTTAGGACAAAAATATAGAAATAATGCATTTTTATTTTTATTAATATTTGACACCAAAAATACCTTTTTTTACAATATACTTTTTATTTTTGTATAAATTAATATATATTATATATAATTAATAAATGTTACTCTTTACTTAAAAAACTAGGGTTTTGCCCTAAATGACCAAAAATAATTAATTTAACTTTGTTTATTTTGTTTATATTACACATTAAAAATACCCTTTTCACATACATAAAAAATCATTTTGTGCATAATAAATTCTTATTTATTTATTGTATTTATTTAAATATTGTACAATTAAATATTTGTATCCTATACATTCGATATGGTTGTAATAACTTAGATTTTATTTCCTTGTCAAATATCCCCCCCATCCCTATATCATGTTGTAATAGCTTAGCATTTAAATTTTCGCATTTAAAAGCTTTCAATTATGCCATGCTTAGACTTAGGATTTGTATTCAAAATCAATCAACAAATAGCTTGACCTAATTCAAGATAAATATGCATGAAAAACAAACACAATACACACTTGCACCCTTAGGGTTACTCCACTTGTTGCCTTCTAAAATGGGCCATGTTTGCATGTCAAGTACTTTGGCAAAACAAAACAAACAAAATGATCATAGTCCCTCGATGATGTTATCTTGTTGCCTAAGCAAAATGATCATAGTCCCTCAAGAAAAATTGCCAAAATACTTGACACTATTGCTTTTATGGTCTAAACGATGACCCGCGCCCGTCCCGTTAACATCCTAACACAAGTTTGTTCACCAAATACAATGGTGAAACAACACTGTTAAAAGGGTTAAAACATGAGAAAGATCTTTGAGAAATTTAGAGTAGATAGCTCTTAGTTACTTGATCAAACTTGCAAAGAAAACACACTTGCCATTTTCAAACACACACCACAACACAACTTCCAAACAACTTTCAAAAACATTGAAACATCTTTTCAAAAAGACAAACACCTTTGTAAAACATTCAAACAAATTGTTACAAAGGTTGCCTAGACAAGGCATCTTTTTCAAAACATTTTCAAAAACCACACACACAAAGCACCATTTCAAACAATTGAAAAGTAAAGACAAGTGGTCTAAGCAAGTAACTAAGAGCCCATGGATAACCATGGTAGAAAGGATGCTAATACCTTCTCTTTCTATAACCTACTCCCCGAACCCAAAAACATCTCAAAGGTCTTTCCTGTGCTTTTTGACCTTTCCTTAGGATAAATAAAAAGTCGGTGGCGACTCTTGCTCAACCGAAACATTTGCGAAAACAAACGCAAAACCCGTCAGTTCTCCCACTGTATCACAATCTCCATGTAGCGGAAGGAATTGAGATAACTTACCATATACTCCTCTTCACCTTGCACCGTGACAATCTTGCCCTTCACTGGATATTTCAGCATTTGATGGAGTGTGGACGTAACTGCCCTAGCCTTATGAATCCAAGGGCGACCCAGCAAGCAAGAATATGATGGCCGGATATCCATCATGTAGAAGGTGGACCCAAAAGTCTGAGAACCCACTTTGACAGGGATTTCCACCTCCCCGTGCACCATTATTTTTTACCCATCAAAAGCCCTTACCACGATGTTACTCAGTTGTAGAATCAAACCTTCACAATCTAGACGGTCTAACGCTTTCTTTGGCAGAACATTTAGTGAGGACTCGGTATCTACCAGCACGTGGGCCATAGTGGTGCCCCTGCACTCGATCAAGACATGCAGATCATCATTATGATTCCTCCCCTTAACAGTCAGATCCGCATCTGAAAATCCTAGCCCATTGTCAGCAGTCAGGCTGGCCACACAATCTTTGAATTGATCTGCGGAAGTATCCTGTGGCACATGCGCAGTCTTGAGAAATGAAATCAACACCTTCGCATGGGCTTCAGAACATAATAGCAGAGACAACATGGAGATATTTGACAGGGTCTGCCCCAGCTGCTCGACTACATTGTAGTTGCTCTTCTTGATAATTTTCAGTATTTCCTCTATCTCTTGCTTAGAGGTTTCCACAGTGATTTTCCTAGGTGCCTCCATCCGGGCAGGCTCACCTATAATTTCTTTGCCCCGAGTCCCAGATGGCTCGGCGACAGGGGTGATAACTGGAGTAGGAACTGGAATAGTAGTTGATGTACTGGTAGATGGGATGACAACAGGTTTGTGGACAGTCGGAGGGGAAATCTCGGGAGAAAAGAGTCTTCCACTTCTGGTGACTTTTCTAGCCCCGACAATATTACTGACATCAATATCAGCTTCTTCATTCTCCAAGTCTTGTTTAATACCATGGAAATACACATCAGCACCATAGTTCCATGGGACGGCCTTGTCTGAAGTGTATGGGATGGGACCAGGAACGGTGATTATTAGCGGAGTAATTCTTGGATCAGGTGTAATCCTAACAGGCTTTCTCGAGGAAACCTTGGAAGGATTGGCGGAAATGGTTATAATGGCAACGTCTTCATTTGGAACAAATGGAATCATAGTCTTCTCGAACAAGATCTCTTTATTATCCATCAGGCGTTGAACGCCTGACTTCAATAAACGGAAACCAGTAGGTATAATTGAACACATGTGGCAACCTTCACCATAACCCGGAAATAAACCGGCCAACAGCAGATTCTTCTTAACAGTCATCAGAGGAGTAGAAATCTCCTCCACGGAGTTCACAAATAAATCATTGTCAACAGCATTTACTCCATGACCATGTTTGGGCATGGGAGCAGTTATGACATTCGGCTTTTCTGGAGCATCAAACTCTATCTCCTTGGCTTCGATCAAGTCTTGCACCTTATTTTTCAGGGCCCAAAAGTCATTTGTATCATGACCTGGACTTTCGGAGTGATAGGTGCAGCGTGCATTCGGGTTATAGCGGGGAGATGTGGTGTTGGGGTTCTTCGGGGCTTCCCTCAGAGTTACCAGATTGGTCTTCAACAATTATGGTAAAATTTGAGACAGAGTCATATTGAGCCGGGTGAACTGCCTTTGTGGCCTTTCCGTTCTTTGTTGATTGTTGCATTATGGAGCAACTGCGGGTCTTGATATCACTACAGCATTTACCGTTTGATGCTGTTCATATCTGTTTTGGCCCCTCGGGCCATAGACTGCACTAACTTCCTTCTTGTCGGTGAAAGGATTCTTTGCTGCACTTGATGAAGCATCCTTCTATATTTTACCACTTCGAATGCCATCCTCCACTCTTTCTCCCGTCAAAATCAACTCAGTAAACCCAGATGATGAACTGCCGATCAAGTGATTGAAAAATGGACCAGATAACATCCCTAGAAACATGTCAACCAACTTCCTGTCAGACAAAGGGGGTTGGACTCTTCCGGCTAAGTCTCTCCATTTTTTAGAATAATCCTTAAAACCTTCACCTGCGCCCACGGACATACCCTAGAGCTGAGTACGAGTGGGAGCAAGGTCGGCGTTGTACTGATACTGCTTGTAGAAAGCAGCAGCAAGATCTTCCCAGTTTCGGACATTGGCTCCTTCCAACTGGTATAACCATTCAAGCTAAGTCCCTGACAGACTATCTTAAAAGAAATGCACCCACAAATTTTTATCAGCAGTGTGGGGTTGGATTTTCCTGACATACGAACAGAGATGGAGTTTTGGACAGGATACTCCATTGTACTTGGCAAAAACCGGAGCTTTGAACTTATGAGGGATGACCACTCCTGATACCAGTCCTAATTCTCTGAAATCCAAACCAGGCATCTTCTGAATCTCCATAGCACTCAGACGGTCTTCTAGCTGCTTGTACCTATCCTCAGTAGGAGGATATTGCTCATCATCGTAATCAGTACCGTCTTCAGAAACTGCAGGACTAGGGTCCTTTACCCTTTCTTGGTTCTCCCCGTCCTTGGATGAGGAGTTCAGATCAGCTGGTTATCTCAACCTTTCTCCGAATCTTCTACCCATGTTCAGAATACCGACCTTCTTCTTCTTCTTCTTCTCTTTCAGGATAAGGGTCTCCAGATCCTCTTGCCCTTTAGCCAGACTTATGAACATCTGTTGGAATTGGGCGTTCTGTGCCTGAAGATCTTTGATGGCTTGATCGGAAGACATTTCATGCTGAAATTAACAGCGAGGAATAAGAGAAACCTGTAAGGGTACCTGTAATGATGTGCATGATAATGGGATGCGCATGTAATGATTTCAAAGACTTTGGGAGATTTAAATTTGTAAAACAAAAAATAAACAAAACTTTATTAGCTTAACTTTGAAAGGTTCAACAATTCCCTTAAGGCGTTACAAAGAAGTAAATAAAACAAGATCTAAAACTAGAAAAAGCAAAATCAAAAGTCCCATGGACGCTTCTTCCTTGTGTCGATGTAGTCATTGATCACTCTTTCTTCCTGGAGCTGCTTGGTGAGCTTCAAAATCTTCCTTTCTTGCTCTTGGTACCATTCCCGGTAAGTGTCCCGCTCATTCCTCGGCTGAATCCAAGACCTCTGTAACTCCCCAGGATCATTGGGCATGTAAGGATAGAGAACCGTGTAAGGAATGCCTTCTTCATTAGTGGGCTCCACAATCACTGGTAATACGGCCTCATAGGACATCCCAAGCTTCTGGGCATGAGCTCGGACCCATTGGAGATAAGGATGCATAGGAAGGGAAGTCTTTGGTCCCAACTCTTGGGGGCCAGATCTGTTCACCATGCCCCAAGCACGTATAAACCTTCGGCGATGCTCCTTGACGTCTTCCTTGTAGTCAAATACAAAGTCCTCAAGAAGTAGCTCATCGGGACCATCTCTCCGAGCAGGACCAAGTTGTCGTAAAGCTAGACAAGGATTGTAAGTTTTACCCCCTCTGATTCCAAGAAACGGGACATTAGGGTATCCCCCACAACGGTCAATAACAGTAGTGTCTTCCATAGCCCGGGAACACCAAAGAATATATGTATGGGCGAGTGAAATTATTTTGTAGGACCAACCCAAACCTTCTTCGTTCTTCAGCACAGACTTAGGGAGGTGAGAAATAAACCACCTCGACAGCAACGGCATGCAACACATAAGAGTCCCTCTTCTCCTCACGGCACGATTATAGAGGGCATGCAAGATATTTCCCAGCAAGGTAGGCACAGGATTGCGAGAAAGGAAAATCTTGACAGCATTCACATTTACAAAGGAATCTGGATTCGGGAAGAGAACCAAACCATAGATAAGGAGAGACAAGATATCTTCAAAAGCCTAAAAATCCAAATTATCCCAGAATAGCTGAGCTTGGTCCATCAGAAATTTGGCTAGAAAACCTTCGACCCCGCTTCAGGTTTCCCAATTGGATACTACATCATCCCATTTCAAATGCAGTGTTGAGGCAATGTCTTCTGGTCTAGGAACTTCTTCCATACCTGTGAAGGGTACCTGTTCAAGGATGGATATGCCCAATAGGTGAGAGAACTCTTCCAAGGTGGGTACCAACTGGTAATCTGGAAAGGTGAAGCAATGATGCACGGGATCGAAGAACTGAAAAAGTACGCTCATCATATGCTCATCAAGATTTGAAGTGACCAAGCTGAGAAGTTGATCGTGTCTCTTAATGAACATAGAAGTCTCAGAAACTCTTGAAGATATTTTCACAAAGTTGACTCAGATGGTATTTCTGCGCACGGAAGCCATAATCTGCAAAACAGAACAAAGATAAATTCCCTTGGTCTTTGAAATGGTTAGTGTAATGAAGCATGAATGCCATGTTATGATGCATGATGTCATGGTAAACCACAGGCATGGCAAACATAAATATTGTAAACACAGATATTGCAAACATAGTCAAATCACACAAAGCCCTTAGGTTTAAGACTTGCATGAGGTAAAATGTAGTACCCTCTTGAAGTTAAGTTGGTTTCAACCTGTCCTAGAAAAAGTAATCGGGTTCTAGAGGATCTCAATATCACTGACCATCCTCCATCGGTCATGGTTTCAGCTTACACAATCTTTTCTTGCGGCCAGAACTATCTCGAGAGTATGGTCTCAATGAGTGTAGCATCGAGTATCAACCAGTTCCCAACTTTACACCGAGGCCGGCTATCTCACTACTTTCTAATGGCCAAGTTGGTAGATTAAAGGTTCTAAGGTCAGTTGATGATTAACGACACCATGCAGCGGCCCCGTATTCTCCTCGTTTCTCCACAAGGGATACCAGTACCAACCAATGTTCCACACCAACGTAGCTACCGCTTCAACCGTATCGGTCTATGCTGTACAGTTCCCTCACAGTCTATTGCTACTTACCTAAAAGGTGTCCCCAGATCCAGGTTAAGATCTATAGTAACTCCCAAACAAAACCCTTAAAAGTAAAGAAATCAAAGCAATCAAGGGAAGCAATTATGATGAACTAGATCCTAAGGTATACCCCACTTATTAAATCCCCAGCAGAGTCTCCAGTTCTGTGATACGGTGGCAGAACCGACTGTTTGAATGCTGGTTTGCGTTTTGCGTTTTTGTTTGCAAAATGTCGCGGTAAGCAAGAGTCGCCACCGACTTTTATTTCATCCAATCGGAAAGGAAAAAAGTACAGAAAAAAATCCTTTTTCGAGATATTCTGAGTACGAGGGTAGAATATAGAAAGGGAAGGTGTTAGCACCCTTTCTATCCATGGTTTTCCATGGGCTCTTAGGTACTTTCTCATCTTTTTAAAATTGCTTGTGTATGTGCTTTGTTTTGAAAAAGTTTGACTTTGTAATAACCCTTGTATCAGTCCTCAAAGGTGTGACGAAGTTGTTTTGAAAATTTGTTTGAAAAGTGAAAGTGTGAAAAGCTTTTATTTGAGCAAGTACCTACTCGAAAAAAGATTGTTTCTATTCTTTGTTTCCTTTAGACAGTGCTATCCTACTATTGAGAAATAGGTAGCACCGTCGTTGGAGTTGTAAGGGTCAATTCGAAAGGGACGTACGATCACTAAAGCAATGTTAGGACACCTTAGTAATAACCCTAGAGTCTTAAAATCTTTCTTGAGGCAACATTTCTGAGGCAACATTCGAATGGGACATTTTATCTTTTTAGATAGGAGGGAAACCACTAAGACACCCTATGCTTAATGATCATTTACCGAAGGCAACCAAAGTGAGAGTATACCCTAAGAGTGATATGTGCGAGTGATCCATTTTTAGTTATTTATCTTTGCACATTAGGGTTTTCTAACTTGATTAACTTGTCATGCTGATAACGAGAAATCGTATCGTATAATTGCTACGTTTTTAGTCCGTTTTCATACTGCATTAATCCATTTAACTCCCGATTGTTCCGACTTTTTATGTCTTTTCACAGGTACAACATGTCTCAAGTCAATTTAGTGGAAAAAGATATATGAAGAAAGTTAACATGAAAACCAGAAGAAAAGGAACAATTCTGCAAAGTTCTGCAGTTTTTGATGTTGTGATGGTCGTCACACATCACTTACGAACGTAACGTGCTGCTAAGCGTATTACGCCCGTCACCTTGGTGTTACGACTGTAACACGCTTATTACATGAAGAATGCCTGTAACACACTTCTTACAAACGTAACGCGCTTAATTCAACTTTATAAAGAACATGAGGAGACGTGGGCAACAAAAAGAAAGGAGTCTTCAGATACTCCTACAATCTCTCAACCTCACCAACGCCCATTCTTCCTGGTTTTTCTCCACAACTGAAGTGCAAAAAAGTCCACGTTCTTTTTTCTTTTAACTGTCAATTTTCTCCTCTATAAATACGAGAGATTTCTATGAAGAATGAGAGAATTTTATTTTGAGACAGAGAGTTTTATTTTTCACAAATTTCTTGCGGAAGCTCTGCCGAATTTAAGAAGCATTTCCCAGTTTGCATTTTTCCTGCTTTTCTTGTTTTTATTTCCCTTTTACCATTTAATAGCCATTTCCAACATTAGGAAATTTCTATCTTAGTTAGAATTTGTTTTTAGCCTCAGACTTCATTTCGAGTTTCGATTCTAAAGGTTCCAATCTTGCCGACTTGTGGAAGACGGAGCTTGAGGAATAGTATTATTATTCAGGTCTTAATCGCATTTAATTTAATTTTAAGTACAATTTGTTTACGTTCAATTACTGTTATTTATTTATCATGAATGTTTCACTGCTTTCCAATTATATTTCCTGTCTGTCTGTTTCAAGTACCATGGCTAGCTAAATTTCTAAAGTCGGGATGTGATAATAGTAACTAAATGGATTAAATTGTTCCTAAGCTAAAATCCAAATTAACTTAATTTATGGCTGTGACTTTTTATAATTAAAATCAATCTTTTTGTTACGAGAGTAAGAAAAGTAGAATATGTTAGGATCAAGACCACGAGAGTGTGAGGTTTTAACCGGATAGCTAAAGTTAGGCATTTGATTTAAATACAGCGACAGCGTTTTAAAACGAATTAGACTTTATTAAGTTTTCAAAGAGTATTTCCTAAACACTTATGGGCTAGCGAGAGCAGGCATAGGGATTTAGGGGTATAATTCGAGATAAGACCACGAGAGTGTGAGTTGAGGGTTTTTAAACTGATAATTTCTACAGAATCATTTAAGTTAAACATCTTTATATGCTTAGGTTCGATTAAATCCGCTTAGGTTCACTATATTACATACCGACCGCTTTATTATTATTATTCCCTTAGTTCGATTTAGTTTTCCTCTACTTTAAATTCTAAAAACCAAATGTGACAACATCTGCCTTAGCTAAACTAGCAAACCTTTATAGCACTAGAGTGATTACAAAGTCCCTGTGGGTTCGACATCTTTTTATTACTACCGTGATAGGCTGTGCACTTGCAGGTAAGATACCGTTAGACACATTAGGTCGATCGCACATCAAGTTTTTGGCGCCGTTGCCGGAGACTTTGATTTAGTCACTAGTGCACTCATAAAGTAGAACTGTATAGACTAAGGCAACTATTTATTTTTCCCTCTGTTGTATGCCAAATACTTGCTCCCGAAGTGAGCCTTTGCATCTATAAATCAATGATATCGAGCGCTATCTCAGAGTAAGACGTCGAATTCAAGAATATCGTGATCTCAACAATCTTCCTCCGACTAAGCTTCCTGATATCTCAATCCCTGAGTTAATTGAAGAATCGAAGATGGCTGACGTACCAACTCCACCTCGTCTTCTTAAGGAATACGCAGTTCCTTCTCAAGCAGAACCTCACAACAGCATTGCCGCTCCTGCTATCGCTCGAAACGATTTCGAGTTGAAACCTTCGCTTCTATCTGCCGTTAAGCAGAACCAATTTTCTGGATCTCCTACTGATGACCCAAACCTGCATCTGTCAGTGTTTATGCAGTACGCAGACACTGTAAAAGTGAATGGTGTAAACCCCGAGGCGATACGATTGCGCCTATTTCCTTTTTCTTTAAGAGACAGAGCTCGAGCATGGCTCCAATCTCTTCCTTCAAACTCAATCACCACATGGGATAAGTTGAAGAAGGTCTTTTTGGCTAGATATTTCCCACTAAGCAAAACTGCTATGCTCAGAGCCAACATCAATGGTTTCAGACAAAAAGATAACGAATCACTTTTCGAAGCGTGGGAACACTATAAGGACATGATTAGACTCTGTCCTCATCATGGTTTAGAAGAATGGCTAATCATTCATACGTTCTATAACAGTCTCTTGTACAACACAAGATTGACTATCGACGCTGCTGCTGGTGGCGCATTGATGGATAAACTGTATACCAAAGCAAATCAACTTATCAAAAGCATGGCTCAGAACCATTATCAATGGGGAAGCGAAAGAGCTAATATGGAAAAAAATCAAACAAAATGAGGCATGGTTGAAGTGAATAGTCTGGATCAAGTCAACGCTAAAGTGGAAGCCCTTACCCAAAAGCTAGAAAATCTTACCACCGCTCCCGCAGATACCGTAGCTGCAGTAGCCCAAACTTGCGATCTATGTGGTCTTCAATCACACCTTGCTCCAGAATGCCCACTTCTAACAGGAGTTCCAGCTGAACAAGCGAATTACGTACAGGGAAATCCTTATAGTAATACCTATAACCCGGGTTGGAAGAATCATCCGAATTTTTCATATAAAAGCAACAATGCGTTGTACACACCTGGACAAGCTCCTGCCACGCCACCTGGCTATCCAAAAGCTATCCCAAATCACCCTAATAATGGACCTAATACATACAATGTCCCTAGGAAATCTAATCTTGAAATCATGATAGAACACTTCATTGCTTCTCAATCTCAGACTAATAAAGATGTTCTAAATCAGAATTTACATACTAATGAGCAGATTAAACAATTATCTAGTAAAGTTGACGCTTTAGCTACCCATAATAAGATGCTTGAAACTCAAATTTCACAGGTAGCTCAACACCAAGCACTTAATGCTTCCCCAGCTGGAATTTTACCTGGTCAACCACAACCCAACCCAAAAGGACATGCTAACGCTGTGATACTGAGAAGTGGAAAAGAACTTGACAGACCTGTTGATCCAAGACTCAAAAATCCAGCCATGTACCAAAAGCAGAACAAGCCAACTGAAAATGAGAATGAACCAAAGGAAAACGAAAATGAAAACCAAGAGGCAGTGGAGAAAGAGAAGCCTTATGTGCCTCCACCACCCTATAAACCGCCAATTTCGTACCCTCAGAGACTTACCAATTCCAAAATGATGGGCCAATTCAAGAAATTCGTTGAACTTTTGAAACAACTGAATATCACAATACCGTTTACAGAAACTATCACTCAGATGCCCTCGTATTCTAAATTTCTCAAGGAAATCCTATCTAACAAGAAAAAGATATAAGACAACGGAACAGTTACACTTACTGCTGAGTGTAGCGCTATTATTCAAAATGATATGCCCCCTAAGTTAAAAGATCCAGGTAGTTTCTCTATACCTTGTAACATTGGAAAGTTTGTCATAGACAAAGCCCTATGTGACTTGGGAGCAAGTATCAGTGTCATGCCCCTATCTATTTGCAAAAAGCTGGAGATGGGAGAACTTAGACCCACAAAAATGTTTGTTCAATTAGCTGACCGATCAGTTAAATACCCTGTAGGTATACTGGAAAATGTTCTAGTTAGAATAGGTCAATTTTATATCCCAACCGATTTCATAATCATGGACATTACCGAGGACTCAGTTACTCCTATCATATTAGGAAGACCCTTCCTAGCCACAGCTGGAGCTATAATTGACGTAAAGAAGGGCAGACTAACATTAGAAGTTGGAGAGGAAAAAGTGGAATTCATCCTCACTCAATTCTTACAAGCACCAGCCATGAATGACACATGTTATCTAATCGACGTTATAGACGAGTGCGTAAGAGAGATGGAAGGAGAACAGACCACATACTCTGAAATAATGAAAATCCAAACCCCTCTTATATTCAAAGACGATAATTGGCGTGAACCATATCAAGATGATAGTCTAAGCGAAAGTCTAGCACTTACACATGATCATATGCCATGTCCAAAGAAACCGGGTTTAGAATTAAAAACCTTACCTAGGAACCTAAGATACGAATTCCTAGATACCGAATGTACGCGACCAGTAATAGTCAATTCCAGTTTAGGAATGCTCGAGACTAAGAAACTTTTAGACGTCCTAAGAAAGTACCCGACTGCATTAGGTTATAACATATCTGATTTGAAAGGAATATGTCCTTCAATTTGTATGCATCGTATTATGCTAGAAGAAGATTGCAAAACCTCTAGAGAACCTCAAAGAAGGATTAACCCAATCCTTAGCACTGTAGTCAGAGATGAAATTAAGAAGCTATTGGAAGCAGGAATCATATATCCAATCCCCGAAAGCAAATGGATTAGCCCAATACACGTTGTACCGAAGAAAGGAGGTGTGATACGGTGGGAGAACTGACTTGTGGTTTTGCGTTTGTGTTCGCAAATGTTTTGGTTTAGCAAGAGTCGTCACCGACTTTTATTTTATCCAAAAGGAAAGGTAAAAAGGCACAGGAAAGACCTTTGAGATGTTTTCTTGAGTTTGTGGGGTAGATTATGAAAAGGGAAGGTGCTAGCACCCTTTTCATCCATGGTTTTCCATGGGCTCTTAGTTACTTTTTTTAGATCACTTGCTTTGCTTTTGCAATTGTTTGAAATGGTGCTTTGTGTGGTTTTGAAAGTATTTTGAAAAGAGGCCTTCGTTTAGGCAATCTTTGTAATAATTCTTGTTTGTAAGAATGTATACAAAGATGTTTGTCTTTTGAAAAATGTTTCAATGTTTTGAAAGTTGTTTGGAAAATGTTTTAAAATGTGTGTGTTTGTTTTGAAAATAGCAAGGATGGTTTGAAAATTGATCAAGTAACTAGAAGCTTATCTAACTACTCAAAAGTCTTTCCTATACATTTTTATTCCTTTGACATTGTTAACCTACCATTGTTTTGGTAGATAACCCTATCTTTGGATGTTAAACGGGACGGGCGTGGGTCATCGTATGACCATGATAGCAATGGTGCCAAGTATCTTAGCTTGTTTAAGGGACCAAGATCATTTGTTTTTAGGCAACATTGTCTAGCGTCATCGAGGGACTATGATCTTTTATTTTGTTTTGTTTTGCCAAGATACCTAGCATGCATACCATGGCCATTTTCTAAGGCAACCAAGTGGGTGAAACCCTAGAGGTGCTTGTGTGCAAGGTGTTGTCATTTTTCATGCATTTTTGTCTTGTGTTAGGTCTTGCTATTTGTTTGATTTTTTGTCTTATCATACAAACCCTAATTTACTAAACATGCATATAATGCGATAAATTGCGTAAAGTAAATCTAAGCTATTACAACAATATTATGGGAAGGGGGATACAAGTTTTGAATGGGGGATAATGCTCAAAATAAAACCCTAAAACTATTACAACCCAATTGAATTTATTGTACAAATTAATAAATAAGCAATTAGTTAAATATGCAATAAAATGTATATATTCAAAAATGTTTTTGTATTTATTTTATGTATGTAAAAATAAATTTATTTAAGTCTTAAAAATAAAAAAATAAAGTGATTATTTTTGAAAGGGGTGAAAAACCCTAATTTTTGTTTAAAATAAATATATTCTATATTATTCATTTTATTCATTTTTGTTCAAGAAAAATAATAATAATATGTACAAAAATGTTAAAAAATTGAAATATGTATGAAAATAATATTTTAAGTGTGAAAAATAATAAAATAAAAATGTATGATATTTTTATATTATTTACAAGTTTTTTTAAGAAAATGATTTCTATTTATTAAAATAAAACTATTTTTATATGCAAAAAATAAGATAAAAAATAAAATAAAATGCAAAAAATTAAGAAATTTTTTTTGGGATTTTTTAATGTTCAGAAAAAAAATAATAAAGTCGGGAATATAAAATATGCAAGAAAATACAAAAACATAAAAATAATAAGTCAAGGCGTCAGGCCCATAACACCAACTTAATCCTTGTCCTTGCTTCGCGCGCGCACCATGTGTTCAAACTTGCAACTCTCTATTCTTTGCACAAAAACAAAATCTTGCAACATGAAACTTGTAACATTTTTTATTACGATTCCAATGATATAAGATTTGAAACCTAACTCTAAGAAACCAGAGAGAATTTCAGTGGCCCTAATTCTTGACCTAATTTTTTCATGAACATCAACAATCAAATACTCTTAGCTCAGTTAATATAAATGACAACTATGCATATGTACAACTTAAGAAAGTTTAGGACTACATTTTTGCTTCACAAATCAAAGCTTAAGGATGCCTAAATAAGGAGATAGAACTTTGAAAAATACCTTGTTCAGTTGAGTTTGGATATGGCAATGTGGGAACTTTGAGTGAGGCCTGAAGATCGTATGAGCTTCCTTGAAGTTCCCTCAACCTTTTCCAATGCTTAGCTGGCCTTGTAGATGCTTGGATCTCCTTGCACGAGTCAACCTGCAACCTTGCAAAATGAAAATGGTGAAGTGTGAAACTAAGCTCACAGTTGCAAGACAAAGGCCTGGATAGTTTAGGTGTGATGTATGGAAGGTGTTTCAAGTGTTGAATCAAGAAACGCACGAGCCAATATTGAAATGGCTTGAGTTCTTCAGATGATGCCCTATTTTGGAAGAAAAATGTGATTTTGGTGTTTTAGAGTGTTTGGGATGTTAGCAATTCGTGTATTGGCTTGTTACAAGGTTCTGAAGTTGTTTCAAAAGATTCTAAGCCTTGCCTTTATCAGATGGATGAGTTCACTTGACTTTTGCAAGTTTTCTTGCTTTTGAAGAAAGTTGAAGTGCCAATGCCCAAAATGTTGAACTTGCTGGTTTGAGGTCTGATGAGAGTTGGTGTACTTTGCCTGATGTTTGTGGATCTTGTTTGCAACAAAAGATCAGGTCCATGGCTCAATAAATACAAAGTTGCAAAAAGCATGCTTTATTAAAATGGTATTGTGAACTTTATGCCATTTTTGGATTAATTCATTGTGCAATGCTTCAAAAGTCAGAACAAGACCATTATCCATTGAGTTGGCATTAAATTAAGGAGTGTAGAAAGGATTAGGACCTGTAATACCAAGTACAAGCATGCTAGGACAGATTTACAACTTGAACCATGGTGAAAATGCCTTGAACAAAAGTGATAAATTGTCATTTTCCCTTCTTTGATTCTCCCTAACCATAAATGATCTTGGAGAGTTCCTGGACATTTTGGAAAGCTTGTAACATTCTCTAAAATCCATATTTGAAATGTATTTTGAGATACCTCTTGGAACTAGGTGAAAAATGACCATGAAGTTAGGTCAAAATCCTGCCTAAATTAGGGCAAAATTTCACTAAGTTAAAAAGTTTATGAACCCCTATTCATAAAATCATAACTTGAGATCCAAGCATATTTTGGGAAAACTTTGTGAATCAAAGTTGTAGGTTTCATGGAGGACTACAACTTTCATGTTGGAAGTTTTCTTTTAATCCAATTGCATCATGGTGAAAAAATTGGACAAAGTTGGGAAAAAATAAGAAATTTCCATAACTTAGAAAAATTCTAAGTTATGAAAAATTTCAAATTAAAACCCTAATTTGCAATTTTAGGTTTCTTGGTCAACAAGTTTCACATTTTGACATATCTTGATGAATTATGACCCTTGGCACTTGATTTTGACCAAAAAGTCAAAGTTTGACTTTTCAGTGTACAGTTGATTTTTGATCAGTTGACTGGAAAATTTATCTGTTAATCCAATGCATTTGAGATCTTTTGAACTATGTGATTAGGTCAAGATGATGCTATTGAGTCCTTGAAATCAAGCATGAAACCAATTGGTCATTGACTAGGTCAAAAATCAGAAATTCCCCTTTCTCAATCAAAACCCTAATTTTGACCATTTTGCCCTTTTGATGATCTGATCAAATTTCTTGAGGAGTTGTGGTCCAAAATTGATCAAATGGTACATAGGAGCCTATAATATTGATGTGGATCAAAAATTATGAAGTTTGAATGTAAAGTGGCCATGGTTGACTTTTTCCCCAATACAGCTAATTTTTGGGTCAACTGTCCAATTGACTGGGCAAAAATGTGAGTAAAGGCTTGAAACTTGGTATGAGCAATATTAGGGGTCCAAGATGGTGTATGAAAGTCACATGGAGCATTGATGGTCCAAAATTCCTTGTGCAAACTTAAACCCTAATTTCAGGTCATCAATGCAAGGAGATGTCTTGAGCTGAGCAAACCCTAATCTTGCCTGGAGTCCAAGAAGTCTTGTGAGGAAAAATCTTGATAAAATGAGAGGGAAAATTTTGGGGTACAACAGCTGCCCCTGTTCAATCTTCTTGAATCTGTAGAGTTAGATTGGCGAGCTTTGTCATTCGTGACTCGAAGGTAAAAGATGATTGGACACTAGAGTGCCCGTAAATTTGCACTCATCAAAATGTAGTTGAGGAAATGGGCTTAAAGATGCCATTTAGAGAGGCGCTAGAATCTTGTTGGAGATGGGCTTAAATATGCCATCCAAGAATGTTTGCTGAGTTGTAAGTTGTAAGTTAGAAAAATAAGTATTAGAATGGTATTCGCGTCTGGAACGTATCTGTACTGTATCTGGGGACTTGAATTTGTATGAGCAAAGGAATAGCATCCGTGTCTGGAGCGTATCTAATCTGGGGAAAATCAGAATAGGTGACAGAATGGCTTCCATGTCTGGAGCGTATCCGTACTGTATCTGAGATCTGAGTTTGAATGAGCAACAGAATAACTTCCGTGTCTGGAGTGTATCAGTGTTGTATCTGAATCAATAAACTTAATAAGGGTCAGAATGGCATTCGTGTCTGGAGCGTATCTGAACTAGAATCTGAATAAGTGACAGAATGACTTCCGTGTCTGGAGTGTATCTGAACTTGAAATTGATAGTTGAATCTGAATGAGAAATAGAATGGCTTCCGTGTCTGGAGCGTATCTAATCTATATCTGATAGTTGAAATCTGAATAAGTAACAGGATGGCATCCGTCAAGACGTTCATAGGTACTGGAGGTATATGCACCTTATCAGCATAGACTAGGCACTTGTGACAGGTCCGAGAATGCTGATAACAGTAGGCTTCCATTGTGGACCAATAATATCCTGCCCGAAGGATTTTCTTTGCCATGGTGTGTCCATTGGAATGAGTTCCGAAAGTACCTTCATGTAACTCTATCATGATCCTTTCTGCTTCGTTCTTATCCACACAACGCAGTAAGGTCGAATCATGGTTACGCTTGTAAAGGATGTCATTACTGATGAAAAACTTCGCCGCGAACCTCCTTAGAAACTTCTTATCATTAACAGATGCACCCTCAGGGTATTCTTGAGCCTCAAGATACCTTTTTACCTCATGGAACCAGGGTTTATCTGCTACCTCTTCAGTCTCAATGTCGCAGCAATGTGCAGGTTCATCCAACTTTTCAATGGTAATCCGGGGAGCTTCGTTGTCCCAATTGACTTTGAACATAGAAGACATCGTAGCCAGCGCGTCCGCCAACTGATTTTGCTCTCTAGGGAAGTGTTCAAAGGTTATCTCTTCGAAGCGTGGAAGCAACGTCAACACATACTCCTTGTAGGGAATAAGATTTGGGTGTTTCATATCCCACTCGCCTTTGATCTGACTGATCACGAGAGCGGAATCTCCGAATACACTTAAGAACTTAATCCTTAGGTCAATTGCTGCTCGAAGACCCATAATGCATGCTTCATACCCCGCCATGTTGTTGGTGCAGTTGAAGCATAGTCGGGCGGTGAACAGAGTATGAGAGCCTTCAGGAGATATGATCACGGCGACGATGTCGTTGCTCAATGCGTTTGAAGCTCCATCAAAGTACATAGACCATCGGAATCCCTCCTCAGGTCCTTCATCCGGTCCAGGTTCCTCACAATCAGTCACTATCATGATATTCTCATCCGGGAATTCAAAGTTCATAGACTGGTAATCGTCCACTGCCTGATGTGCCAAATGATCTTCCAACACACTTCCCTTGATTGCTTTTTGGGTCGTGTACTGGATGTCATACTCAGTCAAAATCATCTGCCATCTTGCTATTCTTCCGGATAAGGCGGGCTTTTCGAAGATATATTTGATTGGATCCATCTTTGATATCAATAGAGTAATGTGAGTCAGCATATACTGTCTCAACCGGCGAGCAGCCCATGCCAAAGTGCAACAAGTTTTCTCAAGCAACGAGTATCGGGTCTCGCAGTCGATAAACTTTTTGCTAAGTTAATGAATAGCATGCTCTTTTCGGCCAGACTCGTCATGCTGCCCCAGCACACACCCCATTGAATTATCGAGTATTGTCAAGTATAAAATCAAAGGTCTCCCTTCAACTGGAGGCATCAGAATAGGTGGCTCTTGGAGATATTCTTTAATCCTTTCATTAGCAGCTTGACATTCGTCGTTCCATGTTACCACTTGATCTTTCTTCAATAACTTGAAGATTGGCTCACAAGTAGCAGTCAGGTGCGAGATGAATCGGGCAATATAGTTCAATCGTCCCAAAAAGCCTTTGACTTCTTTTTCTGTTCGGGGAGCTGGCATTTCCTGTATAGCCTTCACCTTTGCAGGATCCACTTGAATACCTTTTTCACTTACGAAGAAACCCAGCAGCTTACCAGATCTCACCCCGGAGGTGCACTTGTTCGGGTTTAACCTCAGTTTGTACAACTTCAACCTGTCAAACAGCTTCTGAAGATGGTCCAGATGTTCTTCCTCAGTCTAGGATCTTGAAATCATGTCATCGACGTATACCTCAATCTCATGATGGATCATGTCATGGAACAAAGCGACCATGGTGCGCTGATACGTTGCCCCAGCATTCTTCAATCCAAAAGGCATGACCTTGTAGCAAAAGGTACCCCATTGAGTAACAAAGGTTGTCTTCTCCATATCCTCGGGAGCCATTTTAATCTGATTATAACCGGAGAAACCATCCATAAAGGAGAAGACCTTATATTGTGTGGTGTTGTCAACCAGAACGTCGATATGAGGCAGAGCGAAATCATCCTTGGGACTTGCCCTGTTCAGATCCATATAGTCAACACACATTCAAACTTTACCATCCTTCTTCGGCACAGTAACCACGTTGGCCACCCACTGTGGGTAAGAAGTAACTGCTAGAAAATCGGCGTCAAACTGCTTCATCACTTCAGCCTTGATTTTTTCAGACATCTTCGGGCGCATTCGGCAAACTTTTTGTTTCACTAGAGGACAGTCTTCCTTGGTAGGAAATCGGTGAACCACAATATCGGTATCCAACCTAGGCATATCTTCATAAGACCAGGAAAAGATCTCAACATAGTCACGCAGCATCTGAATCAGCCGTTGCTTAACACTAGGCTCCAGATTTTCACCGATCTTGACCTCTTTCTTGTCTACCTCTGTACCCAGATTCACTGTTTCCACTGGCTCTTCATGCGGCTGTATGACCCTCTCTTCCTGAAGTAACAGTCTAGCAAGTTCACCAGGCACCTCGCAATCATCTTCACCTTCGTCTTCGACTAAGTTGATCAAACTTTCAAAGTCATAACCGGTAGTAGCAGAGTCGTTATCAGTGGGATCCATAGTGGATGTAGACCTGTATATGTGAGTGTGTGTAAAATAGTTATTTTGCAAGGTAAAAAAAAAACAAGGAGCGCAAAATTTGTAATGCAAGAAAACATCCAATGCTTTTATTAATGATATATGGAGATGACAAATATAATGCCCTCACAAACAAAGCCACGGTGTCTCGGGTAAGGCACCGGGCCATAAAGTTTAAAAATTGTTTGTTACAAATTCAAAACAAAAGTCTCATTACTGGGTAATAAAAGAAACTGGCATAGAATCCTTCGTTGTCCAATTACTCAATCCATCATCGGCAGTCGGGTAAATCCAGCTGTCAATATGAAACTCTTCTTCATCATCTCCGATAGCATTTACTCCCGCGTCATGTTTGGGCATAGGAGCCGTTATGACATCAGGCTTCTCTGGCGCTTCGAACTCAATCTCCTTAGCATCAATCAGATCCTGTACCTTATTCTTCAGGACCCATCAGTCATTCGTATCATGCCCCGGGCTATCAGAATGAAAAGCACATTGGGCGTTCGGATTGTACAGCGGTGATGTTGTATTGGGATTCTTCAGGGCTTCCTTCAGAATCACCAAGTTGGTCTTTAGCAACTGCGGCAGAATCTGAGACAGGGTCATATGGAGCTAAGTGAATTATCTTTGCGGCCTCTCGGCTCTTGGCTAATTGTTGTGTTGTGAGGCAACATCAGGTCTGGATATAACAACCGCATTGACTGCTTGGTGGCGCTCAGGTCTATTATGGCCTTTTGAACTGTAAACTGCACTGGACTCCTTCTTAAAAGATTTCTTCTCAGTACTTGACAGAGCACCCTTCTGTATCTTACCGCTCTTGATACCGGCCTTAACTCTTTCCCCGGTCATAATCAGCTTAGTAAATCCGGACGATGAACTCCTAATTAGATGGTTAAAATACGGACCAGACAAGGTCCCCAGAAACATATCTACTAACTCCCTGTCAGCCAGCAGGGGTTGTACTCTTTCAGCAAGGTCCCTCCATTTTTTAGGGTAGTCTTTGAAACCTTCACTCGCACCCATAGACATACCCTGAACTTGGGTACGCGTGGGAGCGAGGTCGGCATTGTATTGGTACTGCTTGTAAAAAGAAGCAGCAAGGTCTTCCCAATTACGGATACTAGCTCCTTCCAGCTGGTAAAACCATTCAAGTTGAGTCCCTAAAAGACTATCTTGAAAGAAGTGGATCCAGAGGTTCTTATCAGCAGTGTATGGCTGGATCTTTCTAACATACGAGCGGAGGTGCAGCTTTGGACAAGAAACCCCATCGTATTTAGCAAAGATTGGTGCTTTAAACTTGTGGGGAATCACCACCCCAGATGACAAACCCAAATCTCCAAAGTCCAGACCAGGGACTTTCTGGACCTCCATTGCACTCAACCGGTCTTCGAGTTGTTTATATCTATCCTCAGCCGGAGGATATTAGTCTTCATCAAAGTCAGTCTCATTGTCAGATACCACAGGGCTAGGAGCCCTCCTTTTTTCTTGGTTTTCTCCCCCTCCAGATGAGTGAGATAAGTCAACATCCTGTAAATTGTTCCCGAACCTACGACCCATATTCAGGAAGACTGTCTTCTTCTTCTTCTTCTTATCCTTCAAGATAAGAGTCTTCAGATCTTGATGACCCTTGGCCAAATTCATGAACATTTCCTGGAACTGAGTGTTTTGAGCTTGCAGAGCCTTGATAGCTTGATCAGTTGATGTTTCAGAAGACATGATGTGCTGAAATAAACAACGAAGAAGATGAGAAACCTGTAAGGGTACCTGTAATGAGGTGCATGGGAATGATATGTGTATGATATGATTTCAAAGGCTTTAGGGGTTCAAATTCGTAAACCAAAATGAAGCACACTTTTATTAGATAAACTTGAAACAATGTTTGACAAATTCCTTTAATGCGTTACAAAAAGAAATACTGAAAAGTAAGTCAAAGCTAGAAATAACAAAAGACATCAACGCTCCCATGGTCGTTTTCCTCCTGTTCTGACATAGTCATTGAGGACTTTCTCATTCTCAAGTTGTCTTGTAAGTTTTAGAATCTTCCGCTCCTGCTCGTGATACTTTTCTCTGTAAGTATCCCGCTCTTCTCTCAGCTGTATCCAAGACCTCTTTAATGCCCCAATGTCAGTTGGCATGTACGAATGTAGGACAGTAGGAGGAACCACTTCTTTATCAGCATTCTCAACAATTATCGGTAAGACAGCTTCGTACGACATTCCTAGCTTTTGGGCACAGATTCGAACCCATCGGAGATATGGCTCCATCAGAAGAGAGGTCTCCATCCCTAACTCGTGTGGATCAGACCTGTGTACCCTGTTCCAAGCTCGTATGAACCTGCGGCGATGCTCCTCACTATCCCCTTGGAAGTCAAAAATAATGCTCGGAAGCAACAACTCATGAGGTCCATCCCTTCTAGCTTGCCCAAACTGTCGTAAGGACAGACAGGGATTATAGGTGATCCCTCCCCTAATTCCAAGTAGTGGAACATTGGGGTATTCTCCGCACCGGTCGATAACAGCTACTTCTTCCATGTCTTTAGTGCTCCAGATGATGTCAGTGTGAGCCAGGGACATAATTCTGTAGGCCCATCCCATACCTTCCTTGTTCTTCAAAATGGATTTAGGGAGGTGAGAAATAAACCACCTCGCCAGCAATGGTGCACAACACATAAGGGTTCCCTATTTCCGAGCAGTACGGGCATAAAGAGAGTGTAGAATGTCACCCAAGAGAGTGGGCACTGGATTACAGGACATGAAAATCTTCACCGCATTCACGTCGACGAAAGAATCTGAGTTAGGAAACAACACCAAACCATAAATGAGAAGAGCCGGGATATCCTCGGATGCTTGAAAATCCAAACTGTCCCAAAACTGATTAGCCCGATCAACCAAGAACTTAGCCAAGAAGCCCTTTGTCCCACTTTGAGTCTCCCAGTTAGACATCACCTCAGCCTTTGTCAGATGGAGGGCTGAAGCAATCTCTTCCAGCCTAAGGGCTTTCTCTCAACCTGTAAACAGCGTCTGCTCTAGAATAGAAATACCAAGTAGATCAGAGAACTCCTCTAGAGTAGGGACTAACTGATAGTCCGAGAAAGTGAAGCAGTGGTATAATGGATCAAAGAACTGGCACAAAACACTCATCATCTGCTCATCTAATCTGGAAGTGACCAAACCAAGGAGGTGCCCATGTCTTCTGATAAAGGAGGAAGTATCTAGAACCTTTGCAACCAAATCTCTAAGCTGAGTAGGAATCTGTACAAAGCTAATCTGAATAGTGTTTCTATGCATAGAGGCCATAACCTACAAAACAGAACAAAGATGAATCCACTCTGTCTTTGAAATGGGTTAGTCTGATGCAAGATGCGTGCAATGTCATGATGCATGATGTCATGATAGAAACACACCACAAGTATTCACAAATAGCAAACATGGTAAGGGCATACAAGTCACACATATAGCCCTTAGATTTCAGGCTGGCATGGAGTTTAGGTATTACCCTCTTTCAGTTTAGTTGGTTCAAACCTATCCTATTAATAGTAACCGGGTTCTAGAGGATCTCAATATCACTGACCACCCTCGATCGGTCATAATTCCAGTTTGGCAACCTTTTCTTGCAGCCGGAATCATCGCGAGAGTTTGGTCTCAATGAGTGTAGCATACTGCTACTTTTCTATGGCCAAGTTGGTCAATTATAGGTTCTAAGGTCAGTTGGTGCTTAATGACCCCTTAGAAGACCCATATTCTCCTTGTTCCACCACAAGGGATATCGGTACAAACTAAAGTGCCACACCAACGTAGCTACTGCTTCAACCATATCGGTCTACGTCGTACAGTTTCCTCACAATCTATTGCTACTTACCTAAAGGGTATCCCCAGATCCGGGTTAGGATCTATAGTAACTCTGATTCAAACCCACAAAGTTAAAGCATATAGATCAAACAATTGAAAACAATATGATGAACTAATCCTAAGGTACACCCCACTTATTCACTCTCCAGCAGAGTCGCCAGTTCTGTGATACGGTGGGAAGAACTGACTGTTTTTTGGAATGCTGGTTTGCGTTTTGCGTTTGTTTTTGCAAAATGTCGCGGTAAGCAAGAGTCGCTACCGACTTTTATTTTATCCAACAAGGAAAGGAAAAAAGCACAGAAAAATTCCTTTTTCGAGATATTTCTGAGTACCGGGGGTAGATTATAGAAAGGGAAGGTATTAGCACCATTTCTATCTGTAGTTACCTATGGGCTCTTAGGTACTTGCTCATCATTTTAAAATTGTTTTCTTTGTGCTTGTGGGTTTTTGAAAAGTTTTTGTTTTAACTTCGATTTAACTCTTGCTTTTGTCCTCAAGAGTGTAATGAAGTGTTTTTGAAAACTTTGTTTGAAAATGAGTGTAAGTGTGAGAAAAGTTTTGTTTCGGACGAGCAAGTATCTAAGAACTAATCTACCTACTCGAAAAAGGAATCGTTCTATGTTAATTTACTTTAGACAATGATATCCTACTATTAGTGAGTAGGTAGCACCGTCGTTGGAGTTTGAGGGTCAATTCAAATGAGGGACATACGGTCACTAAAGCAATGTTAGGACGTCTTAGCGGTAACCCTAATGTATTAGATCATTTATTCGAGGCAATGATATGTGAGGCAACCGTTTCGAGGCAACTATGATCTTTTAGACAAGAGGGCGACCTCTAAAACAACCTATACTCAATGACCGTGTACGAAAGCAACCAAGTGGGGTGTACCCTAGGAGTGCGCATATGCGAGTGTGTTGATTTCAGCTATTTTTATCTTTTGCACATGTTAAGGGTGATCTAATTTGATTTTAAGATTAAGCATTCATTCTTGTCATGCAAGCCCTATTACCAAACATCTAACAGTTGTATAATTTGCAGAATTAAAATGCGGAAATTAAATTACAAGGCGTCGGGTATTTACATCACCAAAAGCAACCCTTTGAAAATAAAATGAAGCGGTCAAATAAATAAAATGTCCTAATTATTATTACAAACCATAAGCAGATACATTAATTGGATAAAGAAAATAAACCGCGACGCGAAATTAAATCGAATGCGAATTAGGGTTTTGACCCTTTCAAAAGAAAAAGCTTTTTTTTTTGTTGTTTTTATTTTAAGAAAAGAAATTAAATCCTAAATTAAATACTAAATTAGAAATTAAATAAATTAATTAAATGGAAAAAATAATTAATGACATGTTTTTGGAGTTTTGATTATTTTAAGAAAGAGAATAAAAATAATTAAACTAAAGTTAAAACCTAATTAATTCTAATTGATTTTATTTATTTACAAAATAAATTAATGTTACCTAATTAATATCCTAATTAATTAGTTAGTATTTATTAATAAAATAAAATAGAATTCTGAAATTTTATTGGATAAAAAGTATTTTTGTGATTTTTTGATAAAAAAGAAAATTTGTTATTGGTTGGAAATTAATTAAAACAAAATAAAATAACTAAATCAATAAAAAGAAAATATAAGAGAAAGAGAATTTGGGCCTGATATTGGGAGGTGTTAAAAGCAATTTTGCTGGCCCATTAAGCTGACCTAATTGACTTTTTGGGATCCCATACACGCGCGTTGACTTGCCTTTTGGTGCACCTCTGATGCTGACCACCAGATCTGGCCATCTGGCGTGTTGATTGATGAGGGAGTATGGTGTGTCTTAGGCTGGCATATACACTGGATTATCTGCAAGAAAACATTATTGAGAAAATGGGGGACCTGGGATTCGAACCCAGGTCCTGAAGGGGAATACACATTATGCTTGCCACCACGCTATTTGTTTTTAGTTGTCAATATAATGAAAACAAAAGATAATATAATAAAACAGATTTCATTGGATAAATATAAAAAAAAACGCGCCAAGATTTGAATGGGCGAGTGGTAGCGTGACACGCATTGTCCCTGTCCTATGGACCGTGGCTAAAAGTCACAACGTCTATACTTACGGACAAATGGTCGTCGCTGTAGATAGAGGCTCCTCCCAAATCTCCCACAGGCCATAGAAATGCATTCTAAAACCATGGTTGAGTTCGTCTCAACCTGCTGATCACAACCATAGCCATTATCATGGCCAATTTTCCCTAAAACGAAAAACCCCAAAAACAAGAACCAAACCCTAGCAATGGTGGATCTCCATATAGGTCAGATAAATGCAATTGGTTATTACAAAAAGCTTGCAAATGATTTGTAGATTCAAAATATGCTATATATTCATATCAACCATGCTTAAATTGCAAAATACGAAATCAAGAACAGGGCAATGTTACGAATGACTTACAGCGCGTATGAGGGTCTAAAAATGCCTGGTTATGCTTGCTTTCGTTTGTGGTGATGGCCAGGAAGAGATTGAGACCAATATCAACCCTTGAAACTGCCTCTAGGGTTGATTTCAAAGTCACACTTTTTCTTGGTTTTTGCCAATTTGGTTATGCCTCTCCAATTGATCTCTAACCCTTGAAATTGTCTGCCTCGCCTCCTTATGTATTGTACAATACATTAGGGTTGTTTTTACTGTCCAAATCTTCCTCTATCAATGCTTGAATATTTGATTTGATCTTCTTTTACAACCTTCTAATTTTGGCTTGATTTGAATATTTTTGTACTCTAATGCCTTGATACGAGTTTGGTATGGTGCAAGATGTCCATTAAAACCTATAATCATCAAAAGATCTTTGGTTATCAATATTTTTGATTTTATGTGATTTTATTTTATTTAAAATGAATTAATTCAAATAAAATCAAATTAAATAATAAAACTATAATATGAACACATGGCCAAGGCTAGAGCACGTGGGCAATAATGCAAACTCAAAACAAGTGAAAAGGAATGGGCCCATTTGGCAAAATTTGAAGTTTTGGAGATAGTTGACTTTTGGCAATTTTGCAAAAAAGTCCAACTTCAACAATGCATAACTTCTTCAATTTTGAACTTTTGGAGGTGTTCTTTGACTTTTTAGAAATATTGAGATTTCCTATAATCAACCCTTTTGGTCTCATCTCATTTTGATATTCCATGCTCAAGTTAGAAGCTTTGACAAAAAATGTGTTTTTGTTGACTTTTCAAAATGACCTATAATATCCAAATTCATAACTTCTTGTGAGTGCGTATTTTGAACTTGGGGTATGAATATGGATTGTGGGGAATTGCATTATCTTAAAAATGAGCTTTGGAGGGGTCATTTCTCATAAAGTATGAGAAAGTTATGCTTGGTCAAAGTTGAGTTGACTTTTCCTGCAAAACCCTAATTTAGCAACTTTTGGATCTTGATGAATTTTGCGCAATTCTTGATGAATCATGATCAACCCTTGATAAAATTATGAAATATCCTTCAAAATGAGAATGTTGACAAAAAATCTTGAAGTTTGACTGTATTTTGGTCACAGTTGACTTTTGCCCTAACACAGTCGATTTTTGGACCTTTTGAGCAATTGAATGAGCAAAATTCCTCTGCAAGGCTTGAAACTTGACATGGATGATCTTGAGAACATATTAGAACATTGGTGAGCACTTGGGGTCACTTGGACTCAAGGATATTGATTCAACACAAAACCCTAATTTGGGGTAGACTGGCTTAGGAGAGAGCTTAATTGGCCAACCCTTGGACTTCCTTGAGCAACTTAGATATTTTTCTTGCAATATTTTGAGAAATATGGGAGGGAAAATTTTGGGGTACAACAAAAAGGATCATCCCAAAAGCAAGCGCACCATAACTGAAATGGACTCACTTCACAAGCTAGAAAGAAAGTATGGTTTATGTCGTCAGGTCAGACACAATCACAAAAATTGTCTGACTCAGGCTACTAGCTCAACCACATAAAAATTGTATGCAAAACATCTTTACTTTTTTAAGTTCTTAACATTACGGTTTTTCATTAAGAGAATTTGTTACAACAAACCTTACGCAAACAACAAATAAAAACACGATAAAACGTCTAAGAAATTACAACCGTTAAAACAATTTCATCTGACCCATGCATCATCAACATTACGTCTCCGTCTATTTTGACTTCCTCCAACCAAAAATTAAGTCTTCCTGTTGCAAGTGAGGTGGTTATTCTTTTTAACTGGATCCTTCTAATTTATTCCCCATCCTCGATGTCTCCCTCTAGCCATCTCATCAACTCTCTCTTCAAACGCTCCATGGAGGGAATGTGCCAAAATTTCATTTTCATCGGAGGTTTGGTGGCCAAGAAAATAACGTAACCATCTCTAATAAAAATCATGGGAGATGTCATGTCGTAAATAACAGAGAAAAAATAAGAAGACAATGCGAGAAAGTGTGAAGAATGGCGGAGAAACGGAGGACTTATTTATAAAAAAATCCATTTTGCCCTAGGCGCCAAATGAGATGGCGCCTTCTCTCACTTTTAGAGTGCATGCGTCATCTCACTTGGCTAAAAGAGAGAGCACGCGCCAAGTGAGATGGCGCCTAGGGCATATGAGCTAGTGCAGGCGTCAAATGGGATGGCTCCTCCTTTGTGGGGTTTTCTGAAACATGGTTATTTGCGTAATTTTCTCCGAAACATGATTATTTACGAAAAATATTTCAAAAGTTGGTTATTGCAAAAAAAATTCGGGTTTTCATGGAAGAAGTTGAGAAAAAAACCTTTCATTTCCTTAATCGACGTCAACACACTCTCAAATTCAAACAAACCCATCAATCCATGAAATCGGAATCTAGATAATACCATAATTAAATTCAAACAAACCCTTTGTAGCAACACCATCGTGAAATTGAAACCTAGAGAATACATAAAGGACAAATTTGAGAATATTTATAGAACCCTAAAGTATTCATCTTGTGATTCCGCTGAGAAAGAGCTTGAAAATCTCCCTTTAAAATGGGACTTATAAGGTTCAGTTACTTACATTTCAATGATGCATTGACTTTGGAGTTCTGGGAAAGTATATGAGGCAATTTGCATTGTGGGATGAAATGAAATCAAATGGATGCTACCCAAATATTTTGTCTTACACAAGTAGACTCTTTTAATGATGGATGAACGTAGAAACTGTGGAGGACAAAAAATGGAATGTAATTGTTGAAGACAAAAACGTCATTAAAATGTGTGGGATTTGTATTTCGGGGGAAGAACCTCTTTGCATGTTCTGGGAACGAAGAACATGTTTGTAGATTGAAGAATTAAATTATTAAGTTTTTATTAATATTATTAAGTTATTATTATTATTATTATTATTATTATTATTATTATTATTATTATTATTATTATTATTATTATTATTATTATTATTATTATTATTATTATTATTATTATTATTATTATTATTATTATTATTATTATTATTATTATTATTATTATTATTATTATTATTATTATTATTATTATTATTATTATTATTATTATTATTATTATTATTATTATTATTATTATTATTATTATTATTATTATTATTATTATTATTATTATTATTATTATTATTATTATTATTATTATTATTATTATTATTATTATTATTATTATTATTATTATTATTATTATTATTATTATTATTATTATTATTATTATTATTATTATTATTATTATTATTATTATTATTATTATTATTATTATTATTATTATTATTATTATTATTATTATTATTATTATTATTATTATTATTATTATTATTATTATTATTATTATTATTATTATTATTATTATTATTATTATTATTATTATTATTATTATTATTATTATTATTATTATTATTATTATTATTATTATTATTATTATTATTATTATTATTATTATTATTATTATTATTATTATTATTATTATTATTATTATTATTATTATTATTATTATTATTATTATTATTATTATTATTATTATTATTATTATTATTATTATTATTATTATTATTATTATTATTATTATTATTATTATTATTATTATTATTATTATTATTGAAAACATATTAATGTAAATGAAATGTTATTAATATTAGAGTTTAATGAAGATATATTGAAAATGTAAATAAGCTTTACACTATTATCCAATGGAAATATATCAATATGTCATATCATATAATTAATTAAAAATTTGCAGTCTTGACATGACAAGATACATGATCGTCATTGCTTGACATGCATGATCGTCATTGGTTGACAGTATAAAACTTGTTTACAATGTTAATGCATCATCCGCTTTTTCTTATAATTAATTAAAATGATTTGTATTTAAATTTGATCATTATGGTAATGACACGTCTGTTAGACGAAGACAACTTATCTGTAGGGGGTGAGTAGATCCCCAAAGTAAAAAAAATATTTTTAAAATTCTGTTTTGAAAGTAAAACAAAAATTATGACAAGCAGAAGATTAAGCCTAGACCAAACAAGTCGTCTAAACCGACTATTGAAAACTCAAATATGCGTAAACCATCGATTGAAATTTAAAATGATGATAAGACTCAATACAATAATTTTTCAATCAATCATTTTATAATGATCACAATTGTTAACCAATTTTCAATAAAATTATTGGTAAAAACAAAAACTAGCAAATTATCGAACATTTGGTGTGTAATTGATTTTTCATATTTTCCTTTGAACTTTATTGATATGAAATGCTACTTACAATCTAATTGATTGTAATGTAATCAACAAAGCAATTTCAAGTATAACAATCAAAACATTTTTCTATACGTATCGATTACACGATCAATGAATTTAACAATTTGCTATATATATATATATATATATATATATATATATATATATATATATATATATATATATATATATATATATATATATATATATATATATATATATATATATATATATATATATATATATATATATATATATATATATATATATATATATATATATATATATATATATATATATATATATATATATATATATATATATATAGAGAGAGAGAGAGAGAGAGAGAGAGAGAGAGAGAGAGAACACAAAGATTTATTTAGGCAGTTCACCAATCGTCCTTGCTATGGCTATGTATGCCCTTAATTCCAAAAGGAATTAAGATGATAAATCTTACTTTGCAAACTATTTTTTACAAGAGAAATGTAGCAATCAACCCCTACAAACCCCAAGTTTGATGTTGATCCTAACACTTTCTCTTACCTTGATCTCATCTTGATCAAGTCACCAAACAAACCAATTTGATTCACTCTCTCACGCTACTCCTTTGACGGAACCACTGTTTTTTCAAAGCTTTCACTCAGCCGAATCCAAATTACAAATTTTTTCCACCCGATACTTCCAATTTGATCCATCATCTCACGCTACTCCTTTGTAAGAACCATCGTTCTTCAAAGCTTTAACTTGATCGAATCCAAATTGTGAATGTATCGTATCCCAAGATTTACCAATTTGATCAACCGTCTCACGCTACTCCTTTGCAAGAACCACCGTTCTTTAAAGCTTTCACTCGATCGAATCCAAATTACGTAATCTTGTACAAAACCTTAAAATTCTAGTGATCTTTAAGGAAAACCCTAACTTGGTTTTCTTATTTGAAACCACAAAAAATTCTCAACTCAATCTTAGGTTACACCAAACTAAAATGAACATTATTAACATAGGTCTAGATGACACCCAAATAATGAATGATTATGTGTACTTTGTATGCATAAATGAGAGGTTGAAGATGATAAGCATTGTTTATGTTTTATTTTCTTCTTCTTAAAAACTATACATGTATGAAGTATTTATATGTGTGGAAGTTGGAGGCAAAAAGTATGCTTAGAAATTGAAAAGAAAATGCAATTTTCAAAAAATTTACAGTATGTGTCGACACATATAAGTCATGTGTCGACACATTTAATTACATGTGCCGACCT